>QNUK01000510.1:0-247500 GCA_013621035.1 Clarias magur | reverse complement strand
TGATGTGATGTGATGTGATGTGATGTGATGTGATGTGATGTGATGTGATGTGATGTGATGTGGTACGGCATTGTATGATATGGTATGATATGGTATGATATGATATGATATGATATGGTATGGTATGGTATGATATGATGATATGATATGATATGGCATGGTACGGTACGGTACGGTACAGTACGGCACGGCATGGTATGGTACGATATGGCATGGCATGGCATGGCATGATATGATATGATATGATATGATATGATATGATATGATATGATATGATATGATATGATATGATATGATATGATATGATATGATATGATATGATATGATATGATATGGTACGGCACGGCATTGTATGGTATGGTATGGTATGGTATGGTATGGTATGGTATGGTATGATATGATATGATATGATATGATATGGTATGATATGGTACGGCACGGCATTGTATGGTATGGTATGGTATGGTATGATATGATATGATATGATATGATATGATATGATATGATATGATATGATATGATATGATATGATATGATATGATATGATATGATATGATATGATATGAGGTACAGTACGGCACGATGCATGGTATGGTACGATATGTGCATGGCATGATATGATATGATATGATATGATATGATATGATATGATATGATATGATATGATATGGCATATGGTATGGTATGGTATGGTATGATATGATATGATATGATATGATATGATATGATATGATATGATATGATATGATATGATATGATATGATATGATATGATATGATATGGTATGATATGATATGGCATGGTATGGTATGGTACGGCACGGCATTGTATGGTACGATATGGTATGGCATGGTATGGTATGGTATGGTATGGTACCCTATTAGATACCTGCTGAACTTTAATAGCCACTGTGAAACAACTGTAAGGTACCCTACCAAGTAAAATTGCACTGCAGCGATTACAATATAAATATTACCAAGATGTTTATATTATGATTTTTGATAGAATCCTGGTGCCATAGTACCATACTACAGTACATGTTAGAACCGTGAACCATACTATAGTATATGAAGTGATGTACCAAACCAAGTACCATAGTTTGGTATCAATACCATTTTGCAGTTACCATTGGACTAACCCGGTACCTATACCTTTGTAAAATGTCTTAGGAGTCCTGAATCTTTGTTATATATAAATGTTAACAGTACTCTAATTGAAAAATCAAAATCATAACATGCAGCGATGATGTAAAATGCATCTCCCCAGTCATTTAATTTCAACCTAGCTTTATTTGTATAGACTGTTTAACAATAAATATTGCCAACAAAGCAGCTTTCATGAAATCCAGATGTGGATTTGCATCCGAGACCAAGCCAGAGTTGACACTGGCAAGGGAAGTAATCCCTGAGGAGGAAACCTAGAGACTGAAAATGGAACCCATCCTTGTTTTCATCCTGAGATTATACTGTAAATCATCATGCCTCTATAACAGAATAAAGTCAAACAGTATAAAGTGTGATGAAAGATGTTCATTATAAACAGACTGTGAAAAAGAGTCATGGAATGAGAACAGCAGTAGTTTATAGGTATAGTGATGGCCAGTTTTCAATGCTTCCCTATAATGTATGCAAATGTTACAAACAATTCTGAACGTTATGCAAATTAATGACCTGTAACAAGCAAAGCAAATGTTAAAATGATTTTAAGACCTATCCATGCTATTATTAAAGGATAGTGCTGAACCATCAACTGTTTGGAAGAAATGAGGTTAGAAAAAAATCTGGAATGAAGATCACTTAAACAACAGGTGAAGTTGCATTGTAATAAAGTGGACCATAGAAATCACAGCTATGTTTAATAGTGAAAGTAAGAGCATTTACATACAAACACATGCACACTGACAGACTACACAGCTGCATGGGCATTAGAAAACCACTCATCAGAAAAATATGCTTGAATTTGATAGGGAGCCTAAGGATTGGACTTTGGCGGGATGGAAAACAGTCATGTGGTCTGATGAGTTCAGATTGATCCTATTCTAAAGTGATGTGTGCGTCACATGAAGCACATGAATCAATGCATCGTGTTATGTTCTGGGGTTACTTCAGTTGCTCAGGTCTAGGCTCAGCAACGTTAGGTGGCAATAAAAAAAAATAAGTCAGCTGATGACCTGAATGTACTGAATGACCAGGTTATCACATCTGTGATTTTTCTTTTCTTCCCTGATGTCACGGTCATAATACAGGACTCAAATTGTCAGATTTTAATGTACATTCTCATTAGTTCTCTGGATGTTTAACTGCTTTTTAAAAGGGTTCTAAGGTTCCTGCAAAAGCACAAACCCAGAGCTCTTTATTGTACTACGTGGTAGGTATTAGAAGATCATATAACAATCGAATTTTAGCTTTTTTCAAAGTTTCATGCTTTAGTCTTATATGAAACTTGTAACACTTTCATTAAATAATTTTTTTAATTTCACTAGTATGTTATCGTCAGTGGCGGGTTTATTACTGTTTATTACATGTAATATTGGCGGCTTTATTAATGTTTATTACATGTAATAGTCGGCGGGTTTATTAATGTTTATTACATGTAATAGTCGGCAGGTTTATTAATGTTTATTACATGTAATAGTCGGCGGGTTTATTACTGTTTATTACTTGTAATAGTTGTGGGTTTATTACAGTTTATTACATGTAATAGTCGGCGGGTTTATTACAGTTTATTACATGTAATAGGCGGCGGGTTTATTACTGTTTATTACTTGTAATAGTTGTGGGTTTATTACAGTTTATTACATGTAATAGTCGGCGGGTTTATTACAGTTTATTACATGTAATAGGCGGCGGGTTTATTACTGTTTATTACTTGTAATAGTTGTGGGTTTATTACAGTTTATTACATGTAATAGGCGGCGGGTTTATTACTGTTTATTACATGTAATAGGCGGCGGGTTTATTACTGTTTATTACATGTAATAGGCGGCGGGTTTATTACAGTTTATTACATGTAATAGTCGGCGGGTTTATTACAGTTTATTACATGTAATAGGCGGCGGGTTTATTACAGTTTTATTACTGTTTGCCCGCAGTTGGAACCAGCTTCCAGATGAGATCAGATGTGCAAAAACACTAGTAACATTTAAATCTAGACTTAAAACTCATCTGTTTAGCTGTTCATTTATTGAATGAGCGCTGTGCTACTGTACGTCCGAACTGACTGCATTACTTCATGTTTATTTAATATTTTTAAATTTTTTATTTTTTATTATTATAAAAAAAAATTAAGTATTATTGCCATTGTTTTCTATTTCATTTTATCATTATTTTCTTCTCTTTTATGTAAAGCACTTTGAATTTACATTGTATATGAAATGTGCTATACAAGTAAACTTGCCTTGCCTTGTAATAGTCAGTGGGGTAATTACAGTTTATTACATATAATAGTCAGCAGGTTTATTACTGCTTCAAATGCTACACACAACTATGGTTCATAATGCAACGCCATGCAGAAATGTAGTGAAGTAGAAAGTACAGACATTTGTTTTCTAGGATGCAGTAAGTATCCACTTATGAAACTACTCAAGAAAAATACTTAAGAGTAATGAGGGAAATGCACTTAGTTACCTTCCACCTCTGATTATTTCTGTTGGGAAATATAATCAAACAAATGCTCGTTGCATCCCACTAGACACAACTGTTATTCTTTCTTTTTCATTTCTCTTCACCCACTTCATAACTCTAACAAAGATGATAAAATATCTATTATCTTATTTCAAAAATACTGGATTGATTCATTTCTGCATAGCTTGAGGTTTGGTATTATCATGCTGACTTGACATCTTGATTTCATTCAAGGGTTGACTGTTAATTGCATAAGCGCTCTAATTTTTGGCAATAGGAAAGCCAGGGATTAAAGCGAGGGACCGATCCAGGACCTGAGGCAGGCTGAATTAGTGGAGAGACAAATGGAACAGCATCTGGTTATAATTGCAGAAACTGCTTGGAGTCAGGCAGTGCTTTTCGCTACAACACTTTCATATGCGTATTAGAAATGAGCATATCACAACGTATTCAACCTCGAGATTCATAAAAGACAGCGATATTAGAAGGGACTGGGAAGGAATGCATTTCTTCTAAGACCAAACATACAGTATAGCGATTAAGTAAGTTGTATTTTACTATAGAAAAAAACATTGCTGAATTCCATTCAATGGATTCTGATTGGTCGGAATGTAGTGATTCATTTCCTTTAACAGCAGCTCTGACAGTACAGTTATGGTTTAAACCACAGGTTTATATTAATGTGCATAACTCTAATATGTTGATGTTTCTATACATACTGTATATATGGTGGATGCGCCATCATTTTTTATTCTATGAGGCATCAATGTTTAGCATTTATTTAGTATCGAGTCTCCAGCTGTTAAAATCTGTTTAAAAGTCGGTTTTATTCCTTAAAAGTCCAATATTTTGATTATTTCTTTAACAAGTTAACCCAAGTCTCTACATTATACCTGTAGCAGTGTCTATTAAGCTAAAATAGCTAAAATACTCCTCAAAGTATGCAACTCCTTCTGTTTCTCTCCTTTTCCAAATGCACCGATTTAGTGTCTATGTAAATGAGGCACACCCACTGCCAGAGAACAGCAGTGCTTGGAGGAGCTGAGCAATAAGCCAAGGGGGTGGATCTTATTTTATGAGGTCACATTAGGGGGAAAATCTAATTGGCTTTCCTTTAAAGGCCAAACAATGCACAACAGCTTCTTATCTAATTGACTGGGGGAGCCACAATTGTTTAGTCCTTTAGCAAGTCAATTAGTTAGCTTAGCATAGACAGTACGTGAAAATAAAAATAGTTAATGAAACACTACACTTAGTCCATGTCAGATATTTTATCAAAATAACATGACCTGTAGTTATATACAGTATGTCACAAAAGTATGTACACCCCTCACATCCCTGCAAATATTTAGTTTTATCTTTTCATAGGACAACACTGCATAAATGACTCTTTGAGACAATGAAACGTAGTCAGTGTAAAGTTTGTATAGCAGTGTAAATTTATTGTTCCCTCAAAATAACTAAAAGATACAGCCAATAATACCTGAACCCCTGGCAACAAAAGTGAGTACACACCTAAGTGAAAAAGTAAAAATGACGTAATTTTCCTTCCCCTTTGTCTTGTCCACTGAAAGTTCATCATGGCACCTCATGGCAAACAACTCTCAGAAGACCTGAAAAAACGGACTGTTGATTTACATAAAGATGGCCGAGGCTATAAGCAGATAGCCAACACTCTGCAACTTTGCTGCAGTACACTGGTCAAGACCATCCAGCGCTTTAAGACGACAGGTTCTTCTCAGAACAGGCCTCGCCATGGACGGCCAAAGAAGCCGAGTGCACGTTCTCAGCGTCAGATCCAAAGATCGGCTTGAGTTTTAGCGTCCAGCATTGCTGCAGAGATTGAAGGGATGGAAGGTCAGCCTGTCAGTGCTCAGACCGTACGCCACACACTGCATCAAATTGCTCTGCATGGTTGTCGTCCTAGAAGGAAGCCTCTTCTAAAGATGATGCACAAGAAAGCTCTCAAACAATTTGCTGCAGACATGCAAACTAAGGACCAGGATTACTGGAACCATGTCCTCTGGTCTGATGATACCAAGATAAACCTATTTGGTTCAGATGGTGTCAAGCGTGTGTGGCAGGAACCAGGTGAGGAGTACAAAGACAAGTGTGTCTTGCCTAACGTCAAACATGGTGGTGGGAGTGTCATGATCTGGGGCTGCATGAGTGCTGCTGGCATTGGGGAGCTACAGTTCATTGAGGGAAACATGAATTCTAACATGTACTGTGACATACTGAAGCAGAGCATGATCCCCTCCCTCCGGATACTGGGTCACAGAGCAGCGTTCCAGCATGATAATGACCCCAAACACACCTCCGAGATGACCACTGGCTTGCTAAAGAGGCTGAGGGTGAAGGTGATGGACTGGCCAAGCATGTGTCCAGACCTAAACCCCATAGAACACCTCTGGGGCATCCTGAAAAGGAAGGTGGAGGAGCACAAGGTGTCAAATGTCCACCACCTCCATGATGTTGTGATGGAGGAGTGGAAGAGGATTCCAGTGGCAACCTGTGAAGCTCTGGTGAACTCCATGGCCAAGAGAATTCTGGCCGTGCTGGAAAATGATGGTGGCCACAGTAAATATTGATTTGCATGTAATAGAAAACAATTTCTTAGGTGTCTTTTTAGAGGAAACAGGAGATGTCAGGACAAGCCTATACGGACACCGGTGGTATCCCAAGCTTAGAGACTGTAAAGCTGTGGGCCAGTAACACCCATTATGTGCATAAACACCCACAGTATGTCACAAAAGTGAGTACACCCCTCACATCTCTGCACATATTTAAATAATAAATGACTCTTTGACACAATGAAAAGTAGTCAGTTATGCAGTGTTGCCCTATGAAAAAAGATTTTGAAAAAGAAAAGAAAAATTGCGTCATAGACACAATAAAAGTCCTTGGTGATTTATGAGTAGCCCACACAGAGGTCAGTGTGTTCATATTACTGTATTTCCTCTCTTGCATGTTTTTGCTTTGTCTTTATAAAACATATTTAACATCTGTTGTATCTCAGTTATGTTTTTGTATAATGTTGAAATACTGAATGTTTTCTTTTTGTCCATTTTGAAAGACAAAATCTCTTACCTTGCATTTCTTTGATATTTTCTACTGTACCATTGCTGCTCTTTTCTGCTTGTCTTGAACCCGTTTCACCATGAGATCCAGATGTTCCAATGTTTTGGCCCTTTTTTTGGCAGCTGGCCCCGAATAGGGACTTGTATCTTAGTAACAGTGAGAGAAAAGCACAAAAAAGAGGGTTGAATGAGTTGGTACATCTGTTTGAAAAAGTCTTGTCTTTTTTTTTCTAACCACATCAGTTTGTCCACACTCCGACCAAGCATTTTTAGGCTTTGGTGGTTAATTTGGACACAGTGAGAAGAAGGCCTGCCGTTGCCAGGGAAACACAGTGGTGTATAACAGATATGAAACATCCGAACAATACAAAATCGATTGACCTACTTTTAAGTATGCGTGCGTGTACAGGGTTCAGCCTTCATCATTCTTATTAGCTCAGTGTATAATGCATTGCACAACCATTGCATAATGATCAATATTATATCATCATGACAAGCCAAGCTGTTGTTGAGTGTAATGTTTCCTTTAAAAAAATAAATGTCTTCTCTGACCCAACCCGAGAAGTCGCCCATCCCTGAAAAAACCTGATTTGGCTTAATTCATTAGATAAAGGGCTCCACAAACTACTTTATCCTGTTGAATAAAGTCATCACTATACATTATTTTAGGATTAATACGGAATTTTAGATCAGTATAGTGAAATTTCACTTTTTTACTTGGACAGATGACAAAGTACACATTAGGTCTGAATGTCATGCATGTAATTTATACAGCATCATACTCTATGCTGCACGGATCACATTTGAAGTTCACATCTGGCTCAGAAGACGTTTGGTTCCCTTCACCAGCCTGACTTCAGTAATTACTATAAGGACAAAACATAAACCACAATATTGAGACTATGAAGTCATTCCATTTTTTTCCCCCCCAGAGCAAGTGACATTTAGCTCAGACAGTACAGCAACACAATTACTCAATACGGAGCAGACAGAAGGCTGAGAGTTGTGTTTAACATATGGTTGCGTTACATCACATGCTGTCTGGATCGTTTTAAAAGGTCATGTTTGAAAAGGGAGAGAAATATGGATCGGGGGCTGTTTGCTTTGGTAGAAATGCTTGGCCCAAATATAAATGGCCTACTTGGTCGGGAGCCAGTGTCTTTTTCAGTAAGACTGGGATTCGGTGGTAAAGATTTATAGGTATTCAGAGATTCCTTGAGGACTTGAAAGGGGAATAAATGCCAGTTGTTCCACATCAAAGCGAGAAAAGATGTCTAGACTGGTGTCTAGTGCTAGCACTATAGAAAATCAGAACATACAATGGAAATGCGAAATCACATGTTTCAGATTCAGTCAATATATTACGAGGGGAAATCTAGTCAAATCAAGATTTCTGGTTCGACAGAATAAAGAGTTAAAAACTTCCGGAAAAAAAAAAACAAGAACTCCTTTAATGGCCCAAACAAGTGGAAATGGCTTGGAGCGGTGGCAGGACTACAGGGGATGGGGCAAGAACTCCCAGCAGAGTTCCTGTAATGTGCAAGTGGTGTTGGTGAATGATTGTGTGTACAGTTCTTTATGCAAGTTAGCCACAAGTGATCTATCGATTTTCAAGGATCAGGCTTTCCACGAGTTTTAAGATAAGACAAAACCTTAATAATCCCAGAGGAAATTATTGATTTATTACAAGTCCCAGTTTGACTGGAATGTCCCTTGTATTATTATTATTATTGTTGTTGTTGTTGTTGTTGTTAAATATCAAATATTTATGTTTCAATATCTTGCCTTAATAAAGCTCTCTATACTCTGGTCCTCTGTGCAGGTCTGGAAGTGTGCAGCATCACTGGACTGAGATCTATAATTTTGTGGCACATCTGGCTCATAAGTTCATCAGGTACGGAGATTTGTAGCACACGAACAGTATGAGCAGGTTTCACATGAGTGAATCACATGACTGGATGATTAGATGAGCTGCGTGTTTGATTGTTTCCTTCAGCCCACAGCTGCGAATGTCCTTTATCGTGTTTTCCACGGAGGGCCGGATTCTCATGCCGTTGACAGAGGACAGGTGAGTGACCTTGCTACAATGGTGCAACATATAGTATAACCTTCTTTAATAACAGTTTCTACCATCAAACTTTTGTACTTTCACACCAAGACTCAATTGATCAGAGCTCCCTCGCATCTTCCTCTTCAAAATACCAAATATATTCCCTATGGGGTTTAGGTCGGGCTGGTCGGGTCTTCAAGAGCGACCACACATAGACGTATCCAGGACATGGGCTACAACTGTCGCATTCCTTGTATCAAACCACTGTTGAACAAGAAACAATGTCAGAGGCATCTTACCTGGAGGACAAAAAGGACTGGACTGTTGCTGAGTGGGCCAAAGTCCTCTCTTCAAGTGAAAGTAAATTTTGCATTTCATTTGGAAATCAAGGTCCCAGAGTTCGGGAGAATAGAGGCGAGGCACAGAATCCATGTTGCTTGAGGTCCGGGGTAAAATTTGCAGTCAGTGGTGCTTTGCAAAACGCTGTCATCTGCTGGTGTTGGTCCACTGTGTTTTATAAGGTCCAAGGTCAGCTCAGCCCTCTACAAGGACGTTTTTGCTGACCAGCTTCATGGAGACGCTGATTTAATTTTCCAGCAGGACTTGGCACCTGCCCACACTGCCAAAAGTACTAATACCTGGTTTAAGGTCCAAGATATCCCTGTGGTTGATTGACCAGCAGACTCGCCCGACCTTCACCTATTGTGAAGAGGAAGATGCGAGACACCAGACCCGACAACTCAGAAGAGCTGAAGGCCACTATCAGAGCAACCTGCGCTTCCATAACACCTTAGCAGTGCCACAGACTGATCGCCTACATGGCACACCAATTGCTGCACAACCAGCATTAACCTTTCCTCAATTTGATCTACACTAGCTCTTCTCTTGGATCGGACTACACGTGCCAGCCTTCACGCCCCATGTACATCAGTGAGCCTTGACCAGACATTACCCGGTCGCAAGTTTACTGGTTTTCCTCCCTTGGATCACTTTTGGTATGTCCCGACCAATGCAGCCTGGAAACATCCCACAAGAGCTGCAGTTTTGGAGTTACTCCGAAGTTGAATAGGCATTACAATTTGGCACTTGTTACAGTACTTTTGTTAGCCACTTTTTCAATAGCTTGTTACACTAGAAATGGATGGGTTACATTAGGCAACAAGTGAACCTTTTTTTTCTGAAGTTAATGTGTTGGGAGCCAAACAAAAAAATGGGCAAGCATAAGGATTTGAGTGACTTTGACAAGGGCCACATTGTGATGGCTAGCGGATTGGGTCAGAGAAACTCCAAAACTGCAGCTCTTGTGGGATGTTCCTGGTCTGCAGTGGTCAGGACATACCTAAAGTGATCCAAGGAAGAAAAACTGAGCTGGCGACATAGTCATGGGTGGCCAAAGCTCACTGATGCACATGGGGATCGAAGGCTGTGTAGTCCGATCCAATAGAAGAGTTAGTGAGGAAAAGGTTGGATGTGATATAAAGGTGTCAGAACACATACGTAACGTCCCACTGTTATGGTCGCCAAAGGGGACCTACTCAATATAAGGAAGGTGGTCATAATGTTATATATATACACAGTGTGTGCATGTCCAAGCTCTATGTCTTTACGCCATTGTTAAAGCTTGGACTCTGTACCACTGATAACAAGGCATCAGGATGCATGAGCATTAAACGCATGAGAAATGTTACATTTCCGTTGTCAGTGCATGATTTCAGCTGGACAGAATACGCTCCGTGTTTAAGGTTAACGACCCATGCAGTTTGAGGCACAATAAGACCAATGCTCTGAAAATGGTCCTGACATCATGATCAATGCCATATGCTCTTACTCTCTGCAAGCCATGGCCTTATCGTATGTCTAGGAAAAGTCAGAAATGTTTACTGACTTCCTGCTTTCCAGTTTCATACATGCCTTCTTTCCTGACCAGCTGCCTCTCTAGTTTCGACACCAACGCCAGCTAGCAGCAGCGACATCTACAGCTACATCTACAGCCACCGCTTCTCTTAGCTGCAGACACCATCATTCATTTGCTTGGAGTTAAGAACACATAAGTTTTACAGACAACGGTTGATCCGCTAAAAGGGATAGCATGAGACTCAGTCGCATCCAGAGCGTAGCTCCTTTCCAAACCGAATGGCTGGAGACAGATTTTGGACTCTTTCCTCCAAATGCAGTTTTATTAGGGAAGCTTTCCACACTTGTCTGAGCCAAGCTGACGTGGCTCCTGAAGCTCTCTTTTGATTGTCAGCCAACAGATTCAGCCAAATTCTGCTGAGAGATGAACAGAATGTGTATAAGAATAAGAATTAAGTACATGATTCACATAAATATATATATATATATTTTTTTTTAAATCTCCTACTGTATATATTGTACATTTCTGGGAACTACACAAAGTGTTTATGGGCTCTCCTCAGTTTTGATGATGATGTAATGGTGCAGGAGAATCTCAGACTCTTTGATAGGTGATATCTGATGCTCTCAACACTCGGAAATACCACTTAGCTAGGAAGGTTTGTTGATGCACTGGACAATCATGCCATCCACTTTAAGGCTGTAATTTTTTGGGGGGGGGTTTCTTTTGACAGAGATAAAATTCGTAAAGGTCTGGAGGAGCTCCAGAGGGTCCTGCCAGGAGGAGATACTTTCATGCATGAGGGTATCCAAAGGGTGAGTCAATGGTACCATCCATCTTGGCTTAACTGTCGTAAGTGAAGTTGGATTTTCATATCTGATTTACTGCTGTTGAAATTTTCACACCGTTCGTCAACTTTACGGCGACTTTCTGTCTTCTAGGCGAGTGAACAGATTTACTATGGGAACACGGAGGGTATGTTCATCATATTAATATTAGTGTCCTTATATGAAATCACAACACAAGTGATGACATTGATCTTAATGATGTCACTACTAAACAGGGTACCGCACAGCGAGCGTCATCATCGCCCTCACGGATGGAGAACTGCACGAGGATCTTTTCTACTATGCTGAAAGAGAGGTATGCAACGCAAAAACAACAAAAATCACAGAATATCCTGTTCACCTTGGTGTACAATTCTGTCTTTAACAGACATTTTCTGCATGCCTGAAGCACAGACTCTTTTTTTCCCCGATGTACACACACACGAGGAAAGAAGAGAAACTAATGAAAAAAACAATGAATCCGCTATGATCTAAACACCAATACAGCTGTCGTTCATCACCTGCTAAATACTTCGATGCCTTGTTTTGGACGTGAGATAAAAAGGGAGGCTGATCAATTTACGTTCCATTCGTCTGCCAAGCTTGCAATGAAACAAAAAAGGTACTTACTGCACATCTGCACAGACAGGACTTTATCTCAATGAGATCAGTCAAAACTGCTACGTTCAAGAGGATAATTCGCATCACAAGGAACTAAATGAACAAAAATTCTATCTAAGGTGGAGCTTGGATGAGAAAAAGTAAATACCGTAGCAAATGTGCAGAAAAAGTACATATTTTAAAAAAATGTATGTTTAAAGATAAATGGTAACTGTTCAGTATAACATCTATTCGCTACTACTAACTGTTTATTAAAACAGGGTAATTACTCAATTACTAACAAAAACGTAAGCAATGGGCCTCCGAGTGGCGCAGTGGTTAAAAGCGCTCGCCCTATCATCCGGAGATCGCGAGTTCGAATCCCGGGTGGTGCTGTAACCTCTCGCAGCCGGAGGTCTAGAGCTCCCTCAGCTCGAGCTCCCTCAGAGGGGAGGGATGAGAGGTACATAGTGCTCCCACATTAATCACGGCTCTACAGCCAGTCAGGGGCGTCTGTGAGCTCGCGCAGCGGAGGGAGCGGATAGCGCTGTCCTCCAAGTGTGTTACGCCGCCCCCAACGGTGCGCGAGCGAGCAGTTCGAAAAGATGCGGCCGGCTGGCGTCACGTGGTTCGGAGGAAACACGTGATAGTCTTCGACCCTCCCGGCTGAGTGGTAGTAGTAGCCTTAATGTGGGAGCCCCCTAGTGACGGGGAGGAATTGGACACGACTCAATTAGGGAGAAAATCGGGGGGAAATCCAAAAATAAATAAATAAATAAATAGAAACGTAAGCAATAAATAATGAAATAGTTTGGGAAATCTCATAACCATTAGATTCATTTACAGTCTTCCATCAGGTCTGGACATCACACTTCCCCAGCACCACATGTCCCTATAGTACTAAAATACTTCAGTAGCTCTTCGTCCTTAAAGTGAAGTCATATATATATATAAAACACATATTGTGAAGTCTTGTCAACTCTTGAAAGTTCGACTTTTGCGTTTCTTCCAAGCCTTCATTTACATTTACAATTTCGGCATTTGGCACAGAACCTCATCCAGAGCTTCTTACATTTCTCTTAGTAATACAACTAATCAGGTGAGGATTAAAGGTCTTGATCAAGTGCCCAGCAATGGCAGCTTGGAAGTTCTTTCGATCTGATCTCCTCACCCTCCGATCAGTAGTCAAATGGCTTAACCACTGAGCTATCCACTGCCCCAAGGCTAAATCTTCAAGACAAGGCGCCATGTACTGTACCTGACCCACCAATCAGCCACCTACCTAATACTGACTAGGTCCCCCTTCGGGCACCAAAACAGTAATGACCTATGTGTTCTGACACCGTTTTATTGGAACCAACTGTAAACCTTTTCCTCAATTTGACTACACAGCCCAGCCTTCACTCCTCAAGTACATTAATGACCCTTGCCCATTTGTGACCCTGTCAGTGGCTCACTGGTTTTCCTTCCTTGGACCACTTTGGGTATGTCCTGACCACTGCAGCCTAGGAACATCCCACAAGAGCAGCAGTTTTGGAATGGCTTTGATCCAGGTGTCTAGAAAGTACAATTTGGTCTAGGTCACTGTAGTTACATGGACAATATCTCAGGATAGTCACAAGTGGGTGGGATATATTAGTCAGAAACTGATTTTTTTTTTTACCCTAAAGTTGATGTGTTAGAATCAGAAAAACCAAGCGAGGGTAATTATTTGATCGGCCTTGACAATGGCCAAATTGTGATGTCTGGACGACTGGGACAGGGCAATGCCAAAACTGCAGCTCTCGTCTGATGGTTCTGGTCTGCAGTGGTCAAGACCTACAGTACCAAGAGTTGTCTAAGGGTGAACAGGATCATGGGCAGCGAATGCTGGTCCGTGTACTCTGATCCAGTAGAAGGGTTACCTTAGCTCAAATTGGAGAAAAGGTTGATGGTGGGTCCCATTGAAAGGTGTCAGAAGACAGTGCCTCATATTTTGGTGACAAAAGGGTGAACCTACTCAATATTAGGCGGGTGGTCATAATGTTATTGCTGATTGATGTACAGGGTGGGCCATTTATATGGATACACACTCCTGTTTGTGGCACATTAGTATATGTGAGGGGGCAAACTTTTCAAGATGGGAGGTGACCATGGTGGCCATTTGGAAGTCGGCCATCTTGGATCCAACTTTTGTTTTTTTTCAATAGGAAGAGGGTCATGTGACACATCAAACTTATTGGGAATTTCACAAGAAAAACAACGGTGTGCTTGGTTATAACGTAACTTTACTTTTTCATGAGTTATTTACAAGTTTACATTATGTACATTACATTATGCGTAATGACTTTGTGCCTCTTGTACATGCTGATCCACTGTCTGTCACTGACGTTGTATTTCTTCCTAACGATCTTCTTTCTGTGTTGCTTTGTCAGGCCAATCGTTCCCGAAGCCTGGGTGCCTCAGTCTATTGCGTCGGGGTGAAGGACTTCAATGAAACACAGGTGTGTGTTTATTCGCTGTAGTTTAGAATAGACTTGAATTCATTCAGAAATTGAAAGCCTGACAAATGTAAGGCACAGCAGCTTGTTTTGCTGCAGAATATGACTGTTTTTCTACTTTGGTTACAGCTTGCCAAGATTGCAGACAGCAAAGATCATGTTTTCCCAGTGAATGGTGGGTTTGAGGCTTTGCAGAGTGTGATCGATTCGGTAAGGGTTTCTGTGCTGCATTACCAGTGACAAATGTACAAATGCATGAGCTATGACATACAGTTGTTATTAAGGGAACTCCTACCAAATGTTCTGAATTCAGAAGGCACTGGCAGTGGACACATTTCTTGCGCATGTTACGCTTATTGCTGTCTGTTACGGTACTGTTTGTTTTTGCGGTACGGACACTGGCGCTGACATGTACAGTAACCAAGGTAGTTCTTCACCCAATTAAGGGTTAAGAGGACATTTTTCAAGTTTGTAAACGGCTTACAATGAACCAACTTCCACACATACTACAGAAGAATTCTGAAGTCAGCATGCAAAGGTTATGATAAATAAACAAAGCAAAGGAAGAGGGTTTAAGAAGATGGTGCAATTAAAGTTGTAGCTGCTATTGAAGACGTGTAATAATACAAAGCGGACTCTGTGTCTATACTTCCCTCTGTGTTCCTTTCAGATCCTGAGAAGATCCTGCATAGAGATCCTTGCAGCAGAACCTTCCAGTATTTGTGCTGGAGGTGAGCCACGCAATGTGTCCAACCTCCATTCATACATCTTTGTTTCTCAAAAGCTATGTTAGGCTTCAAGACTAGACCATACACCGATTTTTAAACATCTGTGTAAAAAAAAAATAAATAAATAAAACTGTGCTGCTGCTATGTAAGACTTAGTGGTTAGCATCGTCTTGCAGTTCCAGGGTCCGCACTTGATTCCTGAGCATTTGGTGGAGTTTGCAGCCACGGTGCTTAGTGGGTTTCCTCCGGGTACTCCGGTTTCATCCCACAGTTCAAAGACATGCAGATTAGTCTAATTCACATTCCCAGATTGCCCGTAATGTGTGAATGTGTGTGTGTGTGTGTCCTGCATGAGATTGACACTTCCAGTCCAGAGTGTCCCCTGCCTACTGCCCCAAGTCTTGATGTGACCATCCTATTTGAATTTGCAGGACAGGGACCAGATGAATAAATATGACCTCAGCTAAAGCGTCCTGTCTGAATTGTCTCAATGTTTATGTCTGTTGGAGACAATAAGCGCTTCACTGAAGTCGTCTGGTGAAGAATGTGCTTATGGCTTGAACTCTTAAAAGCGAGCTTGCGAGATAAAAGAAGCCTCAAGGATCCGTTCTCTTTCAAGTGTGCAGAATAATGCTGAGTATGAAGAACAGAACTGAATCGAGCGTCTTCAAGCAGAGACAGCTGGATAAAGTGAGCTGAGAGCGAAGAGTTTTTTTTATAGGCAGTTTATTGGATTCTGCATGTCTCTTCGGTTTTCTAGCACTTTGGGCCAAGATAAGAGAGTAAATCAAAAACGAAATGTCGCCGTTCGATTCGCGTCCTCAAATAGATCTGTGGAGTCAGCATTATGGGGAGCAGCTGCTCTCATTTCTTTTTGATAATTGTCTGCAAATTGCAGCCTCTTTTCAAGGTTTTGTGTCGTTCGGCTTTGGTTATATCAAATTTGTTACGTCGTCAGAGGAGCTACAAACGCCGCTCGCCACAAAGTGCCTCTCAAAGTCTCTGGTGAAACGGACTCTTTTTTTTAAAACCACAGTGGTCAGAATGGTGAGGTTTCAGGGGATCGTACTAATGTTTCTGACCTTGAAGAATGCTGGAAATCTGGACTAAAAGCCAACACACAATCTAGAGTCCCAGACACTTCCACTGAAATCCAGTGATGGCTTGCTATGCAAAAAAAAAGTACTTTATATGAAAAAAAAAAAAAAAAAAGGATGATAAATCTGATCTGTCTGGCTGATATGTCTGGTCCTGTACCGTAAATTGTGATGGTAGATAAACAGGTATGCTAAGGACCTTGAATTTGACACCCTATACGTCTTCATTACGTACAAATTCCATCCAACTACCTCTTTTGAATGAGCAACAAAACATGTTTGTGGAAAATGCCACCTGATTAAAAAGCCGTTTCGTTAATTTGCACACCTTACAAAATACTTTGCAACTGTGATGCAGTGACCAAGCTGCATCCCACATGCAAGTTCACCCCGCAGGTGCTTGATGGGGTTGCGGGCCAGTCAAGTTCTTCCACACCAAACTCTTTGCTTTGTGCACTGGGACACAATCACGTTGGAATCAAAAAAGGTTTGGTTGGAACCAAACCAATGCTAAAGTTGGAAGCATAACATTGTCTAAGATATCTTTGGATGCTGAAGCATTAAAATTGCCCTTTACTGAAGATAAGGGGCCTGATTAAAACACCTAAATTAACTAATCAACACATTTGGCCAATTACGTTTGACCATATAGTGCAGGGGTGGCCAAGTTCGGTCCTAGAGAGCCGCAATCCTGCAGAGTTCAGCTCCAGCCCTGAAAAAAAAAACTCTCCTGCCAGTAGCCTTAGTAGTCCTCAAGACCTTGATTAGCTTGTTCAGCTGTGTTTGATTAGGGTTGGAGCTGAACTCTGCAGGATTGCGGCTCTCTAGGACCGAACTTGGCCACCCCTGATATAGTGTAACTATTGGTTAAAACAGGAAAAAGCAGGAATCATGTTTCCCTATTCTCGAAATAGAAGCACCAGAAACAAGTCAACTTGTCAACCAACCCTGGTTAATGATTAATTCAAACATAGCTAAACAAAAGTACTGCTATAGCAGTCTAGAGCATAAATCAGTGTGTTTGTTTGAGATTATTTCATTATTCATTTCATCCTGCTCCCCCAGAATTTAGGTTCACATGCTGCTGCTTATGACAGTACTCAAATCCAGGGTCCTTGTTTATCTACCATCACAATTTACAATACAGGACCAGGCATATCAGCCAGACATATCAGACTGCAAGATTTATCAATTTATCATCTTTTTTTAAATTTTATTTCATATAAATTCTTGAAAAACAAATTCTGTAATGCCTTTGTTCCTCCTTCTTCCACAGAGTCATTCCAGGTTGTTGTGAGGGGGAATGGCTTCCTTCATGCCAGAAATGTGGATAAAGTCCTGTGCAGCTTCAGAATTAATGACACCCTCACTAGGAGTAAGTTTGATTGTTCCATGATAACTTTGCTAATGCTAATAATCTGATTAATAACATCAATAACAAGAATATTTAATTCGAAATATTTTATAGGCTTGCTAGACATATATATTTTTATCACATATCAAAATATATACAGTATATATAATTGTGTACATACTGTATGTATGCTTAGAAAATGGTTAAACTATAAGAATTTCATATGAACTTGCACCAAAAACATAAAAACCATACATTATATCAATTTAAATTTATAATTAATACGAAAATCTTTTGTTACTGTTTCATTCATAGCTAGCAATTTTTTATGTTGTAGTGGGGTTTTTTTTGTTTTTTGCTAATGAACCCAGCTTTATAACATTATGTTCATTTAAAGAGTTTGTGTACTGCACATTAGCTTGTGATCACTTTGTGTTTTACAATGTTTCAAATGAAAACATCTAAACGCATATAGCTTTCCACTACACATATTTTAGTGGTTAAAAAATCTTTCCAACTCGACTATATTGGGTTCAATAGTGAACTTTTACTGGCCACATTGCTTTCTGTCACCTATGCATTCAAAAACGCTGTTGGTAAAGTTTTTAAAGTTTTTTTCTGCTTTTCAGTCTATTGAATAAAAAAGGAGAAATGTGGAATCAGCACATTTTCATAGCTTTTCTGGCTCTCCTCTAGATGTCTAAGCCCAAATTTCCACTTTCATGACAAAACATGTCATGTGATGACAAAGCATGGATATAAGTGACAGCATGGAGTGCTTCCAGATGGTATCATTGGTAAATGAGCTCTCAGCACTTTGTCTGTAGTTCTTGTTCAATGTGCAAATTAATATTAGTACCCTCTGCAAGTTTCATCTGCAAGTTTCATCTGCAAGTTAATGAAGAGTGTGACTGATCATGTTATGTCAGAGCATTTCCTGAAATATATAAAGCACTGGTGGTTATCATAGATCTTTCCATAAAAATCTATACACCCTCGTAGTGTACCTTAAAACTAATTTTAAATAATGTTTTTTTATTGTACTGTATCAAGACATTTTCCAGGCCTTTACATATTGCCTTAGCTTTGATATTTAAGCCATAGAGTTTGTTGCAAAAATCATGTAAGCTGGAAGTGGGCTTAATGGGGCATGACTCTATTAAGCTATGACTGCTTAATTTTACTGAGCAGGCACTGAATTGTGAATTGTAGTTATTGCATAAAATTTGGTTCAGTCAAGAATAAAGACCAGTTCTGCATCTGTTCTTAATATCACTATCAAGCACTAGGTTTAATGGCTGCTTCACTCTCCATTCTGCCTTCAAACAAAACAAAACAGTTTGTTCATCATTTGTAATCTCATCCTGCCATCCAGTCACAAGTTAACCTTCCTAGCCTGAATTCTCCAAAACCACTTAGAATTTATTCTGAAGCATGCATCAAAAAACTCTCACTGCCACCTTGGTCCTACATCCTTCAGCTCAGTGCCTGGAAATCGGTTTGCCGTTTTTAAGGAAGCACCTTTTTTAATGGGCTCAGAGGTGAGAGGAAACTTAAATATATATATATATATATATATATATATATATATATATATATATATATATATATATATATATATAAAATTGGCAGTACAATGCTTTATCTCCCACAAAACAAATTATGGGCAATTGTTCATTAATAAGAACTTGCCAGTGGTGGCTCAGGCACTTGAAACTTGCCGATGGGTTGCTGATGGGAGGGTAGGGGGCTCTAGCCTCACCACCGCTGGGTTGCCACTGTTGGGTGCTTGGGCCCGATGTCCATATACAGTACAATACCCAGGCACTGAGATGCAGGGCATACGTAGTGCCAGTCCCAATCCTGGAGAAATGGGTATCCGGTATAAAACCTGTGCCAAAAACAAATGATCCGATGTGGAGAAGGCTCAAAGAAAGGGGAAAAAAAAAAAAACAAGAACAAATCAATTCATTAATAAAAACCATAAAACCACAAAAATGTCATAATCTCTGATTAAAAACAGTTGAATAAAATTTAATTAATAAAATTTATTGCATGAAAATGAAAAATTCCTGGAAGAAGTAGAATCCTGTTTTATGCTAAACCAGAAATATTTACCCAGATGCAATAATGGAAATAAATCAAACTAAAGGAATCATACTCGTCTGATAAACACATTTGTTCTCAAGTCCTCCTCTCAGTTTCTTGTCCATGCAAATCCTTTAAAAGGAAGGGACGTTAACGAGGAGACGCAATAAAACAAACGAGTAGCACCTTTCTTTTGACATTGTTGATTTTAGAAGTGGTCACCTACAGCCCGCTCGTCATCAGGTGCTGAACAAATGTATAATAGGTATAATGGATGCATTCATGAAGATATGATAGGAATCAAAAAAGGCAGAAGTTTGCATTATGCATGCTACTGACCTTCAGTTCACTTTGGCGCATCACTCGGTAAACAGACTGTGGTGAAATCCTGCACTGTCATTTTTCTCAATAATGTATCAAGACCGCTTGTGCACGTGTTTCTCATTTCAAAGTAAAATAGGACATTCCTCTCTGTGCTATGAGTAAACAAGTCAACAAAGCAAAACAACACGTTGCAGGACCCGGTGCCAAGCGCGTCCTGGCGCTGCATCAAAGTCACCCAATGATCGAATCCCCTTGAAAGCAGACTGCACTCTGCATGAATACATGTTTAGGGACTTGACGCTCAGACCCCGCCCCCTAACGCCCCCCCCCCCCCCCCCCATTACAATAATCGTTCCTTTTACCCAGTTCATGTGTGTGACGGAGGTGATGACCTTCAGAATACAATATCTCAAACAGTTTGTCTTGGCCCCCCTGATCTCTCGGTTCCCCGTGTCTTTTTATTCCTTTGTCTCTGGAGCACTTCATCCAGCATGATCACACAGGCAACGTGTCGTTTCCTCAGACGTGTGGTATGTCAAATTCTGGCCAGAATAAACAGTCAAGTCCTGGCCTACAACACAGAGAGAATCATTTTCCATTACGATCATTAAGCTGAAAGCTGCACAACAACTGCACCCATCATTCTGACTAGATCGTGAATATCGTCAAGCCTAAAGGTTCCGTATAAGCAATTAATATTGTTAGTTCTACTCATTCCAAGCTTTTAAACACTTAACATTCTTCTACTTTTATTTTGCAGTGGAAAAGCCATTAGTAGTGGAGGACACGTACCTGTTGTGTCCTGCTCCGGTACTTATAGAAGAAGGAACGTAAGTCTATTTTCTTTCTGAAGAAGATAAAATGTTGTTACATTTATCATCAAACCATATACAAAGGGTGTTCAAGTCCAACTGGGACTGGTGATGGAATTTCTCGTGATGAGACGGTGATGAGACACAGTGAAACATTTGAACGGTGCAAACGTTTTAAACAGGGTCGTACGTCCATGAATGAGCGTCCTGGCCGAGGTGGTCCATAACCCACTGCAGTCGATCCCATGAACATTCATAGAGTGAAACTCGACTTGCAACTCGCACATCTTGTTCGTCTGTGGGAACTGTACACACACTCATTCACCAACACCACTTGCACAGTACAGGAATTCGGCTGGGACTTCCCTCCCATACAGTCTTGACCTCGCTTCAAGCCATTTCCACGTCTCTGGAGGACATCTCCCTAGGAGGCCAGCGTTTCAGACATGAACCAGCGTGATCAGTCATGGATCTCGATGGTATCCAAGCACTAGTGAAATGCTGGGACGAGTGACGCATTGGTGCAGCAGGGGATCATATTTTATTAGAATACCAAAAGTCCCGGTTTGACTTGAACGCCCAACGTGATTCTCTGAAGTAACATGTGTTAATATTGTTCTAGGGCGGCTTCCCTTTACGTGAGCATGAACGAAGGTCTTAGCTTCATCTCAAGCTCTGTGACCATCACCACTGTGAGCTGCGTAAGTCATTTTTACAATCACGTCCTGCTCCAGTGTATGTGGGAATGCAGATCCTTCAAAAGAGTTGAACAACAACCCTTTGAACAAACTATTCTTAAAGTAGGATACTACAGTTTTTATTAAATTAAATCTGGCTCTGATGATAATAATAGTAATGATAATAATAACGCTTGTAAATGAGTTCTTTTCATGTGTTTTTGGAGAAGTACAATGGGCTTTTCACGTGCCACAAATTAAGAACTCCAATCTGTTATGTCACAGGTTTAACACCCATCTGACCTGTTTTAAATTTCTTTGAAACCATGTTTTCTTCTCGTAAACACTACCGCCCGCTAAGCTAGATGTCCCCGTGTTGTCTTTACAGTCTGATGGGACGATCCTGGCTATAGCGCTGCTGATTCTGATGCTCCTCCTGGTGCTGGCTCTTCTCTGGTGGTTCTGGCCTCTTTGCTGCACTGTGGTATGGACTCTTGACTGAAGAAAATAACTCTTCTGAATTACTGTTTTGGGAACATAGACTCTGATTCGTTGATGCCTATTTTTCGAACAGTAGTTACTGGGTCACCTCAAAACTAAAGCGCATTAGGACAAAGATGCACGTAGCAGAACAGTCCACCCATCTGGGAAGCTCTGTAGACCAACTTGGTACAGCGGAGGCCACTGGTGATTGCCATTGTATTTATTTCCATTTGACAACAGCGATAGGACGTCTGTTCAACATTTGCACACACTACTTTTGGGAAATTTGGGAACGCCAATTAGCCAAACTGCATGTGGGAGTAAACCGCAGTACCCGGAGGAAACCCACCAAGCACAATGAGAACATGCCATCTCCATGCACACAGACCCTGAGGCGGGAAATCAAAGCCCCAGATGGTTCTAACCACTACGCCTCCATGCTGCCAGTAAAACAGCCCTTGAAATAAATTCAACTGATAATTCCTTTGGTTGTACATCCAGAAACCATGTGTTTCTTCTGGGTACTCTTGTTTTTTTGTCTCACAATTCAAGGTGATGCAGTGTAGGCATTTACAGAAGCTCATCTCTGCCCATTATATATATATATATATATATAAGTAATCGTATTTTTATTTGTTTTTTTTAAATAATTTTTTTCCCCTCCTGGCACTGGAATCCTTTCCATTTGTTTGAAGGCAGCGTGATTTGTCTAGCACTGTTTCGGAAAGTTGTGTATATAATAAAACATACAGTGATTTAGTTACGATGCAATGTTTTGCCACTGTGTAATGTGACCCTCAATCCAAGTTGACGCCCTACCTGCAAGTTAAGAGTAGATAACATGGCGGCATGTAGCCGTTAGCCTTGTAGCTCCAGGGCCGGGATTTGGCTCGGGTCTGTCTAATTGCCTGTAATGTGTAAATGAGTGTGTCTGCCCTGCCTCATGCCCAAAGTTAGGCTCCCCCCCCCCCCATTGTGGCCATGTACAGGAAAAGTTAAATATATATAAGTGATATAGACGGTGAATAAGATATGTCTAGCTTAGATACACTATGGTAGGTATGTTACACTGAGCTTCAAGCTTTGAAGATTTCTACATGAGATGTTTGCACAAGATATTGGGCCTCTCCCTTTGAGATCTCCAAACTTTAAAACTAGTTTATTGGGGCATCAACCAGCCATCAAGGAGGCAATATGGCAAAAAAAAAAAAAAAGCTGAGGTGGTTTAGTCGAGGCTGCAGAATGAACACCCAGATGGATACCGTACGAACATCTGTGGAAGCAACAACCTGCTAGGTTGAAGATCCAGAATGGCATGGAGTTCCTTTCAGGAAAACATCTAGAGGAACTCAACCTCCATCAAGTCAGGGCCATCACCATTAATCTTACATGGACATGGAAATGCAAGAAGTTGCGAGATCCAGCTTCCCTGCTCAGGAGAAAATTCCGTACCCGTCTCCAGCTACCGTAGGAATTGAAGAAGCTGCACCGAGCAAAGGGAAATCAGGTTCTAGTGGTTCGTCGTTGGCGTATTACGACTTTAAACGATGTCAGGTGCCAAATGCTTAACTGATTTAATCCAGGTTTGTTTTGGTCTTGCCATGGCGCAAGGCCTGAATTCTGCTCAACCGAATTGCTATGAGCCTCAGCAAAGTGGAATGAGACCCAATTTCATGGCTTTTTTTTACATTTAAACGGGTCGTTAAATCACCACTGAGTCAATTCGACTCGCTCACGGGCCGGCGTGTGACAATTCCTGGTGTTTCATGGATTATTTTAACCTTTGACTAGTCAAGGTCGTTGAGGTCACAGTCAAAGGGAATGTGGAGCTGCTTTCGCGGTTTGCTATTTTGGGAGCACGGAAGACGAAGGGAAACTAAATGCAGAGGTGAATATTTCTCAGAATTAGTTGTACACCTGAAACATATAGAGAAAATGGCGCGTCGTTTGTGGAGTATGTCTAAAATACAAGTGGCATGGTGGCGTGATGGTTAGCACTGCATGGAGCGCGTGTGTTCTTTCCGTGCTTGGTGGGTTTCACCCGGGTACTCTGGTTTCCTCCGACATGACTTTCCAAAGACATGTAGATGAGGGTAATAGAAGCATCCTGTCCAGGGTGTACCCCACCTTGTGCCCCCGCCAAGTGTCCCCGCGTAGCGACCCTGTATACATTATAAAGCGGTATAGACGTTGGATGAGGCAGTCTAAAGTACACGTAATGCTTTTCTTCTACTTGTTTTGAAACCCCATTCCCAATCCCCTGATAATATTTATTCTCGCAGTAGCTTAAGCTGAGATCGAACCAGTTTGGAATGCACGTCTGGAAAGATAAGATGCTCTGAGAAAGTGTTTAGTTCTGTGGAAATGCAACTTGGAAATTAGCTAAGAGTTTTTAGAGCAAAGTTCACACACGGCCATAGAAGCGAAAAGCCACATGTCCGAATTCCCAAAGCTGCTCTCCAAAACCAGGAAAACACATTCCGTGTTACACGCTGATCAGTTTCTCCACTCCGCATTTACAGAAGCTCATCTCCGCCGATTATATCTAAGTAATCATGTTTTGTTTTGTTTTTGTTTTTTTTTTTCCTTTAAAGATTTTTTTGCCACTGGAGTCCTTTCCAGGTTTGAAGGCAGCGTGATTTGCCTAGCAGTGTTTCGGAAAGTTGTGTTTTAGCTTTTGGAAGGACTGGAAGGAAAATATTTCTTAGTCCGTTTTCACATTCACGGATATTTATCCCGTTGGCAAGCGCCAGCTGGCTCAGATGCCACGGAAGACTCGGGAGACGTCGCAGTGTGTGTAAGGAGGCCTTTGAAGATTCGAAACTTGCAAAAAACACACCCTGGTACTTCAAAAAACGAGTATTTGTCGAAAGATAGATCCAGTCCGAGTGACCTCAGTAAATATGCCAATTACTCAAAATAACTTGCCTTCAAAGCCGAGTGGAAAAACACCGAGCAGACGGCCCTCCGTCACCATAACATGTTTTCGAAAATACGTCTGCTTCTCTGAACCGTTGCTCAAGTGTGATTCTCTGAAGTCCTCCAAAAAAACAAGAGCAGATTGGTCAAACCCACACAGGTATCATGTGATTTGCTCACAACAGAGCTTCGCTTCCCAACCTCAGCCTCACTACCAGTCTCCGGGTTTACTGATCTGCAGCGCACACATTTCTGGGTTACTCCAGCTTGTAACTTGTAAATACTCAAAACACACACACACAAACGCACACACACAGACAGGAATTCTTCCTCCATGTGTTTTGTGCAGTCCGGTTTCCTGGCACATACTGAACACATTACTCCTGATATGTTGGTGCAAAAAGATATAAAGCGTGTTTTGCCTTCGGGGGAACATGTGGCCTGGCAGGGCGTTGCAAGACCACTCACGTGAGGTTGTTTATCTATTTCACTAGTCGTCTCACCCGTTCTCTTATGTTTTTTTTCTCTTCTCTACCTTGCCTGTCTCTCCAGATTATCCATGAACCCCCACCACCTCCAAAGGAGGACAGTTCGGTAAGTCCCTTATGTCAGTCTCTTGTGTGTTTATGGTGATCGGTGCTCGTGATTGTTGAATGATCTACTACATCATCAGACTATTTAATACTTCAATTATTATTAATCATACATTATAGATATAAATAAATATGTATATATATATATATATATATATATATATAAAAAAAATACATTTATACTGTACAGGTTTTCCACCATAGTAAAGGCTTCAGGATCGTAGACAAGGCGCTTCCTAGGTCTTTAGTAAAATGACCAGCTGTAAGTTTTTTGTTTTTTGTCTGATTACCGTTATGAGAGGGCCAAAGAACATAGGATACATAGGATTCTAACGGAACAGCTGTTTCTAGCTGCTTTAAAGGGCACCTGTTATGAATTTCTTTTGTCATTATTAGACATTCAGTCTCCAGCGGTCATATACAGACGAAATAGAAATACAAGAACGCGAACCTTCTCTGCTTTTTGCCTTCTTTTTTTTTTTTTTTCAGTTTCAAAAAGGCAATTGATTTTCCCCTATTATGACCTCATATAAGAACATTCTCTCCCCAAGCTTGCCGCTCGGAAGGAGTATGAGGTATATCGAAACGCATTATCCGAGGATGATTTCAGGCGGAGCACTAACGCGCTCGTCCTTTGATGGAGCTCTGAGATTTGTGTTCAATTATTGAATGAGTACCAAAATATAGGGGCGGCACTGAAGACTCCCATATGCAGGGTTGAAGGTTTGATTCCTGTCTCAGGCACTGTGTGAAGGCGGTCTGCATGTTCTCCATGCAGTGGGTGGGTTTCCTCCGGGTACGCCAGTTTCCTCCCACAGTCCAAAGACATGGCCCATTGGCGTTAACGAAACGTGTGCCCTTTGTCACAGTGGGTGGTCTCTCACTGTGCGGCTTGTCTTCAGTGCAGATGTTCCCCTCATTACATGTCTGCATCCGCCTCTTGCCGATGGCGTCTATTTCAAAAAGGAATCGACATTGAGTTGGGTCCAGTGATGGAGACGATGTTGAGTAGTACCTTTGTATAGAGGAAGAGTTATTCTACCAACATGGCATTATTATTATTAGTAGTAGTAGTAGTAAATAACTTCTATTGGTAAGAAGAAAGGAATACAGTATGTCACGGCACCTTATCGTTGATTAGATTTATTTCCCTATAACACCACATCAAATTCTATTTTTACTCCCAATCTATCCCATAAGTCTCTTGGTCAAAGTATAAGATCATAGCATCATAAAATGGCCATGAGATTATTTTTCAGTGTCCAGATTTTCTTCTTTATACCCACACAGACAGCAAGAGAGATATTTTTCACATAAGCAGATCATGTGGGAAGGCTACATATGATTAAGCTTAGTGTTTACTTTTAACGGAATCCTACACGTGGGATCCGTGGCTGGTTTTGATCTCATTTCTGCAAGAATAATGGAAGGTGACATTAAGAAACCTACCAGATTTCGCCCTGGAACTAGGTGTATTTCGGACATTTGGAAAAGATTTCGCAAATTCCTCCCCATCTAAGGCAGTCGAGTTCAAGTGATGTTATGCAGTGAGGTGCTGTATGTTGAAACCGGTAGACATTCAACAACAAAAGTCACGCGGATATTCTACAGCCAGTCCTGCTTGTGTTCTCTAGTGAACTTCTGTATTCTTCGCTTATTCCAGCTTTTGGTTAGACAGCACCGCTGGAGTAGACGGGGTTAACGGCCCAACCTGGCAGAGCTGGGGCTTGAACCTCCAAACCTTCCCATCAGTAACTCAGAGCCTTAACACACTGAGTCACCACTGCGCCTTTCGTCCTATAGATGTGTCCTGCGTTCCTTAATTAGCCTCTGTAAAGTCATGTGACACGCACTGTGTTTCCCATCACCGACAACTATGATTTCTTTACGAAAGAAATGCATAAGCAGGCCCAGCTGGCCCTACAGTAAGCATTGTCCTCAATGCACAGTAAAGCATCATAACAAACAAGCGATTCAGGTTTCTTGTAAAAGGTTTTAATTAACGGCTTCAGTTCATGAGCATGTGGTTTGGAGTTTCATTGAACAAAGATGACCGGCTTTCTCCTCACATGAAACGGATTCATGAGGCTCTTTGAATGGATATGGACGGAAGATGACGTTAGAAGAAGAGAAACGGCTTTTTATCTGATCTTTGCACTGTATGCAAGTAGAGGTTGTGACAAAAATAAAGCATAAAAGTGTTGTTGTTGTTGTTATTGTTGTTTGTTTGTTTGTTTGTTTTTACATTGCTTGGATCGTAGATATTTAGTAACTAAAAGTATTATGTTTAATATTGAAAGTAGGAGCATTTCCGAATGGGGACTCATAGGATTGGGACTAAACAGCTGTGTTTCCATAAGAAAAGCACTTGTTAGTGAGACTCATCAGAACAAGGGCTTCAGTTTGCTACGGAGCATGAAACTCGGTCAGGGTGAGGAGGGAGGCGTATGAAGCGGTGCTCCCATCATGCATAGTGTCCGCTGTGCAAGCCTCTGGAGACAGTGTTATGATCTGGTGTCGCTTGAGTCGCTCAGGTCGAGACTCAGCAACGTTATGTGGCAATAACATGAGGTCAGCTGATGACCTGAATGTGGTGTTTTTTTGTTTTCTCTCTCTTTCCGGCAGCATGAGGAATCGTTTTTTCAGCCACCGCATGGCACATCATGATAAATTTTGCACAGGGGTCAGAGGTAGGTCAGTGGATAAGGTATTGGATGCAATAATTCAAAACCTCTACGAACAAAAAGTTGCCGGGCCCTCGAGCGAGGCCCTTAATCAGATACGTCTAATACGGAAAAACAAATAATTGATGTAAGAAATGTAAGTCGCTCTGGATAAGGGTGTCTGCAAAATGCCTAAAAGTAATCAAAACTAAAGACTGGCGAATGAAATCTTTGCATGTTTTGACCTTTTAAAGTTAAAGTGCTTAATGGTCGACATTTCACGTTAGAAGACGTTAAGGGTTAGAGGTTTAGACAGACTAGTGAGTTTTATTTTTTCTTAGGAAATGACTGTTACATAATGGTTACTTTGACCGAAGTGATAACAGGAACAAACTGGTTTTGTGGAAGTTTCGCAACATTAAATGTAACCCGAAACAATAAACTGTAATTAGTCATTACTTCAGGAACTCGCTGTTTCTGGAACGCGATCAGCTTCGGGGTGGTAATAGCGACTCTGCTTCGCTTGAAGTTCTAGTCCATAAAATGCAGAACAAAGTATCTATGATACTGTAAATCACTCGGCAGGATGCATTAACTTAGTGGCTTCAGCGTGGCTCTGTGTTACAGATACAAGTTCGGTAGAGAAATGTTCTAAGTCTAAGTTCTGCACGATCCGAGTTGGCTTTTAAGTTTCAATAAGAGAGAGAATACAAAAAAAAAAAAAAAAGTACATATTTTAGCTTTAAGAAACAATAGCAGTTTAATGTTGCTAATAAGTAATACCTCAAAAATACTTATTGTGAATGAGTCATAAGTAAATAAGCATTTCATAAAGGACGAATAAAAGATGTGAAGCAGGTGGAGCCTGTGGAGGAAGAGGGAAAAGGGTTCAAACGGATGAAAGGATCTAAAGGATGAAATTTCATGTGAGGCACAAATGCAAGAACGAAGCCCATTAAACTCTGGAAAAAATGATGTCATGATTTGGGCGAGTCATGTCGAGTTGCATTTACCGCATTAAGGAGGGAGGGCAGAGGGCCGTGTGGCTCGGCGTCTGTATAAAAGGCTAACAAATGCAAATGTCAAAGAGAAAGAGTCACACCTCATTTCTGGCAACATGCTGGGGCCATTTGGGGTAAAGAACCCAAAGAACACGAAGAGAGCGCCATAAAATCCCACGCTGGCAGAAAAAGTGTCTCCGTTGTCTTTGAATCATTGTCTTTTGCACAAACAATACGTTGACTAGTGAATTTAATTCTTGCAGGATGACGAGGATGATGGCGCGCCGAAGAAGAAGTGGCCGACGGTAGACGCGTCCTACTATGGAGGGCGCGGAGTCGGAGGGATTAAAAGGATGGAGGTGAGAGTGTGTGATGACGCAATACGAAAAAGAAACACCACATACTTTTTGGACCTTTGGAAGCAAACCCTGACCTCACGCCACAATACAGACATAACACCTCTATTTACAATGCAAACCTTAAAAAGTACATATGGAATATCCAGCTGCTTTCACCCAGATGTGCAAGCAAAAAACGCAGCCCAAGACAATATTATTACCACACGTAATTTACAGTAATGGCAAATGACCAAGTATATATTGTGTAATGCTGTGACACCATGACGTCTTTTTTTTCCACAAGCACCTATTCGGCATCCATCGCAAGTGAAGTGCTGAGTAAATGTGTTTAACAAATCAGAAGAAAGTACTCTATATGGACGAAAGTATTTGACTTCCACTCTTCTTGGAAGGCTGTCCACGAGATTTTGTTGATGATGAGAAGTGTTTCTGTGGGAATTCGTGCCATTCGTTGTGTCAGACACGAGAAGGTCTGGCTCACAATCTTCATTCCAGTTCATCCCAAAAGTGCTCGATGGGGTTGAGGTCAGGGCTCTGTGTTAGGGCCAGTCAAGTTCTTCCACACCGAACTCATCAAACCATGTCTTTATACTGTAGTCCTTGCTTTGTGCACTGGGGACGCAGTCGAGTTGGAATAGAAAACTGCCTTCCCCAGACTGTTGGCCCCAAATTGGAGGCATAGGGCAAAAATACTTTTGTCCAGCTGGTGTAAGTATCTTTGTCGTCCAGGTACGCTGGGGTGAGAAGGGATCAACTGAAGAGGGCGCTAAACTGGAAAAAGCAAAGAATGCCAGAGTGAAGATGCCAGAACAAGAGTTTGACGAGCCACAGACCCGGGTCCTGAACAACGGCATGCATAAACCCATGGGTCCTCGAAAGTGGTACTCTCCAATCAAGGTAAGCATGCTTTTTTTCGTCAGATATATAGGATGCCTCAAGGTGGCATGGTGGCTCCGGAATTTGATCCTGGGTTTGGGTTACAGCCTTTGCTAGGAGATTTCGATGTTCTTGCTGTCTTCTCAAGAGCCTCCTCTGGTTTCGTCCCACTTCTCTAATCCACAACAAGGGTTGCCTCGCATCGGCGACTCTAAATTAGCCCCTTGCTGTAAGGCTCATATTGTGCCTTATCATGTACGAACCTTGACCTGGATTATGGGACCAGTGGCCCCAATCAGGATAAGGTGCTTTCTGAAGAATAAATGGGGAAAAAATGAAATAAATGAAGAAAAAAAGGAAGAAAGAAGGAAAAAATGCTACACCTTCTTCCAATGGCCTGCTTGTTATAGTCATTTAGTGTATTGTGATATGTGTTGTCCATCAATCTGTGTAGCAAGTGCATTTTATGGATAATACATAAAAAAAAAAAAAACCTTTGTAGGGGGATTGGTGGTTCAGTGGTAGGTCTCTCACCTGCCATGCAGAAGGTTTGGGTTCAAAACCCCATCCAGTGCCTGGATAAAAACAGAGGGTTGCATTAGGAAGGGCATCCGGGATAAACCCTGTGCCAAGTTGTGTGCGGATCGGATGGTCCGCTGTGGTGACCCCTGTGGCGGGCGCAGCTGAAAGATTAACAACATATAAAACTGTAATGAACACATCCCTATCATCTCAGCCTGCTGAATTTCACTAGAATCTTTGTGAGGTAGGTTTTGGATCCTGCTTGCGTTTTTTCCCCACTGTGCTTTTCTTTCACTAATCAGCCTTAGTTCACTGTTTGACCCGCTGTTTGTGCAGACAGGATATGGTGTGTAAATATTTGGAAATAGATGGTGGATCTAGTGAAGCAGTTGACACGATTTAGGGCTTTTTCTGTTTACACTTATGAAATAGTCAAAATAGTGTTTAGATGTTTCTCGTGTTGTGTCCCAGATTCTTTCACGTGATCATTCCTTTGTGTCTATTCCACGGAGCACCTAAAGCACCACGAAAGAAAAAAGGAAAATAGATGTTATGGCAAAAAAAAAAGACAATCTGTCAAAGGGACTCATATGCGTATTTTAAATGTACTTGAAACCATGATCTAAGTCCCGACTTTATGACGAGAACTAATTGTTGTAATAATGTGCATCTACTCCAGAATGTTATGAAGAGTGATCAGATGAATTGCATAGTCCTTCTTTGCCATGAAAATTAACTTAATCCCGAAAAAAAAAACACTTTCCACTGCATTTAATTGCTGTCATTAAAGGACCTGCTGAGATCATTTCAGTAATCGTCTTGTTAACTCAGGTGAGAATGTTGACGAGCACAAGGCTGGAGATCATTATGTCAGGCTGATTGGGTTAGAATGGCAGACTTGACATGTTAAAAGGATGGTGATGCTTGAAACCATTGTTCTTTCATTGTTAACCATGGTGACCTCACAATCTTCATTCCATTTCATCCCAAAAGTGCTCGATGGGGTTGAGGTCAGGGCTCTGTGTTAGGGCCAGTCAAGTTCTTCCACACCAAACTCATCAAACCATGTCTTTATACTGTAGTCCTTGCTTTGTGCACCTGCAAAGAAACGCGTGCAGCCATCATTGCGTTGCATAAAAATGGCTTCACAGGCAAGGATATTGTGGCTACTAAGATTGCACCTAAATCAACAATTTATAGGATCATCAAGAACTTCAAGGAAAGAGGTTCAATTCTTGTTAAGAAGGCTTCAGGGCGTCCAAGAAAGTCCAGCAAGTGCCAGGATCGTCTCCTAAAGAGGATTCAGCTGCGGGATCGGAGTGCCACCAGTGCAGAGCTTTTGCTCAGGAATGGCAGCAGGCGGGTGTGTGTTTCAAGAGGGTTGCAAGCTGTGTCAGAAGATACCCCGCACGAGGATATAAGTTTTGCCCCCGGGGCAGAAAAGGTGCCCAAATTTGCCCCATTGAAATATAATCCAAGGAAACTCCCCAGATCTTAATCGCATTGAGAACTTGTGGTCAATCCTCAAGAGGCGGGTGGACAAACAAAAACCCACTAATTCTGACAGACTTCAAGAAGTACATCACAGAAACAACTGAAACAAAGATCTAAAAGCAGTTTAGCAGCAAACTTTGTGAAAACTAATATTTGTGTCCATATACAAGACATCAAATTTTATTTTTCATATATTATTCACGCGATCCTGGCCACATGTCAACCTGAATTCACATGAGTTACTTCAGGGACATGTCAGACATTTCCATGTTACTCACATAAACAGTTGTCTGACATGAGTCCCAGCTGATAGACATGCCGTACGACAAGTTGGACCGAATATCCTTCACCTTTTTTACCGCATGACCTAAACTGCACATGTGGTGAAAGGAATTTACATTATTCCATACGCATGCTGCCAGCCGGTGGGGGTCGGTAATGGAGAGCAGGCAGACTAAGTTATAACTTCCAGGAGAGCAAGACGGCACAGCCGAAGCCCTGGGGCTCTCTGAAACTATGCAATGGTTTTGTCTTTCTTCGATGCCTCCTAATAACGTAGTTGATCATTCCGCTATTCAGCCTCTTTGACTTTCTAATGACTTCCTTTCTTCTTCTCCTGTTCTGTCTCATGGTGCTACATTACACTTTCTCTAAATATTGACGATTTTGACTTCTTGCCATCGTGTTTTCATAAAACTATAGAAGGACTAGCCAAAGAAAGAAAGAGACATGAGTTCTGTTCTATGATGAGTTTGCATTGCAGCAGGGTTAACTGATACATGGACATATTTCTCCTACATCTAGTCCACCTTGGAGAGGTTGTCATTAGGGATTTTTAGCTTCAAATTTGGTGGGTATTTTGTTTGGTCTTTCATCTAGAACAAAGTATGTTGTACTTATGACAAGTGCAAATCCATCCATCCATCCATCAAGGAACCTCTGTAGTCCAACTAGGGAGCGTGCAGACCAATGGAGACCATTGTATTTAATCTCATTTTTAATTCAAAATTAAAAATTCGCTCACTACAGGCAATTTGGGAACGCAAATGACCTTAATCAGCATGTCTTTCAACCGCGAGAGGAAACTGAAAGTGCAAGTCCACAGTGCTAAGCTATCATGTTGCCCAAGTGCAAATATTTTCCAAAATAATGCCCACCTAGATATCTGTCTTTCACGTAAAATGCCATGAGATCCTGTTCCTGCACTCTGGCCTAATCCAGTGTATATATTGTTTTGTTTTTTCAGGGTAAACTGGATGCCCTATGGGTACTGCTGAAGAAAGGCTATGACAGAGTGTCTATCATGAGACCACAACCAGGAGACAAGGTAAGGACCTTAAAAACAAACCGATAATTGTCAAAGTTGAAGAAATATATTGCTAACTTGAAAATATAATGCGGAAACGAAAATCATAACATGTGACATGTTCAGTGATGCCACCGCCATGCAGGTTTCATAAGCTTGTTCCTCTTAATCAATGGATGAAATATAACAACCCATTTTTGGATGCCATGTCTTCCAGCCAGAACAGAAGTAGTAGATACAGGAAAAAGTTTTGGCCCTAGAACTGAGCCTTGTGGCACACCAAACCTTTTTTTTTTTAATGCAAAGAGAATATGTCAGATAGGATCTTAGCAAAATTACAATATGATATCCTGCACTTTTGGATCGATTGAATTATATCTGGGAAAAAAAAGATTATGCAGCAGTTACGCAAAAACAAAAAGGTACCTAAACATAGCTTACTGTACAATTTCCTCCTGGAAATACTTTACAAATAAACCAGAATACGCATCTTGCAGCAATTGAGGAATTTAGAAAAGAAAAATACTATAGATACAAAATTAAAATCCTTTCATATTCTTAGATGTAAATATTCTGTCAGCAAAGGGGAAAAAAACTTTTTTAAAGTGGGTTAATCTATTCATTCTGCCTCTTACGCTATAAAACTGTCAGTCACCGCCATAAGACTTGGCGTCATTAAGTCTTTGTGGGCCAGATGAAAGCAGAGGAACTCAGCAACATCCTACAGCTAGAGAGGAAATGAATACCAGATTCCCCCAGCACAGGAACACTCGCATGTATATCATAGGATAGATCTAAGGGATTATCAACGCACACAGCTTATATAACATATTCTCTATAGCATATTCAGCATGTTGACAAGATGTTTGAAAATCCGTGGATTTCATGATTCATGATTACTTCGATTTATATTTAGTTCTAGATGTAAAACATTTGGCATGAGGGCTGTACAGTACGTTTAAACCACTACATCACCGTGCCGCCCACTGCAGTAAAATGTCTAAAGTCCAGTATATTGTAAGTGTGCGTGTGTCGGGGGTGCGGGAGAAATGAGTCGGCCTCACCAGTTTCAATGAATCAGTCCGGGAGCGAGATGATAGAAAATGTCTGTCCTGTAATGCTGTCCTGATGTCTTAATTTCGGAAAATCCTCATCAAAACAGAGTTCACAGTCCAATACAGTGAAAAACAGCTCTGAGACAAAATGCCGTCCGGGATTCCCCTCGCGATTTACAGTAAAAGCACAGAGACAACACTGTTACATTTCACACGAGTGAGATTTATTTCCTTAGGTGCTGTTACAGTTTGTGGAAAGGGGACGGATTTAGTCAAGTGGATTGGTATGATTTACATTCTATATTCGTGTCAAAGGCGTATAATGCTCACTTTGTCAGATTTAAGAACAAATCCAACTTATGAACGTGCTCCTGGAACGGAACTAACAGATGCTATGCGTAGTTTCTCACTTCTTAAACTATAAAACCGTGTCAGAAGACGCAAACCGTGGTCATGGAAAAGATGTTAATGTGTTTCAGAAGCATCAAATTATTGGCTTGCCTCATGCAAAGACAACAACTAAGGAGATTGCTGAAATGACTAAAACTGGGTTAATAACAGTGCAATATGATATTTATTTCCTGGGCAGAATTACATTATTCTTATGGAATTCTATGCACTGAGAGCAGCATCAGACACTGACTACAAGCTGAAATCTATAAAAAAATGTTTTAGAAAGTGTTTAACGGTAACCTACTGACTAAATTAGGCTGCTGTGTAAATACATAATGGTGCTGTCTCTTGCAAACCTTTTTTACCTGTGAGGTTAAAATCCTGGGTTTTATTAAAAACCTTTGTGCTGAACCATCAAGAAGAATCGTAGTTGCAAAAGTGTCATGAATGGTTATGACTGAAGATCACTTGGTGAAGTTGCATCATGTAAATCTAATGGCTGTACTGCATGACATGACATGCACTCTATGTAAATGTCTCTTCAGATTATTTTGACGTTGTAAATGCTATAAATGCATTTATTCCGAAATAGCAAACAGACTATAAACAATTGTCTTGTGTAAGGCTTTAAATGAGGTATGTGGGTAAGCCGTTCTCAGGGCATGTGCTTGACTTTGCCAGCTTGTTCTTAAACATCTCTCTATCTGTATTCAAGTATAAACACCCAATGGACTTTCATGTGCCAGGCTTCTTTTCCCAGGCCAAGATACAGACATAATAGAAAATAGTATTCATTGTTTGCTAATGCCGGTGCCAGTAATGGCAGCCATTAAAGACATGGTTCATTTGTGGGATATTAATTTTTGCTTGCGCTATAGATCTGGCGCACGACATGGATTGGCAAGTTGATAAAGACATAATCACAGCTCAGCCGAACTTTATATTAAAGAGATGCAACGTCTTCCAAAACATGCGCATCAGTTTCCACTCCGTGATTTGGACCTGTATAGAAAGGAGGGGGAGAAATTACCACCCCGTGACGGTCTCGGGCCATGTAATCTGGCATCAAATGAACGTAATCTGGAGTCACGTTGTGCAATCTCAAAAGAGATTGATTTGAGTAAAAAAAAAAAAAAGAAGAAAAAAAAAAGAGGCAGAAAGCCACTGTGAGCTAATATAGGTTTGATTTAGATTTTTTGAACTGTCTCCTGCATTATTGAGAAAACCAGTGCTCTGATTCTACGCAATGCTATGAAGTGATCTGCAGAAATGTTTACTGCAACAAAAAAAAAACAAAGTCTTAATCGGTTAAATAACACTGGAATCGGTGCCAAAGCCACAAGGGACCAGTTCGAACAATGAGACGCACCCTTTAAGGAGTGTGCTGGACGAGCTGTCATTGTTATTACAAAATGCACACACACCCACACCATCTCCTGAGAGCCAGTGCTTGGTTTCATATCCTGCGCACACAGACCGAGCCTTGCTGTGAGTCAGGTTTGGCTCCAGCTGTACGCTTAGCCGGTGCCATTTTTCTGTTACGAAGCAATTCCACTGGGATTTCCAAATTTCATCCCCGTATTTGAGTTGGACTCAAACGCCTGAGAGCATCCATTGTTTTCACGATGTCATTGTAGGGTAACGAGGCATCGAGGACAACCGGCTTTAGATTTTTTACTCATAAACGAGAGATTACTCATAAACGTAAACACAACGCATGTTGATTCGTTCATTCTTTCATCTTCTATGCCGCTTATCCCTTACAGGGTTAATGGGGTCGAGAGCCTGTTCAAGGAAACTCTGGGCACGAGGTGGGGTACACCCTGGACAGGGTGCCAATCTGTCGCAGAGAATATCTTGAATTGATTAGTTGGAACTTGGTGGAATGTTGGTCAGGGATCAGGAGTAGCACAGTGGATAAGATCCCAGGTACCAAAACCCACTACCAACTTTGAGCAAGGTCCTTAACCCACAACTGCTCAGATGTATAATGAGATAAAATATACAGTATAAGTCGCTCTGAATAAGGGCATCTGCCAAATGCCGTAAATGTAAAGGATCTTGAAGGGGGGGGGGCTTTCCGAACGGCTTGAAGTCCACACAGGGTTCGCAGGGAGGTCAGCCATGTTAAGTGCGATTGCAAACCGCAGGGCGCGAAATTACTCAGTTCAAAGGGAATTGTGAATGGTGTAGGGAACAAGTAAACAACAGGTCTTTACTTCATGCAAAAAATGGAGATGGAAAGGGGTTTATAGATTTATAATCATTATTCTAAAGGAGGACGAATCTTCCTAGGAAACAATAAATTAAATGTAATTTAGACCTATAAAACCGTACTTTTTTCAAGTTATACGCATTTCAATAGTATACATTCCAGCAGCAGGTATCCGAGGTGCCCATGTTACCAAGGGTAACAGGTTATCAGGGTAACCAGAGCGGAAGTCGCGCCTGTGCTGGTGATGTTGCCGAGTTTTGCGGAATTTTGTCAAGAAATGTTCCCTTAACCGACATTCCCTGCACAGGGAGTAGGCAGTGTTTGAAGTACACTGTGGAACGGAACACAGCCATTATTAAGAAGATGATCATTTCTAATGTTTGTAATGGAAAATAACCTGTGGTATGGCAATATCCAAGCAGGGCCTCTAACACTGGATAAGTGTTGTGATATAACGCTCGCACTTAGGCCATCGGTTTGGTGTTAGCTTTGTTTTGCGGTTGTTTTTGCAACGTTGTGTCAGAGGCGTTCGTTCAGCGCTATCCTTTTGTCATGTAGCCGGCGTTGCGGTTTTTTTTCCAACGTAATTTCATCAAAGTACTTCTAACTTTCAAAAAACAGCCGAATACCGACACTCTCTGAATATCATAGCGTTGCCAAAGTAACGTCACCGCAATGTTTAGCCAGACAAAAATACCTCTGCTATGTGAACACCCCCTGACTCTTGATTATTTTCCTATACCTGCACGTCTATACACATTCTGCCCAGCAGTATACCGCGTATGTTAAATACCTCTGATGTTCCCGAGTGTGTTAATTCAAGGGAGCAATGATGGTCTGTTGCTCCTTTGGAGTTTCATAGGTTAAATTATGAAACAGGGTTGTTGATCTAGGCTAGAAACAGCTGTGAGCTTTTACACACACACACACACACACACACACACACACACACATGCTTGCACAGATGTGCTGTGAGGCGTCTGTTCTGTGTTGGCATTTGGATTTCTTTCAATACATAGAGTGCACAGAGTGTAAGCACTTCATTCACAGACTGTCCAGGAAAACCAGTACCGACGTCCAGTTCGAGCAGTTTGCCCCAGTTTAGGGGGGGGGAGGTTTCACTAAAACATTAATGCACAAACCCCCGCTAATTAGCTGCAAAAAAAATGACAAGAAATAAGTCTAGATTTAGCATTTGGCTCAATATGAATACTTTATTCAGAAACCTTCTTCACAAAACAAGGGCCTAGTCAGCAGTTTAAGTGACCTGGACTCGGTTGCGGAATATGATGCGTGAAGGTTTTTTATTTATTTATTTATTTATTTTATAACTCATCGAGCCTGACCCAGATTCCGAACATCAGCAAGCAGTTGTGTATTTCAATCCGTTTACACGAAGCAGCTGTGCTCGTGCATGGTTTTAAACATGTAGGGAGATTATCGTCTAATTTCTGAGGAATGCTGCCTGTGAACGCGACCATATGGCTGTCTGTGCCATGCGTGCCACTTACACAATGTTTCACTTTAACGTTTCACCAAGTGAATTTGTTTTTGCGGCCAATACAGCATCAGTTGGTCTTGGGAATGACAGATACAAGTCCTGCACAGGGGCCAGAGGGATTTTGAGCCGTTCTTCTTGCAGAATAGTGTTCAGGTCACTACGTGATGCTGGTGGAGGAAAACGTTTCCTGACTCGCTCCTTCAAAACCCCCCAAAGTGGCTCATTAATATTTAGATCTGGTGACTGTGCAGGCCATGGGAGATGATCAACTTCATCAACTTTCATGTTAATCAAACCACTCACCCAAACCATCACTGATCCACCCCCATGCTTCACTCTGGGCATGCAACAGTCTGGGTGCTACAGTCGCTTCTTTGGGGCTTCTCCACACCGTAACTCTCCCGGATGTGGGAAAGACAGTGAAGGTGGACTCATCAGAGAACAATACATGTTTCACATTGTCCACAGCCCGAGATTTTCCCTGCTGGCATCATTGAAACCGACGCTGGCATTGGCACGAGTGACCAAAGGTTTGGCTATAGCAGCCAGGCTATTGATCTGTATATTGACCCTGTGGAGCTCCCGGCGAACAGTCTTGGTGGAAACAGGAGAGTTGAGGTGCACATTTAATTAGTTGGGCTGCTGTGATTTTATGTTTTTTGGATACACTGCGGGTTCGCACCCGGACATCCCTTTCAGACGGCTTCCTCTTGCGTCCACAGTTACTCCTGTTGGATGTGGTTCGTCCTTCTTTGGAGTATGCTGACATTACCCTGGATACCGCGGCTCTTGATACATCATAAAGACTTGCTGTGTTCGATTGCCGCCTTTGGGTCTGTGTGCATGTTCTCCCAGAGCTTGGTGGGTTTCCTCTGGGTGCTGAGGTTTCCTCCCACAGTCCAGAGACATGCAGATTAGGCTAATTGGCATTCCCAAATTGCCCATAGTGTGTGAATGCGCTAGTGAATTTTAAGTCCTAAAATAGGAGTAAAACCAGTGCTATTCACCATTGTCCTCTACAGTCTCTAGTTAGACTATTGAGGTTCCGAAATGGATGAATGGAAAGAGTTGGATGTTATTATGCAAGAAAAAACTAAATTACGTTCATAGAACTATATAAAGAAATCTGACGGTGATTAATTGAATATTTAAGAAAATTTTGCTTTACTGAAATGATAGCTTTATTATTTTATTTTATTTTATTTTTGCAAATGAAGACAATGCTTTCTACAGATTTAGAACTTGAACTTAAGAACTCATAGATTGGATGGTCGATCAGACTGCCTGATTTACATTGCTGAAAAACACAATAAAGACTGATCAACACTGGCCTCCCAGGAACTCCTTTAATGGCCCAAATATGGAGAAATGGCCTGGAGCGAGGTCAGGTCTTCAATCAATTCAGGTCAATCAAGATCAGACGTACCCCTCGATGAATGTCCTGGGGAAAGACAGCAGTGTGCTCCGAACCACCTCGGGCCAGGACGGTTCGTTATTCATAGACGTAGACTACCACTCAAAAGTTTGGGATGACCTTTAACTCCATGGTGGTTCCTGATTTTCATTTCTTTCTACACTGTAAAACAATGCTGAAGTCATCCAAAATATACAATGCTCTCCTTGATATTGAGATGTTTCTGCTACTTCTGCTCTGTAAATCCTTCATAACGGCTCTAATCCGAGGTGCTGTTTTGAGGTTAATTGGTGATTTCTGAGGCTGGTGACTCTAAATGAACTTCTCTGCAGCAGACGTGAGTTTTGGTCTCGCTTTCCTGGGAAGGTCTTCATGAGAAACAGTTTCATCATGGAGCTCGATGGGTTTTGAAAATGCACTTAAAAATATTGTTCTTGCAAGAACTGTTTCTCAAAGGGTGACCTCCGTGTCTTAAAATACCAACTGACTGTTTTTGTTGTTTTTACACGATTACCTAATACCATATGTGTTATTTCATAGTTTCTTTCATAGGACTTTTCCACTGCATAAAATGAAAACTCCTTTGCGCTTCCTCATGCATGTTGTTTTAGTCAAGACCTTTATAATTATTCTACCATCATCACTCAGCGAAGTTTGGCCCGTAATCTGTTAACTACTAATACCCCTATCTCACTTACGCGGTTTCACGCGGTGGCCGTAAGTACGGTTCGTCATGATTCACCGCGAGTTTTAGCGCTGTGATTACGTTTCCATCTTTCCGCCTTGCAGAACTTAGCGGAACACAGTGCCTAACACCGCTTCTCACCGCGAGTCGAAGCACATAGGTGACATAGGGGTATAACAGCAGGAATGGCCGAGGGGTGGGATGGGTTATCGGGGGCGGGGCTTGTAGGACGACGTTCGCATACACACTCTAATGGAATCACTGCTGAATAAATTGTCTGAATAATGGATTACATTTTTGAAAATATCCCTATCATCCGGAGATCGCTAGTTCGAATCCCGGGTGGTGCTGTAACCTCTCGCAGCCGGAGGTCTAGAGAGAGCTGATTGGCCGAGCTCTCTCAGAGGGGAGGGATGAGAGGTACTTAGTGCTCCGACATTAATCACGGCTCTACAGCCAGTCAGGGGCGTCTGTGAGCTCGCGCAGCGGAGGGAGCGGATAGCGCTGTCCTCCGAGTGTGTTACGCCGCCCCCAACAGTGCGCGAGCGAGCAGTTCGAAAAGATGCGGTCGGCTGGCGTCACGTGGTTCGGAGGAAACACGTGATAGTTTTTGGCCCTCCCGGCTGAGTAGTAGTAGTAGCCTTAATGTGGGAGCCCCCTAGTGACGGGGAGGAATTGGACACGACTAAATTAGGGAGAAAATCGGGGAAAAATCCAAGAAAAAAAAAACAAAGAAAAAAGAAAATATTAATAAATAACTGAGTACTTAAATGGCAGACCTGATTACATCAAAAAAGTTATCCAAGTACTCTATCTTATTTTGTAACGCATTACACCCAACACTGGTCTTGTTGTTGTCGCGGTGAGACCCTCCCTGATTCAGGTAGAGTCAGGTAGAAACGGTAAAAAGGTCTCAGTCGAAGGCAGGGTTTTCATCGGGATTCACACGGAGAGGATGAAACCAGTTGAAGGACACGTCCCTCGATATTATATAACTCCTGAAACGAACCAGAGAGGAATCTAGAATTCAGAAACAGTATGAAGGGAAACTGTGAGTCTCTGACTGAGAGCCAGAGAACAAAAAAACGCATGGCCTGAAGGTTGGAAAATGGAAAACTGGGAGGCTGACATGAATAATTGCTAGGAATATCAGAGATGTAGTGTGAAAGCAGAAGTGATGGACAGAATTCCTGTTGCTTATAAACAAATCCCTTATTTGTATCATTACTGTTTCTGCATCATTAACATCTAGTGGAGTTTGAGGCCGAGTGAAGACTTCAGGCTTTGAACGCGTTCTGCTCTGCATACACTTCTTCATTATCTTCCAGGAAAGCCCTGCTCTGTAATTTGCCTCCAGTGTTTCGGGAAATCAACAAGCCACCTCTTCCTGTCGGTGTGATTAAAACCAAGCTTAGGCCTGGCTTGTTCAGGGTAATTAGTGTCAGCGGCGCAGCAGGAGGCTCTGCTTCAGACCCATACCCTCGAATAACTTCAGGCTAACAACAAATGTGTGTGCTGCTGTTGGAGCACCCTTATTACACTTGATGAGTGAATGTCTCAGGCGCCATGAGAGTGCTGGACGTTTACATGAAGTCACTTGGATCCGAGGATTTGTTAGTTGTGTTTCTGGTGGCACGGTGGCGTAGTGGTTAGCATTGTGACCTCACACCTCATGGGTCGAGGGGTCAATTCCCACCTCGGGTCTGTGTGCATGGATTTTGTTCTCCTCTGCTTTGAGGGTTTCCTCCAGGTACTCCGGTTTCCTCTCATAGTCCAAAGACAGGCAGATTAGGCTAACTGGCATTTCCAAATTGCCCCTAGTGTGTGAATGAGTGCGTGTGCCCTGCGATGGACTGGCACCCCATCCAGCGTTTGCTTTACCTCGGGCCACGAGGCAGGGTACACCCTGGAGGGAATGGTACCCCACTCAAGGGTGTACCCCGTCTTGCGTGCTGAGACCCCTGGGATAGTCTCCAGGCCACCCGCAACCCTGTACAGGATAGACAGTGGGCTGGAGAAAATGTTTTAATGTAAATTCTTAATCGGGATTTAACACTTTTCCCGTTTTCTTCTAGGGCCGCTGTATGAACATCTCCCGCATCAAGTCAAGCTCGTATCCGCATTACCCTGCGTACAACCGCCACACCCCGATCTACACCCCCCAGCAAAGCTGCTCCACTCCTCCTCCTCCACAGAGTCAGCTACCCCCTCCACCTCTCCCCACCAATCCGTCTCCACCCATCACGCCTCCTCCATCATACACCCCTCCGTCGGCCTGGTCCTCCTCCTCCTCCTCATCATCGCCTGTTTTCTTTGCTTCACCTTCCCCTCCGGCGTCACCTACAGCACCGTTGCCTCCTCTCCCACTGGCCGCACCTCCGTCCCGGGCCCCTCCTCCTGACCGCCCTCCACCACGCCCTTCCCTCTAGAGCTACGGAGATGAGTGAAGAATCAGGAAGTCAGTCGGAGACTCGAGTCCCTGTCCTTCACCTTGTTGCACGTGGCCTTTGATAATAAAAACTGAATGAACGGCCCACCAGCGGGGGCAAACACGAGGGGACGCTTGGACTACAGTACGTCTTCGGCTAGTTTCAGCTACAAAACTACAGGAAGCGTGACATTATAGATAAACCACACTGAACATCAGGCACAAAGCAGGCTTTCGCAACAGACCACTACTACTCAACCCCACGTGTCCAAACGACAGGATGGATGTTCATCTGATGCCATGTGCAGTGTAGTACCAATGGGCCGGTGAATGTTCCATTTAGAGTCTATTTAAGGGGAAAAGTTGCAATATGCACACATTTCTTAAGTAATACAGCTAATATGCGTTTATGGGTCATTTCCTTTTAAAAAGAAGAATCATACATAGTACATAATACATAATACATAATCATACATCTGGCTAAGGAACTTCAAAACAAATAGTACTAAGTGCTGTAATCTGGTATTAGGTGTATTTACAAATAATGTAATCACTGGTGTGTGATTTTTTTTTAAAAACATGGTCACCATCATATGATACGAGTCAGTCTATACTGAAGGAAGCAGATGTAATACATGCTCTCTGCTGTTGCACATGCGGTTGCGTTGCTATTAATTAAGGCAAACACACAGGACAGACAACAATGTGTTATTGTGCTTATTTGAAATACGCAATCACCGACTTAGATTTATTTGATTTTTTTTTTTTTAATAGGTTTTATTAAAATTTGCACATAGACTTTTAGCAAAACCAAGCGCACAGGCTTTTAAATGTAAATCTCCCCACCCGTTGACATTTGACAATGTTAGTCATAATGTACTTCAAATTTTGTAGGTTTTAGGTTTATTGTTGTATGATTTATATATATTTCACTAATTATAGGTATTTTGCTTGTGCATTTTTCTTTTTGTCTAGGAATATTGTAATATATACTGTATTACATGCTGGAGTTTGTTTCTTGGCACAATTGTTAAGACAAGTGCATAACCAGCGTATTACAAGTGGCGTTCAAGTCAAACCAGGACTTGGGATGGAAGTTATAAAAGCGATTGATATATATATTGATTGATACAGAAGGCTTAAAGCGCAGTACGGTGAACGACGATCCCGGCCGAGGTGGCTCGGAGCCCACTGGAGCTGCTCCTGTGACTTGTGGAGGAACTTGCATGTCTGTAGGAACTGTACACACGATCATTCACCAACACCACTTGCATGTTACAGGAACTCAGCTGGGAGTTATTGTCACATCCCCCTGGACAGTCCTGACCTCAAGTGTTTTCCACATGTTTGGGTCACTGAAGGAGTTCCTGGGAGGCCAGCGTTTCAGACATGACGCAGGAAGTCTGATCATGGCTCTGGTGTACTGAGAAAACGTTCTACCTTGATGGGATCCAAGCACTAGTGACTAGTGACACTGGAATAAGTGCTTTAGTGTGGCAGTGGATATAAAGTGAGTTTTTACTCTCATTAATGTGTTAAAAAGTCAACACAAAAAAAAAAAAGTTCCGCTTTGACTTGAATGCCCCTTGTACCTTGAACCACATTAAATCTCGAATTTCATTCTTGGGTAGAGTAACAATAAGCTTTCTAACTAGCCTTGATACTAAACATCTTCCTTCAGGAACCTGACCTAGATTTATCCACAAGAAGGTTGTGCGATGGAAATCCTTGTTTCTTGCCAAGAAAAAAAAAAAGAAAGCGATCAGCGTGCCAAAAGTGTGTTTGAAGGATGTGTATGTTTTTCGCCCTGTACCTGTTGTATATACTTTGTGTCGTTGCGGTGTGATCTGTGCTCCTGCGAGGTTCATTTTCCAGGTTTGACTTTCGGCGGATTCGGCTTCTAAATTATTGCAGAACGTCTTATGAGCATGTGCGAGTCTAATACAGGGCTGTGTGTAATGGTCCTAATGCAGAACACAAAACAAATACACATAAAAAATGATGAGTGAAGTGGTTTTGTCGCACATTTTGTTTTGTTTTTTTGTTTGTTTTTTGACACATTTGTTCTGTATCAGTGATAAATAAGTGCTTGATTTGTTTTGCATGTGTATTCCTCGAGTGCTGTGGTTGGATTTAGAGAGGGTGGAAATCAAAACCCCATATCGGCGAGTGGAAAAAGACGAGCTCGTTTTTTTTTTTTTGTTCAAAGCAGATGTGAGGTCCTTTGCAGGGACACGAATACTGAAAATGTATCAGCTGGTACATGTGTGTAGGTGTATATACAGTATATATATATATTGAATACATGTGCTTGTGTGTGTGTGTGTGTTTGTGCGTTTCTGTTTTTATAAATGCATTTGATAAACGGCTTGTTGTTTTCTTTCATTGATATCTCTACACCGTGCCTAATGCACCACCCTAAAAAATTTTTTTTTGTGATTTGGCTTTGCTTAGCTCAGGGTTCTGTGCTCACAGCCAGGCAGAAGCGCGACCGGAGCTCCAGCACTGCAGTGGCAGCCGACAGCCCTCGGGATCCTACTCTCTCTCTCTCTCTCTCTCTCTCTCTTTTCAGGAAGGATTAAACAAACTTCTGGAGACCTTTCCTGCAGCTGGTGTCAGTGCACTCCATTATACGAGTCAGATTGCGCAACATTCGAGTCATCTCCTACCCAATCCGTGACTGCACTGGTTAGATCGAACATCGCCCGTGCTCGACGCTCACACCAACAGCACTGCTAACTTGTAACACATGCTGAAGGCGAGCAGCGTGACTAACTAACCTTCATGCACAGAATCTGTATTCTGTATCCGGAGCTGTTTCGCGGAGCCTCGTGTTCGACTTTACATCCGAATACACCACGTTCTCACTCCGACAGTTCACCAACCTCAGCTACATCGTGCTTCTCTAACTATCCAGAGATATCCTGATATATATATTAGGGGAGGAAGAATGATGATGTAAGGCTGGTGTTAGACTGCGGTTAAGGTTTTATCGCTCTTCTGGGTGTGAGCTTTTAGTCAGAATTTTGTCTGATATGGATGGTTTTGGATTGGGATGGAGCCGAGTATGAAAACATAAACATTCTGGAATGAAAAGAAGTCTCTAAGCAGGAACAGATAAAACTAGCTCGTGCAATTTGCAAGTGTTTTCAGGAAACGGTTACAAAAAACGGTGTGCGTCAGGATGCAATAAAAGGTTTTTATGGTGTGTGTGTGTGGAGGGGGGGGGGGGACATGTTCGCAATAAGGTGACGAAAGGCTGGTCAGGGTCACAGAGTTGAAAAGAAAGAAAGAAAGAAAGAAACGTACATAATCTAGCTAAAAAAGAGATGGAAAGAAAGCAAGTAAGAAAGAAAGAAAGAAAATAGTAGCTAAAAAAAAGATAGACAGTCAAAATCAGATACAATGAAACAAAGGAAGGAAGGAAAGAAAGAAAGAAAGAAAGAAAGAAAGAAACGTACATAATCTAGCTAAGAAAGAGATGGAAAGAAAGCAAGCAAGAAAGAAAGAAAGAAAGAAAGAAAGAAACGTACATAATCTAGCTAAAAAAGAGATGGAAAGAAAGCAAGCAAGAAAGAAAGAAAGAAAATAGTAGCTAAAAAAAAGATAGAAGAAAATCAGATACAAGAAACAAAGGAAGGAAGGAAAGAAAGAAAGAAAGAAAGAAAGAAACGTACATAATCTAGCTAAAAAAGAGATGGAAAGAAAGCAAGCAAGAAAGAAAGAAAGAAAGAAAGAAAGAAACGTACATAATCTAGCTAAAAAAGAGATGGAAAGAAAGCAAGCAAGAAAGAAAGAAAGAAAATAGTAGCTAAAAAAAAGATAGACAGTCAAAATCAGATACAATGAAACAAAGGAAGGAAAGAAAGAAAGAAAGAAAGAAAGAAAGAAACGTACATAATCTAGCTAAAAAAGAGATGGAAAGAAAGCAAGCAAGAAAGAAAGAAAGAAAGAAAGAAAGAAAGAAAGAAACGTACATAATCTAGCTAAAAAAGAGATGGAAAGAAAGCAAGCAAGAAAGAAAGAAAGAAAGAAAGAAAGAAAGAAAGAAAGAAAGAAAGAAAGAAAGAAACGTACATAATCTAGCTAAAAAAGAGATGGAAAGAAAGCAAGTAAGAAAGAAAGAAAGAAAATAGTAGCTAAAAAAAAGATAGACAGTCAAAATCAGATACAACGAAACAAAGGAAGGAAAGAAGGAAGGAAAGAAAGAAAGAAAGAATGAAAGAAACGTACATAATCTAGCTAAAAAAGAGATGGAAAGAAAGCAAGTAAGAAAGAAAGAAAGAAAATAGTAGCTAAAAAAAAGATAGACAGTCAAAATCAGATACAATGAAACAAAGGAAGGAAGGAAAGAAAGAAAGAAAGAAAGAAAGAAACGTACATAATCTAGCTAAAAAAGAGATGGAAAGAAAGCAAGCAAGAAAGAAAGAAAGAAAGAAAGAAAGAAAGAAAGAAAGAAAGAAAGAAACGTACATAATCTAGCTAAAAAAGAGATGGAAAGAAAGCAAGCAAGAAAGAAAGAAAGAAAATAGTAGCTAAAAAAAAGATAGACAGTCAAAATCAGATACAATGAAACAAAGGAAGGAAAGAAAGAAAGAAAGAAAGAAAGAAAGAAACGTACATAATCTAGCTAAAAAAGAGATGGAAAGAAAGCAAGTAAGAAAGAAAGAAAGAAAGAAAATAGTAGCTAAAAAAAAGATAGACAGTCAAAATCAGATACAACGAAACAAAGGAAGGAAAGAAGGAAGGAAAGAAAGAAAGAAAGAATGAAAGAAACGTACATAATCTAGCTAAAAAAGAGATGGAAAGAAAGCAAGCAAGAAAGAAAGAAAATAGTAGCTAAGAAAAACGATAGACAGTCAAAATCAGATACAACGAAACAAAGGAAGGAAGGAAAGAAAGAAAGAAAGAAAGAAAGTGGCATACTCTAACTAAGAAAGAAAGAATGGCAGTAGAAAGAAACAAAAGAAGCCAGATAAAAAAGAAAGACAGGTATCGTCCAGCTGAGAAAGCAAATGGAAAGAAAGAAATAAAGAAATAGTAGCTAAGAAAGAAACACATCTAGCTAAGTACAAAACAAGGTAATAAAATGTCTAAGAAAGAAAGAAACATATATATATATATCGTAGCTAAGAAAGACAGAAAGAAATGATAGCTAAAACTGAAAAGAGAAACAAAGTAAGAAAGCAATAATCTGTCAAGCTCATGATTGGTCTGATCTAAGGGACTGAGCAGGGCTGCTTTTTTCTTTTCCCAGTCGTTTGTTACTTTTTTCATTTGTTCCTGTCGGTTCACTTCAGCTTCCTTGATTCCCCAACAATATAAACACACTCGTCGCCTAATTTAAACCCTGTGACCCTGACCAGCCTCACTAGCTAACTAGCTCACACACACACACACACACACACACACACACACACACACACACACACACACACACACACACACACACACACACACACTCACACTCACACCAGTAAATCTTACATTATTTTTATTGCATCCTGGTGCACAGCTCGCGTCCCACATGGGCGATGACTGTAACCATTTCTGGCACGTTTTCTTAATAAGACCAGATTAAAAATGCAGCCGCTCGTTTATCAGCCCCAGGAGTCTCAGACCAACCAAACTCCAACACCATCCTCACATCATCATCTTTTCTTCCCCTACATCTCAGGATAACTCTAGATGATGCTCAACAAAAATGTCCATGAAGTGCTTGGAGCAAAACTGCAAAGCATACACACACGAAAAAAAGAAAAAAAAATGTGTCCAAGGCCGAAGCCAGCTTCCAAAACATTGACAACAGAAGGGGCGTGTGTTCAGTTTTAATCTCACTCAACCAATATTGATTTGACGTTATAGTGAAACTCAGTCCAGATCTTTCACAACTCGCTCCACTAAACTTCCACATAACTGTTGACATGAGCATTTACTGAGTCCACTTTATTCCGGTAACTCCGAGTGCACGAGAGCCTCCAGACCAGTGTTTATAAATCCTGCCTGCAGACTCAACTCCATTAACAAGCTCTTCATGTGTCAGAGACAGGAAGCGGACTAAATGAGCTCACCGAGGAGCCGCGCGCAGCCCACAGATAACAGACCGACTTACACTCAAGTGCAAATGTGTGTCTGTGGAATGATGTTATTCTGTGGGACATCGGGTTAGAAAGCAACATACTGTAAATAGAAGAAAGAAATCCTTCTAAGTTTCACAAATAAATAAATAAATAAATAAATAAATAAACAATCTTGAGAGAGAAGAAAAAGTTGATAAGAAAGAAAGAAAGAAAGAAAACAAAAGAAAAAGACAAAGAAAGAAAAATACCGTTAAGAATGAAAGAAAAAAGAAAGAAATTGTAGCAAGAAAGAAAAAAAGAAAGAAAGAAAAATATAAGAAAAAATGAAAGAAAAGGATGAAAAAAGACAAAAAGACAAAGAAAGAAAAATATTATTAAGAAAGAAAGAAAAAAGAAAAGAAAAATATAACTGAGAAAGAAAGAACGAAAGAACGAAAGAAAGAAAAATATAATGAAAAAAGAAAGAAAGAAAGAAAGAAAGAAGGAAAAATATAACTAAGAAAGAAATCAAGAAAAAAGAAACAAACAAACAAATAAACAAAGAAAGAAAAATAACTAAGAAAAAAAGAAAAGAAAAGGAAGAAAAAAGACAAAAAGATAAAGAAAGAAAAATATTACTAAGAAAGAAAGAAAAAAGAAAGAAAGAAAAGAAAAATATAACTAAGAAAGAAAGAAAAGAAAGAAAGAAAAAATATATAATGAAAAAAGAAAGAAAAAAAGAAAAATATAATGAAAAAAGAAAGAAAGAAAGAAAGAAAAATATAATGAAAAAAGAAAGAAAGAAAGAAAGAAAAATATGACTAAGAAAGAAATAAAGAAAAAAGAAAGAAACAAACAAATAAACAAAGAAAGAAAAATATAACTAAGAAAAAAATTAAAGAAAAGGAAGAAAAAAGATAAAGAAAGAAAAATATAACTAAGAAAGAAAGAAAAAAGAAATTCTTATTATTCTTTCTCTCTTTCTTTCTTTTTTCTTTCTTTCTTAGAAAGAGAGAAAGAAAAATATAATTAAGAAAGAAAGAATTAATATATTTTTTATAAAATATAACGAAAAAAGAAAGAAAAAAAAGAAAGAAAGAGAGAAAGAAAAATATAACTAAGAAAGAAAGAAAGAAAGAAAGAAAGAAAATGAAAAAAAGAATCTAAGGTTTAATTTTGGCAATGAATAAGTAAAAAGAAATGAAGTAAGAAGGGAAAAGGAGAAGTGATGAAAGGAAGAAGTGATGTACAGCAGTGGAGGTTTTGCAGAGATACTGAGACGTGAATGTAGGCCACATGAAGCTGGGAGGAGATCGCTCAGAAACAATTAGAGCAGCTGTTGTTAAAAATGAAAAAATGTTAAAGATGACAGTTGAGGTCATGATACATGTGTAAGTGTGTGTATGCGCGCAAGTGTGTGTGTGTGTGTGTGTGTGTGTATAAAACTCTCAGTAATAACAGCTGTAAGGACAATGACACGGCCATTATGTAATTTAAACACTACTTACTGAGGTTTTCCTGCAGCTCCACAGGCATGTTCCTGGGTAAACTGGTGTAAAACTATTTGAACTCTTCTCACTGTACGTCTGTGTGGAGCAAAATTCCCATGCGTGTAACGCACTGGCACGTCCATAAGATTCCTGTTGAAGATGAGGCTTGCCAAGGGAACACTACATGACATCACTGAACAGTAAGAGACCCAGTTAATAAGGTTCATGAATCTTTATAATAAAGACTTGAATATAATGAATATAATAAACCGGAACGCTGCGTACAGTCTTCTTCAGCACATCTCAGAGATTCTCAATGGGGTTAAGGTCTGGTTAATGTCTCACGCTCATGAACCACTCTTTCACAATTTGGGCTCCGTGGATCTTTGGATCTTGGCATTGTTATCTTGGACAAAGACATCAGGAAAGAAAAAATACACTGATGGAAAAACCTGATCATTCAGTACATTCAGGATGTCAGCTGAACTCACTCATCGTCTCTACCATCTACATCCTGTGTACAGAGTCCAGGAGGCTTAGGCCATGAGGCGGGGTACATCAGCCCATCACAGGGCACACACTCCGGACAATTAGCCTAGTCTGCATGTCTTTGGCCTGTGGGAGGAACCCTGAGAACCAGATTTTTGTCAAGTACGGGAATCGAACCCGGACCCTGGAGGTGCGAGACGACTATGCAACCATGTTTTTGACCTCATTTTGTCGTGACCGACAAAGGCAACCCCGGGTCATAACACTGGCCACACTGGCATGCACGGGAGCCACTAGGCATGATGGGAGCAGCGTTTCATCCACCTCTCTTCTTACCCTGATACTCCCGTCACTGTGGACCTGGGGCAGATCTGGACCACATGCTCCACTGTGCATTCTTTATGCTCCCAAGCAAATGGAAAAAAAAATAATTCAATTAGCCTCAATGATGAGTGATTTTTCTGTGAAGTCTTCTGTTTAGTTCAAATCCCCTGAGCTCGGCCTCCGAGTGGCGCAGTGGTTAAGGCGCTCGCCCTATCATCCGGAGATCGCTAGTTCGAATCCCGGGTGGTGCTGTAACCTCTCGCAGCCGGAGGTCTAGAGAGAGCTGATTGGCCGAGCTCTCTCAGAGGGGAGGGATGAGAGGTACATAGTGCTCCGACATTAATCACGGCTCTACAGCCAGTCAGGGGCGTCTGTGAGCTCGCGCAGCGGAGGGAGCGGATAGCGCTGTCCTCCGAGTGTGTTACGCCGTCCCCAACGGTGCGCGAGCGAGCAGTTCGAAAAGAGGCGGTCGGCTGGCGTCACGTGGTTCGGAGGAAACACGTGATAGTCTTCGGCCCTCCCGGCTGAGTGGTAGTAGTAGCCTTAATGTGGGAGCCCCCTAGTGACGGGGAGGAATTGGACACGACTAAATTAGGGGAGAAAATCGGGGAAAAAAAAAAAAGAAAGATGGAAACGTCATCACAGCACCAGAGCTCGTGGTGAATCATGATGAACTGTACTCATGGCCACCGCGCGATACCACATATGTGAGACGGGAATTAGCGTTTACGTCACCTCCTATATAGTATATATTCTTAAGAATAAACAAAGTTCTGTTAAAATAATAGTTATGATTTACATTTACATTATGATTTACATTAAAGTTTTACATTTTGCTAACTTATTAGCACAATAAGTATTGTGGTTAGATTTTCTTATATTTTATAAAGCAAACAAAAATGTAAGAAAAACTTCAACGCCTTCTCCCGTATGTTCACACTGCTCGTGTCAGTGGCGTCGTCTCACAGTGGGAGAGCAACTCTTTTTCTTTTTTTTGTCGCAGTCAATGATGTCGTCTTCATCTGCACAATGTTTTTCCAAAAAAAACAAAAAAAAAAAAACATCTTTTGTCCTGACAGTTACAGCAGCCATGTGGTTGTCTGGGCTTTTCCCCCCCAAATCTCTTCTTTGTTGATCCCAATTTCAGCTGACTGGACAACAGAAACGGGTCTGTCGTCGATCTGTCACATCAGCCGACTGTTCAGCATAAACCCAGGCGGAGATGGAAATTTTTTTTAAAAACCACAAAATCGTTTAAGTCAAACAACAACGATCTTTGAACCTATTAACCTCACGATGGATGAACTACTCGGCTGTTCTGTGTGTGTGTGTGTGTGTGTGTGTGTGTGTGTGTGTGTGTAGGGTGGACACAAGTCATGTGGCAGTAAGTAAAAGAAAAATCTGTTGCTAATAACAAAGAAAAATAAGTAAACAAGCTTAAAAAACCGGAACAAAGAAGATCTTACAGGAAAAGGAAAGGAAGAAAGCTCTTAATTGCTAATAAGAAAAGCAAGAAAACGAAATAATTTAGAAAAGAAAAAAAAAAAAGAACGATTTAACTAAGCAAATGGTTCAGCAAATTGGAAATTGGAAGCTGGGAAGAAGATTTTTAACCTGTGGTCGAGGCGAAGACGTTCCTCTGTTTCAGAAGAGTTCAATTACTGTCCTGCACCAAGCAAAGAAAACAACTAAGGAGATCGTTGAAACCTGCTAAGAACGTAATAACGAATTATTCAAATCTGTTAGGATAGTGGTGAACTATAAACTTCAAGGTCGGACATGTGGTCCCGAATGAGCGTGCTGGGAGATCACTGAAATGCTTAGTGAATAAAACTGCTCAGTGTGAAGGGAACTCAAGGGATTGGGACTAAACAGCTGTTGGGCCATAAGAACGCCACCTAATAGGTGAGGTTAAGGCATCTATGTTAAGCTGGAGAACATAAAGAAAAGACTGTGGAGCATTGGGGAAAAAAGTGAAGCGGATGGAGCGATGCACCCTCACGCATAGTGGAGGCGGTGTTATGATCTGGGGTTGCTTCAGGTGCTCGGTTTTAGGCTCCGGAAAATGAAACGAGAACCTGAGTGACCAGGTTTTGCCATCGATGGATTTTTTTTTCTTCTTCGCTGTAATCCAAAATAACAATCCCAAGATTCATCGGGCTCGGATTGCCAAGGAGGGGTTCAAAGAGCATGAGGCATCATTTCCACACATGGATCGACAGCCACAGAGTCCAGACCTTAACTCCGTTATGAATCTGTACGTCCTGGACGCGCTTTACACAGCAGACCGACTCTCCCATCATCAATATGCAAGATTATGGAGAGACATTAATGAAACTGTGGACGGAAATACATGTAGTGACATTACATTGCAGAAGCTTATCGAAACGATCTCACGGTCGTAACCAAAGCAAAAGGTGATCCAATTTTTTTTTTTTTTTTTGGTTGGGTTGTATAGGAATTAAGGAAGGAAGGACGGGATAACCTATAACCTAGCTATCTGTTACTTATAAACCAAATAAAAACAAAGCAAAAGAATGAAAGAAAAGAAAAGAGCCCTGTGGATGCTGTAGCATTGCATTTCCTTCGGACTGGAAGAGGCCCAGACGTGCTCCGGTGTCACGGTGCCAATGTGCACACAGCGAGCTCCACTACGACCTGGTGCGTGTTAATGTGGGACTAAATGGACTTGAGTGTCCCTGATCGCAAACGTCTAAAGTCTTCTAAAGTCCCCACAGCTCCACTGGAAAGAAGAGTTGAGGTGATTATGAGAGCAAACATCTGGAACGGGATGTTCAACAGCATGGCATCGGTCGTATACCGTACGTAGTAAATTACATATGCGGTCATGGCCGAAATCGTTGGCACTCCTGATTCTGTATTTCTCACAGAAAAGTACTGCATTAACAAAACAAAAAAAGGGAGGGGGAAAAAAAATAGATAATTTGACATAATGTCACACAAAAATGGGCTGGACAAAATTATTGGCACCCTTTCAAAATTGTGCATAAATAAGATTGTTTCAAGCATGTGATGCTCCTTTAATCTCACCTGGGGCAAGTAACAGTGTATAAATACAAGCACACGCTCAGTACTGTCAAGCCTTTGGAATATTATGGACCATGTATTCGGGAATGAGGATAAAATATGTCCTAATCTTGAAATAACTAAACAAATGACACCGTTATTACAGAGTGATCAATGCTGAGGAAAATAATTCAGGGGACAAACAGTTGTCAGCAGTCTCGGCAACACGAGTTAACCGGAATGTTGATTACTGTTTGGCAGCTGGAGTCCGGGTTTCTACACAACAGGGCAGTAAATCTCTCTGTGTTTGCACGGCTGTCCAAACGCCCGACCGAAGATGACCGATAAGTGCTTTTCTCGACAATGAAACACCGACTAGCCTTAGAAAGAAATAGTGGTTCGTTTCGTTTTCGGAAGAACTAATACAGATGTTTATCAGCTTTGAAAAGCATTCAACTGAGGAACGGTGTGTAAAAGCCTAGCGCCAAAGTTGTCCAAGCGTTTAGGAATCCAGCACGCAACACAACCTTATGCTACTGCTGAAAACAACAGTGATTAAAAAAAAAAAAAAAAAAACCTGCCTGTAATATTTCCAAAGGTTAGAAAACAAGTGCCGATTCGTCCTGTCACCATGTCTACAATGACCTGCTGAGCATCGAGTACATAGGTCACTACATTCTCAGTGAGCTTCCAAGCTTTTCCCAGAAAGAGTAAGATGTTAAAAAGTTCTCCTAGTTACTCGAAGCTACTGATCCTCTTATACAGCAAAACAAAACAAAAAAACAAAAAACCTGCCCCAGAAAGCTTATAATTGAAACCAGTCTTTTTCTTGGAACTCAAGAAAACACCACCTTCTCCCAAGTTCATAACATTCAGGTTTCATCCAGAATATGCAAGGAGAAAAACATACTAAAAAAAAAAAAAGAAGAAGTGCTGCCACTTGCCACTTTTCACTTCCCTCTCACATGCATCACCTTGACAGACAGCATCGGATGTGCAGGAGCCATATTCGAGTTCTAGTAATGCGGGCTTACATCAGAGTTTCACAGTCATGGAGCACACGCACCAGGCTGAATAAACAGGCCTAAATTTGTTTCATTCTTTTTTGTGCGATATAAATGTGGCAAGAAACAAAATACAAATACTCCATTACAGTACTTTCCACAGAAACGACATTTTGAAAGTACAGATTGTTTAGTGCGCCAAAGAGATTGACGGTTTCCTGGGCAACTGATTCCACACATCTGGTCTCTGGGCTTCTTCTTTTAAGCCCCGCAAACAGGTGTGTTAAGGTGTTAAGGTAAGATTAGAAGTGATCTAGCTAGGTAGCTAACACACTGAGCAAAAGAGATGCAAACTCTTAATTGGTTTGTATTTCCCACCAGTAACAATGTTGATTTTTTTTTTTATAAAAGTCTATATTTCCTAAAACATATTTCCTTATATGAAGTTACATTAGTGGGAAAATCGAAAAAATGGAAAAAGAAGTCAAAAAGTATCTGAATGTGAAATGACTAAAAAGTGAATTTTGCCTAAATAGGTGCCATTTTAAAGGTTGAATAGATAGTTAATGGTTTCAGTTTCCTACTCTGAAAAGGAAAACGTTTTACCAAACAAAGATTTCTGTACAGATTCACTTATTTATGAATATAATTTGAGGATTAGGCATACTGAAACCTGAATGATACTTTCTAGTCAAGTGACGGGTAGAAAGCTAATACCTATTAAAAACTTACAGTAAACACGAGGGTGGTCCTGAAACTTTTTTTTTTATTAACTTGGATTGTAATTTAAATGACCTGTTACTACATTTAAATACATTTTTTAAAAAGTTATCCCCACTTTTGCATTACTTTTGTACAGCCCTCGTATAATAACCTTGACAATGCTGAGTTTCCCCACTGAAAAAACAAAACAAAACAAAAAACAAATCACAAACTGCACAGAAAAGAAAACAATCAAAGGATTATCGATCATTTTATTGCAACTACTCGGATTGTAATAAAATCCCATAAACACATTCTAAACACCACGGCTTGATACAGCGGCGTCATTTCAATCAGGAAAGTAAGGCTCTAAAACTCTGTTACAAGAGACTTAGCAGCATTTATTAAAAAGGATCGTTTCCCCTATTAGGTTCTAATCCCATGAATGTACGGTTCCGCCCTTCAGTCTGTCTGCCTGAATATACGAGCAGGCTCTTAAAGAAGGGAATTTAAATGAGTAACAATAAATAAAAAATGTTTGATAGTCATGTACTGTAGATTCTGATGAATTGAGAGCGTGCAACGTGTTCAACTCGGCGCTAGTCAGTGAAACTCCCACAAAGAGCCTGAGAAGCACTTAAAATCTGATAAACCTGCATGTTACGGGCAAGTACCTCAGCATTGAACCTGTTTGATCCTTCTTAACAAATCACTCGAACAAAAAAAATTATCGATAATAAAATAATGATGATAAATGATTTTAAAAAATAAGATGAGATTTTTACACTTGGGTATATAGGCAATACAGTCATAAAGAATATAATTTCAAAGAAAAAAAATAGTAATAAACATTAAAAAGGAACATAAGAAGAAGAAGAACCCAAGAACTAAAGCACACATGAAGCATATGGTCCCATCATAGTAACATTCAAAGACGAGGAAGGTGGCAAGGTACGGATTAGCTGTGTACACACATTTAAAAAAGAAAAAAAAGAAAGAAAAAAAAAGAAAAGAAGAGAGAGAACATTTTTACTTCATGTTTTCTGTGATTTTCTACTTCCATTCGCGCTCATACAATGTAAACTTGAAAATCATATTCTTCAAAGTAAAAAAAAATTATAATTTCAAACTAATGAAAAGAAAAATATTTCTAAATCACTATTAAGAAGCCAGGCTCATAATTTAGCACATCAGCCCTGATTTTGTAAAACTATGAAGTGCAAAAAATGGGGCAAAGGTAGCCGAGTGGTTACGGTCTTGGACTCGGAAGATCGCAAGTTTAAGCCCCCAGCACCTGGGCCCTTGAGCAAGGCCACTAACCCTCAACTGCTCATATGTTTAATGAGCTAAAAATGTAAGCGTCCTGAACTCTTTCTTCCCCATTTTGGTGGAAGAAAAAAAAAAGAAAGAAAAAAAAGAAAAGAAACCTGTCTGTTAGAAAAGAGATGACTTTGGAGACTTAAACATTGAAACTATTCATCATTCGTTCTTAGATTGTGCAGATCGACATCCGAGTGAAAAGAAATAAACAGAAAAGTGATCCAGTCATCTTTAGGTTCAGACGCCGCTGTGGTATGAACAGGTGTAGGTCTGAGGAGTTTAAAATAAGTTAAATAACTAGGATCATGAAACGAATAAGATAACGCGCGCACGCACGCACGCACGCACACACACACACACACACCAGGTAACAGGTAAAGACAGTAACATTACGAAGTAACTGCAGCAAAATTTAAATTCAAGTAAATACAGAAAACAGAAAATTTCAGTAACAGGTTGGGAACATGTGCCAGACAAGGCACTGAATGGCATGAGGATTGCATGATTAAGTTCTGATTTCTCCACTTTTGAGTATGTCGAGGTATTAAATCAAGGTCTGCATGTAGCAACCACGCGGAAACAAACCCAAAACTCTAAAACAGACAGGATTAAAGTCAAGCAGCAAAAGAGAAAGGGACGATCTCTATAAATAAGCTAGCATGACTTAAACAATAATATAAGGTTTCGGGTTTTTTTTTTTTTGGTGTCCATGTCAGATTATTTACTGTAAAAAAATAAATAACTTTAAAAAATCAAAGCATAATTATTAAAGCCACACATTACAGAGGTTAAAGACAGCCGCTCTGCACCCTGCCACCACTAACGAAAAGGATGATACAATCGACAGCTGCTACTCCTCGCGTTGAGGATCGGGAGGAAGCAGGGTTGAGACTGAAATAATGTAGAAAAGCTTTTTCTTTTTAAATTCCAGTATTTGTATATGTGTGTGGGTGAGTGTTTTTTTTTTTTTTTTTTTTTTAAGGTCACATTCTGAAGGTGTTGAAACCAGGGAAGCGTTACTCCACTGTGACTGACTTCGCCAAATTCCTTGGACAGTCCACCTGCATTGAGACACAAATGAGAATATATAATAAATTAATCGATACATTCAGTTAAATTCAGCATTTGGCGTGGCGGTCTGCGAAAAACATGTCAGACGGTACAGTGGCGGAATCCTGGTGGATAATTGAGGCATTATGAGATCTTTTTAAAATGGACTTGCCTAGGAGCAAGTTTAACAAACGTTCTGGTAAAAACAGTCACTGCTGATATATATATATATATATATATATATATATATATATATATATATATATTATGGATATGCCGTTTAGGAAAATATTCTTGAGAGAACCTAATGAAAACTCTGAATATATTGAATGAAACGTGAGAATATTGAATGGATTCCGAATATATTGATTGAAAAATATATATATTGAATGGATTCCGAATATATGGATTGAAACTCTATATATATTGAATGAAGATTCTGAATATATTGAATGAACTGTGAGAATATTGAATGGATTCCGAATATATTGATTGAAAAATATATATATTGAATGAATTCTGAATATATGGATTGAAAACTGATATATTGAATGAAAAGTCTGAATATATGGAATGAAAAGTCTGAATATATGGAATGAAAATTCTGAATATATTGAATGAAAAGTCTGAATATATGGAATGAAAAGTCTGAATATATGGAATGAAAAGTCTGAATATATTGAATGAAACATGACGTCATCGAAACACAGCGCCATCTTTAGAAAGGATGAGTGAGTCGGCGAGAAACTTGGTTGCTGCAATTGTGAGAAATGACGAGATGGTCAACACATTGATGAGCGCGTGTCCGGCCCAAAGTGGTGGCACAAGCCACACTCAGTATCAGACGACGGATGAAGAAATGTATTCGCTATTTCACCGCGGAAGACCGGTGTTATGCGCTAAAATGCCCCCTGCCACAGATTGCACCCCTACATAATCTCTATCAAATATTATATTACAACATAAATTCATAGGTTTATTGTTATCAAATATGATATAACGATTATAATTAACCCTAGGCACGTGACAGGTGTCGAGACCATGAATACAAATTCTCATAGAATGTTTATTTTGTGGCACATTTATTTTACAGGGATTTGTCATGTAATACAAAAATGCTTGCACTAAATAAATATTTATGATGAAAAATTCTAACGAAATGATTTTTATTATTAAATAAGCAATATCAAAAATACATCTTGTATATAAAAAATAATAATTAATATATTTTTCCCTATACTACATGTAATTTTTTATAATGCTTATTTTATAATCAAATCCATTTGGTCTAAATTGTAATTTCTAAATCATAAACCTAGAAATTTCTGTTCTAATATAATATTCGACGGAGATTAAATGGGGGGCAATCTGTGGCAGGGGAGCATTTTAGCGCATAACACCGGTCTTCCGCGGTGAAATAGCGAATATATTTCTTCATCCGTCGTCTGATACTGAGTGCGGCTTGTGCCACCACTTTGGGCCGTACACACACTCATCAATGTGTTGACCATCTCGTCATTTCTCACAATTGCAGCAACCAAGTTTCTCGCCGACTCACTCATCCTTTCTAAAGATGGCGCTGTGTTTCGATGACGTCATGTTTCATTCCATATATTCAGACTTTTCATTCCATATATTCAGACTTTTCATTCCATATATTCAGACTTTTCATTCAATATATTCAGACTTTTCATTCAATATATCAGTTTTCAATCCATATATTCAGAATTCATTAAAAATATATATTTTTCAATCAATATATTCAGAATCCATTCAATATTCTCACAGTTCATTCAATATATTCAGAATCTTCATTCAATATATATAGAGTTTCAATCCATATATTCGGAATTCATTCAATATATATATTTTTCAATCAATATATTCGGAATCCATTCAATATTCTCACGTTTCATTCAATATATTCAGAGTTTTCATTAAGTTCTCTCAAGAATATTTTCCTAAACGGCATGCCATATATGGATTATATGGATATATATATATGGATTGAAAACTGATATATTGAAAGGAAAGTCAAAATATATTGAATGCCACCACTTTGGGCCGTACACGCACTCACCAATGTGTTGACCATCTCTTCATTTCTCACAATTGCAGCAACCAAGTTTCTTGCCGACTCACTCGTCCTTTCTAAAGATGGCGCTGTGTTTCGGGGACGTCATGTTTCATTCAATATATACTTAGTTTTCATTCAATATATTCAGACTTTCCATTCAATATATCAGTTTTCAATCCATATATTCAGATTTCATTCAATATGTATATATTTTTTTCAATCAATATATTCAGAATCCATTCAATATTCTCACAGTTCATTCAATATATTCAGAATCTTCATTCAGTTTCATTCAATATATTCAGAGTTTTCATTAAGTTCTCTCATGAATATTTTCCTAAACGGCGTGCCATAATATACACACACACACACACACACACACACACACAGTATGTACACACTAAATAAATCCATTTTTAAATAAAATAAAATAAAAAGAGATTCATAATACATTTTGCCTCCACTACAAAATGAACAAATCTTATGAAATTTACTTTTATCTACTTAATAATAAATGTGTGCCTGTGTGTGCGTTTCTTACATCATATCCTCTGAGCACGGCCAGGTGGAAGGACAGCAGCTGGAGCGGGATGACGCTGAGGACCCCCTGCAGACAGTCCACGCAGTGTGGCACTTTAATAGTACGGCTCGAGTTCTTTATGGTCTCGTAGTCGTCCTTGTCGCAGATCACTATGGGACGACCCTGAAAGCACGAGACGACACGACAATTTACACACCCGCACAAAATGCGATCAGCAAAGACGGTCAGTTAGAAGTGGTGGAACTGAAAACACACTCCTAAGATAAAATGTAATGTATGGCTTATTCAACTGGGTAAAAACTTGTAAAAATACAGACATCCCGGAAACTCCTTTAATGCGGGTCAAGTGAGGTCAGGACTGTACTGGGGACGGTGCAATAACTCCCACCTGAATTCCTGTAACATGCAAGTGCTATGAGGTTGTACATTGTCCTGCAAAAACAGAATGCTCTTGGTGATCAAACCAGTCTGTTTTTTTATTTTTTATTTTTTACAGCACCATTAAAAGAGTTCCTGGATGTCAAGCCCAAATATAATATAAGAAGAATATGAGAAGTTTTAGCAGTGATGATGACGTGAAGCAGGCAGTCTGATCATGGCTCCGGTGTACTGAGAACTTTCTGCCTTGGTATATAAGCACTCGTGAAACACTGGGGTAAGTGCATTGGTGTAGCAGAGGATTATATAGAGAAATAAAGGGAGTTTTTAACTCTCATAACTGTGTTCTTATATTCTGTACAATTAAAAGTCTCGGTTTGACTTGAACACCTCAGTAATACGAATTAAATCATACTGGTTGGTGTCTCTGGATATATCTGTACATAACACGACTAATAATAATAATAATACTAAGAGAGTGTGTACTAAGAGAGGTTGAGGTTAGAGTGACATTAAGGTGTAGGAATATTACCTATTCCCTGTAATAACAGTCACGTCAGTGGAAGGTCCTGACATGGACAGTAAAACAAGGATGTGTGTGTGTGTGTGTGTGTGTGTGTGTGTATGAGTGTACCTGTCGTGCCACCACTTGTTGCAGAGCGTTCTGGCACTTGATGTACGTGTGGTCCCTCATGATGATCATGATAACAGGCATGAGCTTGTCCACTAAAGCCAGCGGCCCGTGCTTCAGCTCTCCTGCCAGGATGCCCTCCGAGTGCATGTATGTGATCTCTTTAATTTTCTGAAACAATGTAAACACCAGGGGTTAAAAGTGCAATACGTCAGCGTGTTAACAGCCGTTTTTACACTCACATCACAGCTGAGCTAATGTGTGCTGTAATAATAAACTTGATGAGGAGGTGAGGAAGTGTCACTCAGATTCAGTACAACACATTCACTTGATTACATTCTAACTTCACCACTGTTCCCTTGAGCCTTATCCTAATCATCAGCTCACCTTTCGAACCCAAACACAGAGAAAGCTTAGCAGGTCTAAAGTGGTATGTTGTGTAACTTTTAAAGGACAGGGATGTCACACGAGAGGGGAGTCACGGGTTGTTTTTGGGCCGGAGGACGCATTTTTGTGGGATGACTTGCCTAATGAGCGTGTGTGCGGCGCTCTACTTCACTGCAGCCTCTTTTCTCTGTGCTGGAACCAAACACACACTGCTGCGTGCATTCATTAAGAAAAATGATATAATATATGATTATGATATATGATATGACTCGCTACTAAAATGAACAAATGCATGAATACACTACTCATTAAGTATTAAAAGACTGAGGTTATCTCTAAGAGAACAGTGTGTCACAACTGAAATTAATTACATGCCACCGTATCATATGACATTGATGTTTGGGGAAACTTCTCCACGAGGGAATTTGGGGAGTCGTCGGTTTTCCATCCGGGTTAGTGTGAGAAGGACAAGCTGTCTGTTTGGTCACTGACACTGAACAAGAGGAGAATATTCTGAGGATATAGTCAATGAGAAAGAAAGAGAGAGAGAAAGGAAGGAAAGGTGCAGTCGGTCTCACCAGCGCCCCCTCCAGGCAGGTGGCGTAGTGGTAGCCTCGACCCATGATGAGCACGCTCTTCTGCTGGTAGAGCTCGGTGGCCAGCTTCTGGATCTCCTCATCCAGACTCAGAACCTCCTTTATCAGATCTACACAGAAAGGGGAAGAAATAAATAAATTAATTAATTTTAAAAAAAGACAATGAGTGGTTTCAACTTTTTTTTTCTTTTTTTCTGGAAGCCATAAATAAAAAATATATATATTATAATTAAATGTATACATTAATTAATAAAAATAACAATAATAAAATTATTGACCCCCCCAAAAAAAAACATATCTACGTTAAAATTATATAAAAAAGTAATATTTTTTTAGACTAACTAAGAATTTATTAGCAATATATAAATTCGGTAAATCCGATTTTCAGCGACTTTATATGTTGCTGACTTCCAAAAAAAAAAGAAAAAGAAAAGAAAAGCTCATGTACATTTTGATATGAAATGTTGAATTAATTTTTGCAAACTATTAAAGAAACAGAGAGAAGAAAAAGAAATGAATGTTGCATATAAACAAAGCAAATAAAAATGATTTATAAAAAGAATTTGGACATTTCAAGTATTTTCTCTATTATTTTATTTTATTTTTTAAATAATTTTTATAATTTCTATAAAATATAATAATTTTCTTATTTAAGAAGGAAAGAAAGAACACAAAAGCTTAAGGATGTCTTAATTATAAAATATTTACGGTATATATATATATTTATTTTATGTTGGTTTGTACCAGCCATTCACCTACTCTTCAAATACAATAATGACTTGGTCAGAAATTTCTATTAAGTTATATTTTTGGAGAGAGAGAGAGAGAGAGAGATTTATATTCTGATCATACACTGGGAAAGTTTTTTTTTTTGGTGTATCTTCTCACCAGGACCATGATTCAAACCACACTTGCATGTGACTCCCAAATCCAAATAACAGTTAGACATGTGACTCTGTCTGACCAATCAAGCGCTTCAGATTTCCCCGTGGTTTGTTTCTGTCATTCGGTCAACATAAACACACGAGGACAACATCAGGTCAGGTGAAGAGAGTAGCTGGAGAAACCATGACGTGTCTCCTTCCGTTGTTTAAACACATGTGACTGCTCGTACACCGCAAAGACAATTCCAAACTCTCCCGAAATACTGCGTGTTTACAGCTGTGCCGTGACCATAGCAACCGATATAGGGCCAGCTAGTGTGACTACATAACTGTCACATGTGCCTGAAAACACTGTGTGTGAGGGCCGGTTATATTTTCCTGCTCGGTGGCTGAAACACAAAACCTCACACAATGGCATTGAGCACCACCATCGAAAAAGTTCCCATGATCTTCTCATGGATTTTCCCATTAGAAATTATGAGTGCTGCAAGTTGCCAATGACAATAACTATGGGGGAAAAAAATATGCCGCCTCGCTTTGTTCCCATCCGTTCCATCTAATGCTAATGCGTAAAGTAACCGTGCCTACTGCGCCACAAAGCCTCCAAAACTCCAACACTCGTCTCACATGAAACTCTGAGCATTTGTTCTTTTGAACTCGGGAAAAAGGACTGAAGTACAGCAGCTGTGCCAAAGTAAACACACACAAATGATATTAAAAGTCATAAAAGCCAAAACACAAACACATACAGACAAACACAGACAGCTGTTACTGACAACATCAGCAGTTTTGAGTCTAATGAGAAGAGTGAGCTACAGTGTAGGAGGAGTGCAACGCTGCCACACATTCCTGAAACTGAGAGACAGAGAGAGAGAAAGAAAGTGAGAGAAGAGACAGTAAGAGAGACAGCAATATAGGAAGATATAAAGAGGAAGCTACAATAAGAGACAGAGAGAAAGACAAAGAAATAAACAGAGAGAGAGAGAAAGACAATGTGAGATAGATAAAGAAAGAAAGTGAGAGAGAAGAGACAGACAGTAAGAGAGATAGCAAAAGAGGAGGATATAAAGAGGAAGCTACAATAAAACACAGACACACAGAGAGTGAGAGAGAGAATCTGAGACAAAAGAATGAGAAAGTGAGAGAAGAGACAGAGACAGCAAGAGGAAGCTATAAAGGGGGAAGCTACAATAAAATACACAAAGAAAAAGAGAAAGAGAGAGAAGTAGAAAGAGAGACAGACAGACAAAAAGACGGACAAAAAAAGACAAAGAGCACGGGGAGACTGAAAGTAAGTAAGACAGCAAGAAGAAGCTACAATACAAGACACAGAGACAGTGAGACAGAGAGAGAGAGGTGGCAATGAAGTCTTCCCATCAGATACTTGAGGTCCAGTAGATGATTCCAGAAGTGATGGTCAATATTGTACACACACACACACGCAAAGTTCCTCGAACGAGGACAGATAACGACCTATCAGCAGCATGAGGTCACCGTGTCCTGATATCACCCCGGCTCTCATAACTGAAAGAAAATCTCTTGTTCAGCTTTTATTTTTTTTATGACATTTTTCTCAAATAAAAGCCAAATGTTCACTTGATCATTACATGGCTTTGGAATGCAGAAACCTTGGGGAAGTTTAACTCTAATAAAGGGATAAACATAAACTGCATGCACGCACACTCTCTCTCTCACACACACACACACACACCTATACAATAAATCTTTAAATCCTTTAATGACAGCCGTAACGTGGAGTATAGGACGAGTTTAACACCACACCTCCGTCAACAGGCTAACGTGCCGATCCGTTTCATCAAGGTGTCAGGTTTTTAATCTAACAGGAGTGTGAGGTTAAACCTAACCGATCCCACATGCAGGACAAACAGCGGTCCGTCGAATGCGGTAGTCAAGACTCGTGTGCTCAGGGTCCCATGCAGGGATGACTCTTTGAGGGTTTCTACAAGCTGTGTGCAAATAAAGCCGTCGGTGCACATGTGGTTGAAGACGACTCTAGTGGTCATGAGAAGCACGCTGTGTGATGGCGAATACAAAACCACGGAGACAAAGTCAACACGATGATTCTCTGAACACTCGTACTGCTGTCTGACTTTCACTTTATTCCTCTAATTTCTCAAGTATTTTGTTTAGATAGCAGGATTTTTGTTAACATCATCTATCTATTATCTATTAAGTGCTACATAAATAAAAACAAACTACAAAGGACGTTCAAGTCAAACTGGGACGCGTGATGAAATTTCTCATGAATGAAAACTGATTAACATTTAAACAAGACTTCAAGCACATTGATGATCCCGGCCCAAGGTGGCTCGCAACCCACTGCGATCATTCCCGTGAACATTCATTGGGGTAAACAGCCGATCTTTAAAAAAAAAAAAACAACAACAACAAAAAAAATGTTTTTTTTAAACATAAAAAAAATTTTTTTAATAAAATAAAAACTATTTTTAATGAAAAAAAATTATAAAATAAAAACATTTTTAAATAATTTTTAAAATATATTTTCTTTTAAATAATAACAAAAATTTTTAATAATAAAATAATTATAATATATATATATATATAAAAAAAATAATAATTAAAAGTTTTAATTAAAAAAATTTACTTGGACCTCAATCCAAGTCATTTCCACATTTGGGACATTTAAGGAGTTCCTGGGAGGCCAGCGTTTCAGACGTAATACCTTGATAGTATCCAAGCACTAATGAAACGCTGGGATAAGTGCATTAGTGTAGCAGAGGGTTATATAGAGTTTTTACTTTTTTATAACTGTGTTCTGTTATTCTCAATCAATCAAAAGCCCCACTTTGACTTGGACGACTTTGTCGATCTTATAAGGTTCGGTCCTGACAGGGAAAAAAAAAAAGTGTTCTTCTCAATCAAAATTGGAACGTTCACACCGAGCAGATCAGTGGAAAACATCAGGAGTCAAACCGGTGGCTTTTCACGCAAGTTTTTTCAGTTTCCAAAAAGCTAGCGCGAGTCTATAAACTCAAATGTAAATTTCAAACATGCACATGTTTGAGGAAACTGCATCGCTAACCTCTGAATGATTTGTGTGTTTAAGAGAAAGACAGAAACAAGGTGTGTGAGACACAAGTGTGTACCTGGCAGCACTCTGAGACCCTGAATGATCTCTCGCCTCCTGGGCTGCATGGAGATTCTGTCTGAGCACATGAGCAGGGCGAACATGATGAGGGCCACGAACTGACTGGTGTACGCCTGCAAAAATACACACAGCGACCGATTAAATAAACATATTCACATACAAACTAACATGAACACTAAATTAATAAATGGCCTGGTTTTTTGTGTAGCGAATCTGATTCACTCTCTCTCTCTCTCACTCATTCTACTGATGAAAACCAAACAGAAAACCATCTGAAAGACAAAAGAAAAATACTAGATATTGAAGCGTTAATTGATGTGATGGACGTTACTGGTACCAGTTACGGGTAACAAAGATACAATAACGTGTTCACTCCTGAAGATTTTCATATGGCTGTTACTGAAGACTTCATTCATAAATGTCATCCAATATCATAAATGTTAAAAGTCCTCTTGGGAAAGGATTCTGCGCACACACGTGTTTCATAGAAAGCATAATCCGTGCCTTTAGACTTCCATTATGATCCAAAATATTTTTTGTTATTACTTCTTGTCTTTGGGAAACACATATGCTACAGATAAGCCAGAGAGAGAGAGAGATGTTAAAAGTTAAAAAAGGTTTGCAGAATCCTTCTAGCCCACGTTAACATATGTCTTGGCTATCATCTTCCTCCTACTCGTCATCTCGTCATCTTCGGTCCTCAGAGGCCTTCCTTTGTTTGGTCATGCAGAGACGCACATATTTCATGCTCTTTCAGATTTAACAATTTTTTTCTACTTGGTTATTGTTTTAATGCATTCATGCAGGAAAAGAAAAGGAAAAACAGTGCGACATCAGTGGGAGTCTGATATGAGTTATCACTCAAAATAGCAGTCTTTTTTTCTCAGCAAATCTATATATTAAACTGAATTAATGCATATTATGAACTCTCACATGATAATTAAAGTCTCCTGGAAGCTGCCAAGACACACTTGGGATTCAGTCTTTGCTTTCTATCAAGGTAAATGGAAAATGTTTTAAGAATGGTTACTGTATGTAAGAAATAAACATAAAATCTTCTTCCGTCATCAACTCTCTCTACTACAAAACCTTCTTTTTTTTTCACATGAACTGAACTGACCTCGGCAATTGCGAGGAACCAAAGAGGAACTAAGCCACAAGCTACATCCCCCATGCACACTTTAATAGCTTTCACAGGCTCAATCTGGCAACCTGATTAGCTCGAAGCTAAGAGCTTTGGGTGGGAGGATAACGGATGAACGGATTTATCCTCCCCAGGAAAGCGAGATGAGAAAGTCGGTGTATACAACCCTCAGACTTCCAGGTAGGGGAGGTACTTTAATGAAAGATGACTATTACAGATTCACTGCTCTTGTAACCACCTTGTGAGAAAGTTGTTGTTTTTTTTTTTGTTTCTGTAAATTAGACTAGTACATACAGAGCTGTGAAAAAGTATTTACCCCCAATTACTTTTTATCCCCCTCATCTATTCCTGAATATCTTCAGATCGTGATGTGATGTGTTGCTTTTGGTGATCTTTTAGCGTGCTTAGCTTTGTGATTTTTGATTCAACAGGTCTGGTAGTCATCGTGCCTGAGTGCGGCATGTGAAATTTAACCCAGCGTTTCGAAAAACTGCACGTTATATTTTTACTCAAGTTGTGTTTGTCAAATATGTAAAAAAAAAAAAAAATTGACGAATACTTTTTCCACAGCACTGTAATTACATATTAAATCCATTAAATTCGAATCTGATTAAGGAACGCCTTTTATTCTTTAGCGAAAGCCAAACGTTTAACAACATGGACATGAACGCGACTACATCTCAGGGGAACAGAGGAGCCAGAAAGGAGACGTAAAGCTACAGAGAACCTGTTTTGTTCCACCACCATTAAAAAGTTTTTTTTTCTCTTTCGTTTATTAAGCATACAGTATTTAACTCCACCTTCACATAATGGAAGCCAGATTTCACAGCAGTGGATTAAATTCAGTTATACACACCATATGCCCGCCAATCAAAGCAAACATGGCCTCGTACCTGCTCTCTGACACACTTTTTAACATGGGCGCTTATAAAATGCGTCCCATGTGGCCAGCGCTGTATCGTGTGAGTTCACGTTCTCGCAGCTGCTCGATCGCTCGAGGTCCTCAATAAATCGAGCTTTAAACTGATCGCACACGCTTGATCCGACGTTAATGAGGGCATTCGATAAATTATCAACAGCTGAAGCGTGTCCTGAGCAGCAAGTTCACTTAAAAGTAAAAACTGTTCATTACGATCTATAAGAGGCGTTAAAGTCAAACTTGGACTTTTTTTCAGTTTCTATATTTCTTTCTACATTTCCATATTCCGAGTTGTGCTTAAATGCCAGTTTCACACCTTCTTCTTTCAGGGAAATTTCATCACGAGTCCCAGTTTGACTTGAACAGCCCTCGTATATTATGCGTTTCTATTGGTTAAATTGAACACGTACATGTTTTTGGAGCTTCATAAATCCAGATGTAAAACTGTTTATGTAATGACATGATCAGTGTTCATAGTGAGTGTACATCAGTGATAATTTTTCACGTACGTCCTGCATATATCTGTGAAAGAAAAAAAAAAACACGGATTTCAAGACGGATTCCCACAAGAACTAAAGTACAGGTGGCAGTAACACAACGTAACCAGCTCTCTTATCTCCTGAGGTTGTTGTGTTGAGGCTGATGATATGTAACGGTATTTTTGACTGGTCAATCTGACAATCGCCAGCCAGTGAAATCGCAAAATTTAAATTCTTAAGGTGAAAATTTGTAAAGGAGGGCATGTGTGTTTATATTTTTGCATAGTCAAGAAAATTAATATGCAAACATCCTGGTAATTAATACTGATTAAAGTCCAGATGTCCGTGATGTCTGTAACATCAGCTCATTTATTTATTATGGGTCCCATTGTATTAAGAAAAACCCAAATGTTTAAAAGTATGTATAATTTATATAAGTTACAATTACTTTCGCCTCCCCCCCCTTAATACTGTTTGTGTAACCTGCTGCTGCTGTAATTATTGTTTTCCGTCACAGGATCAATAAATGACATCTATCTACCTCAGACCCATAGTTTTGATTTGAAAAATGAATTGTTGTGTATATCGTCTATAAAAAGTGTGTGAATGAGTGTTAAGTTTGTTTGTCACACCTTAGTGCTGGCCACTCCGATTTCGGGCCCGGCGTTGATGTGGACGCCGCAGTCGGTCTCGCGGGAGATGGAGCTGCCCACGGTGTTGGTGATGCCCACGGTGAGGGCGCCGCGCTCCTTACAGTACCGCAGTGCCATCAGGCTGTCCGCTGTCTCGCCTGAACAGTAAAGAAACAGACCAGAAGATTAGATACTGAACCCTATTAAGATGCAACTTGCATTCATAGTGCTGTAAATCTGCGATAAAAACCTTGCTTTAAAATGTAACGCCTTTTTCATACGCATTTGTACTAATGTGTAACGTATAACGCCTCATGGATCATTACCCTAGGTTTTAAAATTCAGGAACAAAATTAATTTTTCAATACGGAGAACAGGGAGAAAGAAAAAAAAAAACCTTTAATATTATATATACAGACAGTGACACTGACAAAACTTGTATACAAGAAGACCTTGAAGTGGACATGTTCCTCACCTGACTGGCTGATGAAGAAGCAGACATCATCCCTGAAGACCGGTGTGTTGCGATCCAGGAAGTCGCTGGCCAGTTCCACCATGACGGGCAGCTCAGTTAACTCCTCCAACACCTGACGTGTCTGAGAGAGAAACAAAAAAATAAATCCCAACTCTGTTTTTTTTTCTTCCTTCAACAAGTACGCACACTCCGTTATTGAAGAGAATACATCATTCTGTGTGATGAGATTGATCATGTGTGTGTGTGTGTGTGTGTGTGTGTGTGTGTGTGTGTATATATACGCACTGCCACTCCTGCATGATAGCTGGTACCGCACGCAATAAGGATGAGCCTCCGACATCTCTGGATCTCCTTAATGTGATCTTTTAATCCTCCTAATGTCACTACACACACACACACAAACAAACATCTCAGAGGTGTGAATTCAAGAATGTGAGTCCATCCTTCATCGTGCATCATCTTTCACGCCGTCTCACCTGTGTTGTCGTTGAAGTTCACTCTGCCCCTCATGGTGTTGACGACAGACTCGGGCTGCTCGAAGATCTCCTTCTGCATGAAGGAGCTGAAATTACCTACGCAAACGTGAGAACAGAAAGAGACATGAAGGCAACTGAGGCACAACCAAAGAGCTATTGGCATTTTTGAACTAGATAAAAAGTTTGTGTGTTTTTTTTTTTTTACAATTCTTTAGGAACGTAACCCCCGCCAATTTCGGAGTGTTGTGTGTATTCAGAGCTGGATTACGAAGCTGATGTGCTGGGCTCAAACCCCCGAGGTTATAGTTTGTGCCTAAAATCTGAGGGGATAGAAAATACTGACTGAAGATGGAAATTTATTCCCCTTGTGCTGTTAGATGTCACAATAAAAATAATACAGTGTGACTGAAAAAAATCTAACAGGAGTTTAGTATATCATTTATAGTTGTAATGATCACATTGATCATTGCAAATTGTTTTCAACCGTCATTATTCCATAATTTACACAACAGCACTTGATTCAGCACATCAATCTCTTACAGAGTTTTAAATCTGGAGGAAGCCAGGACATAGGTCACAGAAATGTAATGTGTGCACGAGATGCTACACTTTTAAACTTTAAATAGTTATGCCATGGTTTAAAAGAAAAATAATAACAGAAGAAAGAAATATGCTACAATTATGCCTGACTTCTTTTAACACCGGTATCAGAACCACCTTTGTTTCAGGAAGACTCCGCCCCTTGTATGCATATCCCACACAACTACCCGAGTAGCACTTTAAGTCCACAGCTACAGCTGAGATCTGACTGTGGATGTGTGTGCACAACTTCAGTATTAAATCTAAATCACATATGCGTAACTGGAACACAAGAGCATATTTGTGCACTTATACGAGAGCGTTAAAGAAAATATCCCCTGCAGGCAACATAAACCGGACCGACAGGTTGGCGGTCGCACCTGATCTCCGTGCCAGGATACGATCTCAGTCCTTAACTAATCACTTTTTTCCCTTTGTTTGAGAACCTAGGAACTCCCAAACAGAACAATAACATGGGGCAGTGTGTCTATGTGCGTGTTTGTGTGCCTGAGAGCAACTGCAGTCTGATTCGTTGTGTACTGCTTTTGAAGCCATTTGGATGAGCTTATTTAAAAGCTCATATTCTCCAGGGTGAGATTTCTACCAGCTGCTCGAGGCAGCAGCGTGACACTGAAGCGTGATAAAGTGGTTAGTTTTCTGCTCGTTTGGGGATGACTGACGAAGGCGAATGGAAAGCGCTCAGGCTGAGAAATGGTGTGAGCGCAGCCACACAAGCCTGTTGCATGAGAAATGTAGGTCATGCACATTTCTGATAATGGAAAGAAAAAGACAAGGTGAGGAAAAATATATATAATTGTAGTGCTGCCCTCTGGTGGTAAACCATATTCTGAAAAATTTGTGTTTAGAATAACTTGGGCTGATGTTTTGATTTGACCTGTTTAGACAGGCAGGTGTTGCGCTTTTTAGATTCCTTCCCGAATTCCTTCAGTTTAACTCTTAGGTTTGAAACTAACCTGCTTCCATCATCTGGACCTACAAGGTCATACTAAATAACTTTTTTTGGACTCATTTGTAATGAATACCTCTATAAGGACCTTTTCTAACCTCTGAGAAACATTGCTAAGGGGGCTTAGCATAGCCCAAAACCCCAAACCATAACTAACTAAGAAAACTAAATCAACATCATCTGACCAATCAGAATCGAGAATTCCACTGCGGTTTGGAATAAGTCTATCGACCCTGCATGAATGCAGTTTAGTCCTCTGGGTCCTAGTGCCTGCTCTATTCTTTCTCACCCTTCATGATCTGCTGTAGCTCCATCTGCAGGGTCTGGATGGCGCGAGTCGGATGATCTCCTGCCCTCCGTTTGATCCGGTGGATGGACAGACGGCCGTCAGACACAGCAGCGATGTCGTCGTCTTCCAGGAAGATGACTCGGTTTGTGTGCTCGATCACGGCGCTGTCACCGATCCAGAAGGAGAGAGAAAAGGGGTAAACACGTACGTTTGTATCGAGACATTTCGCAAAAAAAGATGAGGAAAACAGGATGACTGTGATACACACACACACACACACATTACATCATGATTTACTCGAAACATCTGTTTCTACAATGATCCTCCCAAATATTTTGCTCGATTATAATTCAATTTTTCAGCCAATTGTTTTAGGAAGTAAATATTTTTATGTCAAAATCAAAACAAGCTTGATCCGTGGAACTATTAGAGCACATGAAGCAACAATCCACTTTTGTCAGAAATATTGTATATATATTTTTTTATATAACATTTAAAAACTAAACAGAAGCAGCTGATTTCATACAAAAAAAATAGAATATAGTTTAAAATAGTTACCAATTTAACTTTAAATATTAATAAATGTTCTAAATTAGTTCAACAAAAAATTGTGTCTTTGTCTCCTAATGGGGAAACTAAAAACAGAAAAGCATTGTGGTTTTAGTACTGACTGCACACACTTCTGTATTCTAAGAGTAGCGTGTTAGACAACACTGAACCGTAAGCAGAGACTGAGGCGAGGGTGACGGACCTGGCGTCAGAAGCGAAGTAGTACTCGACTGCCTTCTCATCCACAGGAAACAGGCAGGTGTCCTCGTCCGTCCTGGGTAGAGAGCCACTACAGCCCTTCTTGTCCTTCGCTAAAGGAAATAAAGAGATGTACGTTAAAAATGTTCACTTCTTTAAAAAAAAAAATATATATATATATATATGTATATATATATATAGATTACACATAGGTTCATGCGACATTAAAATACATTTACATTCAGGCAGGTGGTCTTTTCCAGACCGACTTACATGAGTGCTTTGACGTTTCAATCAATAAACACATCCCTAAACTGGTTCAACTAGGTTACCAATGAGAAGCACAATCAAACGAACACTGTCCACTTTTTCTACAAGGTTATTGGTTTCTATGGTAACAGCTCATTCCCAAGTGAACACATGAAATAATCAGTGTTCCTAAGTGAACAGATTTCCATTTAACATGTTGCTATTTAACAAGGAAAAATATTCAACAATATTCACTGTTAGAACAGTGTGTTTTTTTTGTTGTTGTTGTTTATTTACATTTATAGAAGGAGGATCCAGTGTCGGTGATCTTTAACAGTTTGTGAGGCTATTTATTTTTTTACTTTTTCTTATTAACTCAAAAATAGAGAACGAGAGAAAGAGTTTAGTGAAGGGGAGACTTGTTTTGCACAACATTAATATACCTTTAGTTATGTGATATGTGATGATAAGTCACTTGAGGGTGTGCCTGACAGTGTGATGTGGCTCCACGCAAAACTGGCTTACTCTTACCACACTTTTACCTGCACTGAAGTCTTTTCTTTCTTTTACAGGACAGCAAATTCCCAATTGTTTCTTATTATTATTCCCAATATGTACCATGAAATTTTTAAACGTGATAGAAATACAGGTAGTCCCCAACTTACGAAAATTCGAGTTACAAATTTCTGAAGAAACGAATGGACTGCGGTTCTACTCCCGGTTCAAGCAGTGAAGTAGCTCTAAAGCTTTAAAGGCGCAGAGACAACGTCCCACTGTGAGATTCATTTCCTTAGGCATGATTACGGTGTTTGGCCTCATGATGGCAGTGTTGGGAAAGGGGACAGAGATCTAGTCAAGTGGCTTGGTATGCTTTACATTGTATATTCGTGTCAAAGGCGTACAAGTCTCACTTTAAATTTATAAATTGGACTTACCAACGTGCTCCTGGAGCGGAATTCATTCATACGTAGGGGACTACATGTATACCTTTTCATAGTTATATTTAATATTGTGCCAAACAAGGCACTCACTTACTAAGCTCTCTCTCGTTTAATAAAAAATGCTGCATTGACAGCAACCTTCCCAACTGTTACAGATCACTGACACTGGAGAATCCATTATAGAGATACCATAAATTTTAAAAGAAAAAATAAATCATTATGCTCTGTTATATATTTTTCCCTTGTTAAGTAGCAACAGGTTAAACAGAAATCGGGTCACTTATAAACACTGATTATGTAGCATGTTCATCCCCTTTGAACAAGCTGTTACCATAGAAACCGACAACCGATAACAACACAGCACAACCTGTGATTGGTATTATAGCCTGGACTTTTAGATAGAAAATCACAAATTACAGACAGGATCGAGTGAGGTCAAGATAAATATTTCTTCACGTTATAGTATAACTCATGGAAGGGACGCTCACCTGAGCGGTAGAGGATGGGAATGTGATCTGTCGAGAGCTTGTGGTCGCTCTTCACACCCATCAGCAGTGGACCTCCTCTCCTGTAAGCACATACAATGGGAATCCAAACATCATCCTGCAGATGAATCTCAACATCATCTCTTCAAAATGACCCGAAAGTGCACCGTGTTCACTTTATGGGACTTTATTAAAATGAATCACAAGCGCAGGTCTTGTACCTTGTTCCCACAGCCTCTCCCGGGAAGTGTACGCTCTTGAACACCAGTGCGAAAGCTCCCTCCTGATCACACACACACCAGAGGTACACCAGAAGAATATTGTTTAAAATGAAGTCAAAGGAACCAACACACCCCACCCCACACCATTGAAGACAACAAGGTAAAAGGTTAAACGCTCACCAGCTGCTGGGTGACCTGCTCGACGAGCGTGGCGAAGCTGACTTCGTCGTTCTCGCGGTTGTCGTACATGTACTTCACCAGCTTAGCGATGCTCTCGGTGTCGGTCTCTGACTCAAACTCATAGCCTTTACTCTCCTGACGGGGAAAAAAGATAAAAAAGATTTAAAGTCTATCCTCCATGATACACATGTGACCAGTACAAGTAATAAATGATCATGTGACTTTAAGGGGAAGTGCAAAAAATTTGTACATCCTTAATTTAAAAGTATGAAAACCACCAGGATATAAAATGAACATTTAATTAAAATAAATATATTTTTACAAACAAACAACAAAATTTTAGGCACACCACTACGGTTAGAATTAGGGTTAGGCTAACACTCGGAGGGTGTGTATTAATATTGTAATAGTTACAGCAATTAGAATTATTTTGAAATAGCTACAGAAACAGAACTCTATTTAGCGATAAAGACATTTTTATACCTTAACATTTCATTTGACTGCTCAAAGCGTAAGCCTGTTCAAACATCTATACATAAAATTTTATTATGGGAGTTAACATACTAACAGTGAGGCGTACTTAAATAAATAGATTAGAGATTGCCAACAGACACGCTGACTTTTGAGCTTGCTAAGAAGCACCAGTTGCTGACTATAATATTTAGGCCACATGGTAAATACGATTAAATAAACACGGAATTCTGTAGTAAACTCCAAAAACGCTAAGAGGTGCAAACTTTTGCACTCAGCTCTAATAGGATATTATGTGAACGTTTTAGCTTTTAAAAATCTTAACTCACCAGGAACTTCCTCAGGTCTTTGTAGTTGGTAATGATTCCGTTATGAATGACGATGAACTCTGTTGAAAAGAGTATTTCAGATTTCAAGGGTTACTTTATTTAATTTTTTTTACGTCCTGACCGATCAGATTTAAAATTTTAGGAAAAATACAGGACAAAAAACAGCATTGAAGATACATGAGTGAATATAAGGAGTTTAGTTTAGACTAAAGGACTATAATCATTATTAGTAGGAGTTTTTATAATAACAGTAACAGCTAGAACAGTTAGCCTTTACTAGGTAGAGCTTAGGAGTAATGGCGTCATAGCAACACACCTTGTGAACCTTTTTACAGTCTATTACATCATTAGTGTGTAAAGAAGCGATACCGAAGGTCTTTTCTCCCTGCTGCTATCAGACCTTACAATCAGAGCTGCTCCCAGTGAACCAGTCACCCCAACACGCACACTGTCATTTCTGTTATATACTGTTGTTACAATATCTTAAAATTTACAATACATTTACAATAGTCATGACATCCTAAATATACCTAATCTCACATTATAGTTACAATATCTTAATTGTTTTACAATAGCAATTTTGCAATAACACATTTTTAAACTGTGGCATATTTTATTACCTAGTGCAATTTGAAAGTGTAACTATTTTAAATTAACTAAATTAACAAAACCGAAAACAAAATAACATTCAAAGACAAAATAACAAATTCAAAACCAAATTAACAAAACCCAAAACAAAACAACAAATTCAAAACCAAATTAACAAATCCGAAAACAAAATAACAAAACCCGAAACTAATTGTTAATTTGGTTTAGAATTTGTTATTTTGTTTTGGGTTTTGTTAATTTGTATTGCACTTCACGGCCAGTCAGATACGAACCGGAAAAGGTAGGTATAGTTTGCGAATTAAATTCTTACCGCTGATTGGACGAGACACCTGTCACTCAAGATAAACAGGAAGTAGGAACTTGTGTCTCTAACTTTGTTTCCTGTGTGTGTTCAGCTTCATTTAAAAAAAAAATTTCGGTGTGCAAAATTAAGAAAATAATTACATTTTTCATTAGAAAGCAAGGAAATGGAATTTATTCAACGTTACTTTGAGGACGGACATTCGTATGCCGTGATTTTGGATATGCTGATGACATTTCACGGTATAAAGAGTTTGCGAACTGCTGTGTCTCTTTTAAAAGCAAAAGATTTTTTCCACAAGAACTGACAAAAATTTGGCAGAACGCCATATTTGAAACCACAACAAGGACAGGACATGTTTGCAAATTCATACACACACGAATCTAACGCCGCTACAGTACTTCCTGTATATTCTGAGTGACAGATGTCTCGTCCAATCAGCGGTAAGAATTTCATTCGCAAACTATACCTACCTTTTCCGGTTCGTTTCTGAACGGCCGAGAGGAGCAAACCAAATTAACAAAACCGAAAACTAAATAGCAAATTCAAAACCAAATGAACAAAAAACGAAAACAAAATAACAAATTCAAAATATCAAAACCAAAAACAAAACAACAAACTAAAAATCTAAATATCAAAACCGAAAACAAATTAACAAAACGCAAAACAAAATAAATTAGTTTTGGGTTTTGTTATTTAGTTTTTGAATGTGTTATTTTGATTTGGGTTTTGTTATTTTGTTTTTGAATGTTTTCTTTTGTTTTGGGTTTTGTTATTGTGGTTTTTAATTTGTTATTTTGTTTTCATTTTGTTAACTTGTTTTGCACTTCTCGACCACCGTAATTTTCCCTTTCTTTTGTATTTATTCTGTGTTCCAGTCAAAGTGGGCCTTTTGATTTTATATTATTATGGGAGTTAATAACTCCATGTATTTCTCTGTATAATCCCCTGCTACACTAATGCCTTGCAGAGAAAGTTTCCTTAGTACGCCAGAGCTGAAACGGCCCATGTGGTTAAGTGTCAAGAAATGCACCGTGACCCACCGTTGTGTTTGTCAGATCTCTGTGGGTGGCTGTTGACCGGACTGGGAACACCGTGTGTGGCCCAGCGTGTGTGTGCGATACCAAGGTGGACGTCAAACTCGACATCGAGATCAATGTCCTGCTGTTCTGTAACAGTCAAACAAACACACACACGCACAAACAAATATATTCTCAGGTACAGAAATTCAACACGCACATCTAGGGTTCAATCAGACAAGAAAACCATCATCTCACTGTGGATCTCCTCGTCCAGGGCCTTGACTTTGCCTCTCTGTTTGATCAGCTGGATGGACTTAGAATTGTTCTCCCAGTCCTTATTGTTTCCTCCATCGATGCCGACTCCTGCAGAGCAAACAAACAAACAAACAAAAAAAAAAACACACGCCTCAGTGTCAGCGTATCACTGCCACTAAGCTCCACAACTGTTGCCTGTTCACAAAAGGTGTGTTCATGCAAATTCTCGTTCCGTGTTCACGATTCAGGTTTGTTTACCCGCCGAGTCGTATCCGCGGTACTCCAGCCGCTGCAGCCCTTTCAGCAGGATCTCTAGGATCTCACGCCGGGTGCGAGGGACATGATAGTTGAGGTACGCAAATATTCCTGTACAGAGAGAGAACAAAGAAGTTATAAATAAATTAATGTGGTTCATCACCGCTCCTATTGCTCTCTCATCTACCTGAAATATTAATATTGGAGACAATGAAACACTGCCTTGTGTCTCCGTCTTAATAAATTATTTTTATATATTAAATGACACGTTTTTTTAATAGCAGATGACGACATATTTGGACCCCCTTTTTCTTTTTCTTTCTTTTTTAAACAGCCCTGAAGCATAAAAATAAACCTAAATCTAAACAGATATTCTATCAGGACCAGATTCTGCCGAAGGTCAAATCTGGGTCAAGATACAAGATGACCTCGTACACATCACATCCATATCAGGGTCTGGCTAGGCCGCCTAGACAATACAATCAGAGACTTAACCATCACCTCACACACACACACCTCTCACTTTGGTGTGTGTGGGTGTATGGGGGGGGTTGACTTTAAGCATAATAATAGTAAGAGTGGAGATAACATATCAGCTTTGTCTCACAGAGAAGGAAACAGAGGTAAAGAAAACAAACAAAAAAAAAAGCAAGGAGAACTGGTTTCACTCCTACCGTCTCCTGCTGGAGGAGTGTGAGACTGAAATATAAGCAGCAGGATTCTAATCAGTGTTGAGGCTTAAGATATAACTTTCTAAGTTTGTTACAAAGTTTTGGTTACTAATTATATTATTTGTACAAACCTCCAAAAACCCCATGCATTTCTAATGATCATTTAGATCAAAATGGGGTCAATGAGTGGGAAGTAAATAAATAAACACATAATAATAGCCATCAGAATTTGGCCCTTCCTCAAATCTTGAATACGTTTGCCCATTTTTTCTGCTTACGACACATCATCTTCAGAGACCGAATGTTCACTTGATACGTCAGATACCCCTCATACACACACACACATCCAGGCACCGTTGTAACAAGATAATCAACTTTATCCACGTCACCCATTTGTGATTATAATGTTATGGATGATCGGTGTATGTTCAGGATGAACAGTGATTAGATCGAGGCAAGATAAGTGATCATACAGAGCTCCGGATAGCGATTCAATCGGCCGCGGAATGTTTTTATTTTGCAACTAGTTTTATCGAGGGAGGCGCCAGTGGTAATCATTCCTAAAACAAAATAATGCAGTGATCTTTAATGCTGTGATAGACTCTCTCTCCTCTACAGGATGAAGTGTGCTGATAAGCAGCTGCAAAACAACATAAGATAACATTTATCACTTAATTTGATAGTATTTTCTGAGATTTTATTTATATATTCCCTGTTAACACTATGTGTGTGACGCAGTTTTGGTTGGCTAGCTAGACAAACTTAGCTAATGTTCATCAAGGAACATCACTTTTTCTCGCTTACTCCCTGTCCGAACCCCGCCTCCACTACACCATGTGCCATCAATAAGAAGACTGAATCGAGCAGTGAAAGCTCTCGGGTACATCTGAACGCAGTCAGTATTCAGTGATTACTATTATATGGTGTTAGCAAAGCACAGCTAACCAAGTATACGTCAGTGTGGCTACATGAGTTCATCTGGTTGCCTTCAGAAAACGTTTTGGCTCCGAAATATTTCAGGTTTAGGAGACAAATCAAATTTTCATAAACATGTCTCTATGATGATTAATAAACGAGTCATGAGAAGTTCAGGTAGTGATAAAAATCTGATAAAAAATGATTAGGCACTTGGCTCTTTGTTTGAGTTCATTCTTCCATACTCATGACTGAGTGACTAGCAGAAGAAGGGATGATGTGAAAGTAGATGCCCTGACACCTCAGGTGGAGTTCATGCCCAAAAAACAAGTTTTCATTTAGGATGAAGCAGCTATAATTTAACTCTTCGGGCCAAGACGATCCTGCTCGCAGGAGATTTAAAAGGACAAGGTGTGCACTAATTCCTCTGCTTTGTATATGCATGTAAACATGTCAAGAGAACATAAAGATGATCACCAGACTTGAATAACAGCTTTATTTCTTGCAGCTAGGCTACAAGCTTTATTAAACAAAGACAATTATCATAATTTTGTCTGTTTATTTTAGTCTGCATGAATGCATTTCATTGCCCTTGTCATTTTCCAAGTAACAAAAACAAACAAAACACAGATTCTTTTACTTCTTTTACGCAAATAACATTAAGAAGAAATGTGGACAAACTGGGTGGTGAGTGTACGCACGTCCCGGTGTGTGGAAATAGCTAAACAGAAGAAGCATTCAGAGCTGAAGGGTACACACTGATGATGTGTGTGTGTGTGTCTGTATATATATATATATAAGATGCACAAGGCTCATCTTTGTGTCAGACATGGACAAACCTTTAGGTTTTCCAACATCATGCAATTTTATGCAAAAAGCTCTTGAAAGAAATCTATGCATAAGATCATGGAAATAAATGTTAATCTTTTAATTTAATATGTATAGATCCGATTCCCGTGCATTCCTACCTTCTCTAATAATTTTCTTATGAGAAGAAATGAGAGTATGAAGATTTTTTTCTAAAGGTTAAAATTCTTCTCTTTATAAATATAAATATATATTTTTAAATCACCACTTTTAAAGGAGACATGAAAGAGAAATAAATGTTCATCCCTTAATTTATGTATAAATCCAGCTCCCATGTATACCCATTTCCTTTCATCGTTTCATTACAAGAAGAAATTAAAATCTGAAGATGTTTTGTCAGGTTTATAAAAAGTCTCCTTTTTTAATTTTTTTAAGAAGGAAAAAAAAAAAGCACCACTTCCAAAACAGACATAAATGAGAAATAAATGTTCGTCCTTTCATTTAATTATAAATCCAGCTATATATGTTATATACATTTCCTCTAGTCATTTTATTATAACGATACATTTTATTATAAAAAATAAAGAAATTAGCACAACTTCTAAACCAGAAATGAATGCGATCAGTCACATCCGGGTAATGAGTGATGATAGACTGAATGAATGAATAAGCGAATGTCCGCGGCTGTGCTCCAAATGGCTCACTAGTCCCCTAGTTATGCGCACTACATCGCGCCGCGATAGAACTGAGGCTATACATCCTGGAGTTTCCTAGAAAGCCGGAACGGTGATTTGGGATAAGGCTTGGGAGGGAAACTAGCGTTTTAGGACTATGAGGCAAGAGCGAAGGATGGAGGATAAAAAAATATATATTTGTGTTTAAAGATTAAACTATGAAGATAGTAATAAATACATACACGTGTCTACAATGATTAAGTAAATACACCAAAACATTCGAACAGCCACTTATTAACGTTATATGTTTCTTTTCTGCGTATTATCATCATTAGTATTATTATAATTCACGGCTTGCCGAAATTATACTAAATGTAACTAGAAATAGATTTTCTCCTAACAAGAATTATCTCCCGTGTCGTGCGCGCGCATCTATCTTTAGTTAACGTTAGACGCAATGCTAACATGCTAACACGCCTTCATCCAATGTATCATTTTTTACAGCTATTAATATGATAAATTACTCCACATAAACCATTCCTAATGTGAATACGAATGTATTGGCTTATGTAATTTTATTATACAAATAAAACATATATAATTTTTTTAAATCCCAGACTCACCACACATGACTTCTGTTCGGCGTTCAAACTACTGTTTAGTTTCTTCCTGCGCCTGGGTCGGTGTCAGGGGAATGCCCCGCCCTTCGCAGAATCCTATTGGGTGACGTCGAGGCGTTCCCTTCGTTGCTGCGTCTGATTGATCGAATTCGCTGTCACTCGTACGCCCTTGCCAACAGAGGCAGCTTAGACGTGGCAGCAGGCAAGATGCGTCCATGATGCGCGTGCGTGTGTGTGTGTGTGAGAGAGAGAGAGAGCACCTGGTCTGGTCTGGTCTGCCCCCTGAGAAATGTTTACCTGCATTAACTCTGTCAGCAGGATATATGACAAGTTCCGTGTACACAATGGACCACACCTGAAGATCACAGAGTATTGATAGTGTGAACACACACCCATACAAGAGGTGGCAATCATGCAGCACTCTTAAATTTAGCACATTCTGTATACTGTACTTGTAATTGATTTAATTGAAGTATATGTTTAAATAAAAGAAAGGTTTTGTCTGTACATTGATCAGAATTTGCCCTTTCAATTATATATTTAGGTTTCATACATTGGAGGATCAGAAACCAATCTCCAATCTGATGTATGTCTGTCTGTATGTATGTATGTACTGTATGTATGTAGGTATGTATGTATGTATGTATGTATGTAGGTATGTATGCATGTATATACTGTATGTATGTATGTATGTATGTATGTATGTATGTACTGTACTGTCTGTCTGTCTGTATGTATGTACTGTATGTATGTAGATATGTATGTATGTATATACCGTATGCATGTATATACTGTATGTATATACTGTATGTATGTCTGTATATACTGTATGTATGTATGTATGTATGTATGTATGTATGTATGTAAGTATATACTGTATGTATGTAGGTATGTATGTATGTAAGTATATACTGTATGTATGTATGTATATACTGTATGTATGTATGTAAGTATATACTGTATGTATGTAAGTATATACTGTATGTATGTATGTATATACTGTATGTATGTATGTATGTATGTACTGTATGTATGTAGATATGTATGTATGTATATACCGTATGCATGTATATGCTGTATGTATATACTGTATGTATGTCTGTATGTATGTATATATATACTGTATGTCTGTAGGTATGTCTGTAGGTATGTATGTATGTATATACTGTATGTATGTATGTATGTACACTCATGGCCAAAAGTTTTGTGAATGACACAAATATTAGTTTTCACAAAGTTTGCTGCTAAACTGCTTTTAGATCTTTGTTTCAGTTGTTTCTGTGATGTACTGAAATATAATTACAATCGCTTCATAAGTTTCAAAGGCTTTTATTGACAATTACATGAAATTTATGCAAAGAGTCAGTATTTGCAGTGTTGGCGCTTCTTTTTCAGGACGACTGCAATTCGACTGGGCTGCTCTCAATCAACTTCTGGGCCAAATCCTGACTGATAGCAACCCATTCTTTCATAATCACTTCTTGGAGTTTGTCAGAATTAGTGGGGTTTTGTTTGTCCACCCGCCTCTTGAGGATTGACCACAAGTTCTCAATGGGATTAAAATCTGGGTAGTTTCCAGGCCATGGACCCAAAATTTCAACGTTTTGGTCCCCGAGCTTGGATTGTTGGAAGAAGTTACTGTTGGAGGGTGTTTTGGTACCATTCTTTATTCATGGCTGTGTTTTTGGGCAAAATTGTGAGTGAGCCCACTCCCTTGGATGAGAAGCAACCCCACACATGAATGGTCTCAGGATGCTTTACTGTTGGCATGACACAGGACTGATGGTAGCGCTCACACTTGCCTGCTGCCATTCCTGAGCAAAAGCTCTGCACTGGTGGCACTCCGATCCCGCAGCTGAATCCTCTTTAGGAGACGATCCTATAAACTTGATGATCCTATAAACTTGTTGATTTAGGTGCAATCTTAGTAGCCACAATATCCTTGCCTGTGAAGCCATTTTTATGCAACGCAATGATGGCTGCACGCGTTTCTTTGCAGGTCACCATGGTTAACAATGAAAGAACAATGATTTCAAGCATCACCCTCCTTATAACATGTCAAGTCTGCCATTGTAACCCAATCAGCCTGACATAATGATCTCCCGCCTTGTGCTCGTCAACATTCTCACCTGAGTTAACAAGACGATTACTGAAATGATCTCAGCAGGTCCTTTAATGACAATTAATAATAATTTCCAATTTCCAATATTTATGTAATTCTCAAAACCTTTGGCCACAACTGTATGTATGTCTGTCTGTATGTTTGTATGTATGTAGGTCTGTATGTATGTAGGTCTGTATGTATGTAGGTCTGTATGTATGTAGGTCTGTATGAAACTCTTGCAGTACTTAGATATCTGCCCGAAGTTACCCTGCACCATAAGTGAAATCAAAATGTTGAGTAAAAGCAATGTTATGAACACTTATGTGCCGGATTTAATAATTTACTACATAATAAGCTACTAATAAGCTAGTGGCTCAATGTAAACTCGCTCGACTGCTCTTATAGATACTAATCAGAAAAGCTAAACTGAATATTTTTCACTCCTGAAATAACAGTGCTCAAGTTGTATAAGTGAATTTTGACGCACTGGAGTCGTTTTTTTTAAGACTTATCCTATCTATTTTTTTCAATTCCTCATCTGCGATTCACTCTCCTATTAATGAACAGGGAGTGTATTTGGAAGAAGGAAAAAGTATAACTTAGCGTAAACAAGGCATAAACATAAACTTTTTCTATATCCTCTTTTCCCCATTGATTGTAATAAGATGTGAAAATAAGAAATAACAATAGATTCAATATCTTGCCTTGAACTAAGTAAATTTTGTACAATTTTCTAATATTTAGCCACTCATCCAATGGCTGATTTATCTTCAAATAACATTTAAAGATGCATAAAAATCATTCAGTGACTCCAAAAATAATTGAAAAAGCATCATGTGGCCCCAGCACCCCCCGCCCCCCTCCTCCACCCACCGGTCCATACAGGAAAAACCTGTACAGTATGTGACTCCAGTTACACTTTCAAGTCTTATGCCATCATCAGCTTTGCATATACAGTACAGTGTGTATCCTGATATTACAGCTCCCATTCCTCCTGGACAAAAACTGTCCCAAGCTCGCAGAGACTGTATCAGTGAGCCTTTTACCTTTTATTTTCATACCAGAGATCATTTCAATGGAAAAAGCTTTTCTTCTATGATCGTTCTTTATTTATTTCCACTCGCCTTAATGTAAAGCACTACATCACTACGAGCTCTCAAACTTGATATTCAAAGCTCTGGATCTGATTCCTATTTGAGGTCGAAGGTCCTGAGCGGTCAGTGATAAGCAAATGACTTAATTAATTAATTAATTAATTAATTAACAATTCTATTCCCTTCAATACTATCAAAACTGCTCATAGGAATTTCTAGAACTATTGAGCGACTGCAGTCACGGGTTATCAGAGAACAGCTGTCTGCATCAGCCGAGGCCAGGACCGTCTTCGTGGTCAAATGGAACCGTCCCCGCTCACCACACACATCCCAAGCAGACCACTTGGGGACAAGATGTCCAACCAGAAGCGTGGCACCGGGACGAGTCAGTCAGGTCCGGAGGGCAGTAAGTCAGTAAGTAAATCAATAAATCTTTATCATGATTATTGTTGTTAAACTTTTTTATATCTTATAAGAAACGGAGGCGGCACGGTGGCATAGTGGTTAACACTGTCGCCTTGAACCTCCAGGGTCCAGGTTCGATCCCCGTCTCTGTGTGCATGAAGTTTGCATGTTCTCCCCGTGCTTGGTGGGTTTCCTCTCCCACAGTCCTGCAGATTAGGTTAATTGCCGTTCCCAAATTGGCTGTAGTTTGTGTGTATGTGTGTGTCTGCGCCCTGCGATGGATTGGCACCCTGTCCAGGGTGTACCCCGCCTTGTGCCCTAAGTCTCCTGGGATAGGCTCCAAGCCCCCCACGACCCTGAATACAGAATAAAGCGGTATAGATGATGAGTGAGTGAGTGAGTGAGTGAGTGAGTGTTGCTATGAAACATAAGGTTCTTTCAAAAGAATGAAGCAAATAAAGACTCGCTTCGAGGCATGTCAGTTCCCTGAGAGTCACGTGACGAACGACAAACGAAGACATTTGGTGAACCTATACAGAATGAATAATAAATGAATGAGTAAATAAATATATTTATCTGCACAGGTTTAAAGTCATGTTGGGCTTTCACATGAAAACAGCTCAGCTATTTAGCCTTTACATCGCGACACTGTTTTAAAAAAAGTAAAAATAAAACACTAGTACATTTTAAACTTTTTAATTTAGACATTTAAGTCAAATTTACGTGTATACACAGAGACAAAAAAAACAAAAAACCTTCAGGGAAAAGAAAAATATCTGGGTTTGTGGGTCGGGTTGTAGCAGGAGACATTGAGCGGAAAACTGAAAATGTTATAAATATCATAAGTGCATGATGTGGTCAGGGTCTAAGGTGAAGTCATTCAACTTAAACCTACAGTCCAGTGCAATAAACACAAATCAGTTTAATAATAATAATAATAATAAAAAAATAAAACATTCATATTAAAGCAGGAGTCACACTTTAATTCGGGACTAAACCAAAGACAACGATCGGGATCAGCTTTAGTGTAACTGTTTCAGACGCTTCCGTCATCCCTCACGGGAGGATGCTGTTCCGCTCTCTCTTCCTCGTCCTTCACCTGAGAAAAAAACAGAAAGGTCAGGACGACATCACACACAACTACTACTAATAATAATAACCAAGGTGTTTTATATACATCTATAACCAGCTCCTTATTATGTTCCTCGCTCAGCATCCACACTCCTGAGGTTGTGAAGACACCAAGCTTGAAGCAAGAATAAACCATGCATTCAATGGAAAGCTAGTGCCCTCTGTAGGGTGTACAATCGCTTGTTACACTCAGACTGAGTAGTGCCCTTGATGAGGGCTTCTGGAGAACAGTTTGGACTTGGGTTAGGAGCTAGATAGCTGTATATCGGCTGTAAACATAACACAGATGGTTCAGAACGACGTAGAAGGAGAGAAAGTGTTATTTAAGATGATGTAACTTTATCAGATGTGGGTTTTGGCAGGTAGCTGCTCTCTCCTCAGTACTGCGGACAGTACAGACCTACTTTCAGCCATGCATAATTAACTGTTATTAGAAGACGTGCGACGTCACATGTTCATGTTGCAAAGTGCAGATGGAAGCGAATGGGAGACGATCTTATCATTTTTCAAAACAAAAAGTCTACACTCTGTAGACTCTGAAAGTTAATAAAATGGACATAAAATCAAACATATATACTTTAATTCTTTCCGTGCGGCCCGGTACCGGTCCGCAGCCCGGCGGTTGGAGAACACTGACTTAGAGCATCCATGCTCACATACAAGCCCCTACGTGACTCGTTACTATAGAAACAAGATGCAAATTTATCCAAGCGCCTTCGACCAATCAGAATCGAGAATTCAAGTTCCCGCACTCACGTCCTGCATTTCCTGTCGTAACCCAACCCCCGCCCCCACCCCACCCCCAGACAGAACAAGACACGCGATGCTAATACATTTCATTTTGTTTTTTAAATGGAACCCGATTTCACCTGCTCCACCCCCTCCACCTCGGGGACGTAAAACTGCAGCATGTTCTGGATGCCGGTCTTGAGCGTGACGACGGAACTGGGGCAGCTGGTGCACGAGCCCTGGAGCTGCAGCTTCACCACGCCGTTCTCGAAACCCCGATAGACCACGTCGCCCCCGTCCTCCTGCACCGTGGGCCTGGGAGGGGACGAAAACCACGCTCTTATAGGAACCGTGCAATAAAACATGAGCAGAGAAAAGAGAGAGGAAGGAGCAGAGGTCGTGACGGTCACCTGATCCGCGTGTCGAGCAGCTCTTTGATGATGGCGACGACCTCGTCGTCCTCGTCCGAGGGTGCTAATGGAGAAGAGAGGAGGATTTCGTTTTAGCTTCTAGGATTAAGGTTTAGCTCTTGTAACTAAGCATCAGTTACCGTACCGGTGTCTGACCGCGGAGCCGCGTCTTCGTTAACAACAGGAAGGCCGGATGTGAAGAAGTCCATAATGGTGGCAAAGATGTCAGGATTAATCACCTTCCACTCTGTATGTGAATCGGTCTGGCAACAGGATAAGCTCCAGAGTTATACAAGTGGATGACTATCATTGTTTTATTATTTACATTTTTTAGTTTTAATTAAAATTACCTTTGTGACGGTTATGAAGTCTGGTCCTAAGAAGACGCTCTTGACTCCATCAATTCTGAAAAGCTGCCTGGAAAAAGCAATTCACACAAAACTCAGAGCAGGTGCATTAATTAAGATTTCATAAAATCATTGATTACACTACGGTGTCGAGCACATGTGTGAAAATGATTCCTCATGCTCCCAGAACCATGGAATTAATATTGCCGTGACATCAGGGAAGAGAAAAAAATGACATAGATGTGATAACCTGGTGATTCAGTACATTCAGGTAGTCATTTTATTGCCACATAATGTTGCTGAGTCTAGACCTGAGACGGGTGCATCGCTTCATGCGCTTCCTTTCTTACCCTTACACACACATCACTCTGGAATAGGATTAATCTGGACTGATCAGATCACATGACCTTTTTCTACTGCTTAAAAGTCTAACTTTTATGCTCTCTAACAACCTGAAGGCTTTTTTTTTTTTTTTGGTTTTCTTATGGACACACAGCTGTTTAGTCCCAATCCTGTGAGTTTTCATCACACTGTGTGTATGTGTGTGTAAAAATGCTCTTACTTTCACTTTTAAACTTAGCTTTGTTTTTTTTTTACTGTTTTTTACTGTTTCTACTATTTTTTTTTATCGTGAAGTGATCTCCACTCAGGATTTTTTCCCCCAACCATATTCATCACTATCCTTCCAGCTTTTTAACCCAGTTACAGTCATTAGCTGTTTTCTTTGCTTGATGCAGCCCAATAATTCGACCCTACTATGTATTCACATCAATACCTGGCCAGTGGAGAGCAGAAAGCATCTCTGGCAGCGACAAAGTCCATAGTGCCCGAGTCTAACACCGTCCGTCCAGGGAGAAACTTCAAACTGTTTGGGTTCGGGGTGTCTTGAGTCTGAATGAACATGTTTCTTACTAGATAAAAAGGAGAAAAAAAAAACAGAGTGAAGAAAAAAAAGATTATAATTTTTGCGTAATTCACAGTGGATTTCTGTTTATTTCTACTTTCAACACTCACCAAACATGGCTGCGGGACATCCTGGCAACGTCCTCACGTTGAAGAAAAGCTTGCCGAGTGCTGCTCCATGGTGATCTCTACACGCAGGAGTTTTTCTAAGAATGGAGAAATAAATCAGTGCTGTTGAGAGCTCATGGAAACATTCTGCCTTATCAACACCGGCAACTCTGACAGCGGTGTGAGACGAAACATTCCTAGTAATGTGGTTTGTTCTAACACATGAGGTCTGTACGGAAAGTATGCAACCCTGTAATGACTGGATTACATGTAATAAACTCCTGATTACGCTTCTAGTTCTCGCACTGTCAGTCGCCGGACTTTGTTGATCGTTGTATGTTCTGGTTGTACAGGCCGTCCAGTACACGGATCACGTTCTAACAGATTCTTGATCGTATTTGAAGCGCTTGTGAAACGCTTTTAACCGCGCTGCACTCGTTGCATCGTCCACAAAACCCTTCTGAACTATCCGAATAGTTTGACTTGGAGATAACCAGCTCTTCCACCATTAAGACCGATGCTTCGTCTCAGGGTCGTACCCGTAGTACAGTAAGTTTCGTCAATGGTAATCATCCTTGACATGAAGGCAGGAGTGTCGGCTTCTCTGCAAACTTCGACACGATGTGCCTTCTGCTCCTGGGTCAGCAGCCTGGGGACGACACGGCGCATGTTCAAATCACGAGTGAGGATCGCCTGGACTGTTCCGTATGACACACCGACAATGGCAATAATGTTGTGGATTGTTCTCCGACAATCATCATGCACAAGTTGCAGAATTGTTTCGACATTTTTGGGGGTTGAGCTCATTGAAGGTCTTCCTGATCCTCCTGAATGTTTATGCTCTTTAAGAGTGCGTGAAACTCAAAACAGCTCGAATGACTCGTTGCAGCGTCGCCGTTTTTGTGGCAAATTTGCCCAGTTTAATCCAGAATTTCATATTCACTCGTTGTTCTAACTTGCTGTTCATGATGAAACAGCAGATGTGGTAACGCACATGGTCAGAATAGCACCAGTTGCACAGCTCCTGATGCAGCCAAGTGCTGCCACCTGTTGGTGTGTTACAAAACTAGTCTCATAACTTTTTGATACCACCTCATATTAACAACGGCTGGACATACTGGCCAGACCCTGTATGTTATCGTCGCTATGGTAATGAGTCATTCGCGATCTGATGAGAAAAAATATATAAAAATGAGTGAAGAAATGGAAAAAAAAATCGAATGTTTTCCGCAAGAAAAGTCTCCAATGTCAGGCAGTTTTGTGAAAGTCTTCAGGACGGAGGAGTTTGTGCTTTCTGGTTTCGATGTAACGTGACACGATGCATTTTTATCTGATTAACTGAGAGAACTAAGTATCAACAACATTAACTATAGATGAATAAAAAGCTTTCAAAATGACTGATAATTATTTATAGCTGCTATGTTGTACCTTACAGAAGGCTTCTTGCCTTGTGGATGTTTTACATCATTAAATATAACCACAAACAGATTGAATATAATTGAAATATAAAACTAGTCTCTCCTTTAAACACTCATCACTGCATCACTCACTCAGACCTTGACAGTGACACAGAGAGAGACGCTGCACAATATTTACGCAAATAAATCAGCATTTTTATGAGTTGTTACATATCTAAATCTAAAATAATAACCCAAAAACGTCTATAAACATGTCATTTTTTTATATAAGTTATTACGACTTACGCTCCTGTGAAAAACGACGAAAAATTCCGAGTAACTCCAGCAGCCCTGTACGCCGCCATGTTGCTCAGCGTCAAATCGCGTCACTTCCGTTAGCCGCCTGCTAGCACTTCCGGTTTAAACCAACACAGCCGCTAGATGTCGCCCGAGGATTTCTTTGAATAAAGTGTGCAGACGCTAAAAAGCGACGTTTTTTAAAAGTCTTTTAGCGAATATTTTAGAACCTTCACGTTATTTATTCAACTAAAATAAATGAAATGAATGAATAAATAATAAAAAATAGTAAAAATTGAAAACACATCTGAGGTATTTTTAGATTGGAAAGTGTGTTTAATAATGATTTTAAAAAGCTAACAATCTTTGGTCCTGTTGGAAAGAGAGGACTTTTTGGTCAAACTCAAAACTCCAGTTCATTTACTTGCTTTATTTCTATATATATAAAAAAAAAAACAACAAGGCCAAAAAATTACATTCATAACCCTCCCTCACTCAAATACAGGCTTCTCCTTTCAGCTGCTCCCGTTGGGGTCGCCACAGCAGACCACTTTGCGGAAAACACCTTCACTCCCTCGTCAATCTCCTACATGTCCTCCCTTACCACATCCATAAACCTCCTCTCAGTCTTTCCTCTTCTTATCCTGCATGGCAGCTCCATCTCTACCATTCTTCTTTCAATATACCCCTCAACCCTCCTAAACCATCTCTGCACAGTCAATCGACTAAAAATGTTGACTTTTTAGTCAAAGTTCTTATCTTTAATCTATGATACTACTGTAGCTAGTAGTATAGTAAATAAAACACGATACAGTGGTACCATACTGTATAAATATTATCTATATGGTAGATAAACATGTATAACATTTTTGACATTATGCTGGAACACGTTCCATAGTACCATACTACACCCTTACCAAAGTAAGTACCATGGTAGAATCGTGTGGTACATGGACCAAAAATCAAAAATACCAAGGTACAGGTATACCATGGTAAAATGTCTTATGGGACAGGATGATGCAATTAAGGCATATTCAGTGGTTGCGGCGTTAGCTGTGTAGTTGTGCATAACAAACAAGTAATGGAAGCTATTGTAAGTATAGCATAACACAGTGTATGGGAATAAAGTCATTGATAGAAATGGATGAATGAATGAATAAAGCGCAATGTGTAAAGGAAAGAATTTAAGAATTATTCACTTTAATATGGCTAAAATCCTTTGGCCTATTTTCAAAAATATGTGGACACCTAACTATGCTTTTTTTGGTGGATCCTAATATAAATAACTAATTGTGATCAGGAAATGTTTCCTGGAGTCTCCAGTGCCAGTACTTTGTTACAGTCATCAAAGATTAAGCTTTGCTTCTTCCTGGTCATTCTTTAATAAACGATGCAAGTGTTAGCAAATGACTGTGGTATAAAAGGAATAAAATATGTGACACAACAATTAACTCATGATTGTTTATTTTTTTTGTTGCAATAACAGCATGCCCAGTCATATTGTATTCCTGATATAAATCACAAGATGCAGCACACATACACCCTTTTGCATTATTGTGGAAAAAAAAAATTAATACATAACTCCTTATTTATTTTATTGGTACACAACAAACTTCGATGAACATCGTCCAGACCGACGAGTGCTTTGGAAAACGCGAGTATTTCAAACGAGTGCCTTCATGATTAATGAAATGCCACACGCTGCATTTCAGGTGCTGAATGTTCACAATCCCCAAAACACACACATACACGCGCACATGGATACATTTCATATCACGGAATACCTCAAGATTATTATAAACATACATAACTCTCTTTACACACACACAGACCCACATACACACCCTCCAACACATTGTTATTGTCCCAATAGGGAGTGTCAGTACTATACCAAAGGCAAGGTCATTGCATTTAAGGTATACACACAGTGAAAAGATAGACGAACAGGAAGAGAGGTAGAAAGAAAGTAATCTAGACAGACAGACAGACAGATAAGTATGGTATTTGGATCAGCTAAGCATTCGTATTAAATTCAAGAACCCTGGAGAAATACAGCACTGGATGTAAATATGCATTATGTGTTCAAGTTATACGCCGCACAATACTCTGGAGCTTAATATCTAAATGCAAACATAATGCAAAGTGGACCATCAGTGAGAGTGTGAATATTCGTCAGATTTTAATGATCATCGTTATACAATCATCAATAGCTTAATTACTGTTGTTAACACAAGATGACGCCGTCAGTTTTAATCATAATCTACATGTCTACATGGTTCTGTGCAACAAAATCCAGCATATTAATGAGCCTCAAAGAGAACGACACTGAAAAGGCAGAACTACCTTGAAATTTCATCACAATCTGGGGTTATTGGGTTTCCCCTGGGTTTTTCCGGTTTGCTCCTACACCCTAAAAACATTCTCGAGTTCTAGGTGGACTGGAGACTACACATTGCCTCTAGGTGTGAATAAGCTAGATGGATGACGGACATCAGGATGTGTTCCTGCCCCGTACCCTGAGCTCCCTGGCATCACTTCAGATCAAGGATAAAGCTCTTCCTGAAGACCACGCTTTCATGGTTGTGCATAAGAAAAGTTGATATTGAGCCGAAAACCAACCAAACATTCACTAAAATAAAAAGGAGCATCAGGAAGCGAGAACTAAACCCTTGGATCGGTCTAAATAACGATATTAGTGCTGTCATGTCAACTTGGAGTGAAAGTGGAGCAGATGAGAACTTCTCCATTGATTGGGATTTTCCACCACCAGTGCAAGGAGGTGACAGTAAACGAGTGCATCAATCAGGGAATAAGTCTACGCTTCATCATTCCAGGCTAAAGTGTAAAAAACAACAACAACAACAAAAAAATCTAATTAGAATTTCTCTCAGCATTGGAATTAACTGAGGTAGGCATAGAACACAGACATTTGGGTTTGCATTGGTCAATCCAGGTAAAGACTACAATCTCAGCAAGTATGTGCTTCGTTCCTGCATACGGTTTCTTGTTTTCACATAAAGGTACTACATTTTCTCCACAAAAATTCTCTCTGAGCGTTCTTTCATCAAAGAATCGTTTCAAGTGAAAGGATGCAGAGATGAAGAAAAGAGTACGCAGTCCACATTAGTGCTTTTCCTGAGGTCCTTTACGATGAAAAGGCGCAAAGAGAAACGGATCGTCAGAGTTTACTACATCAGGTCCCTCATAATGTCTGGAGTACTTTGCTAAAGCCTGAGGTCGAAAAGGCATAGGCGCAACTTGATCAAGGACGCTCTGCTCATGGCTTCCGGGATCGATAACCACCATACCTGAACGCTGTATCCCAGTCTGCGGGACTGGAGGAGTATAAACTGTTCCCCATGTTTCCTTCTTCTTTCCAAATGGTGCCTGGAGGAAGACATCTGGCGGTTGAGACGAGCTCTGTTGACGAGGAAACGGAGCATTGGCGAACACGTCAACGTCGGTTTCCTGCACAGCCCGAAAAGGAGCTTTGGAGAAGACATCGGAGTCGTGCTCAGAAGGTTGGACTACATGGTTCTGTGAGGTCTGACGGGTAATCAGAGAGGACTGTGGGATGTCAGAGGGTTCGAGACTCGAGGTGGTCTGGATGTTTCCTGAAGCACCCAGTTCTTGTTCTTCGTCCTCATCAAAGTCTTGCAACAACGGTCTGGAGCCGCTGCAGTCGAGGCTTGAGGCCTCACTCGGTCTGGCGTCACCCGTCTGGTCATCTTCATCGCTGGAGTGCATCCAGTCTTCAGTTGGGTCTTCCGCTTCGTCACCTTCTAAAAGCGAGCCACAGCCGTTAGTCTTCCCCTGGGTTTCTGGAGAAGAAGAACAGAGAGACAAGAAAAGATGACATCAGCGAGTATTGAACACCAGTGAAAATTGGTGTGCTCACAGTCCTGTAGTAGAGGACAAATTAGAATGTGAGGCAATAGTAATTCTTGCGTACTTCATGTGATTACTATATTGCTGATTCACCTTCATAGAGGTAGTCGATCAGACGAGACATGTTGGGTGTTTGCTTACTACATTAAGTACATGCAATGGAATTCTAGGCCACAAAATATTACCGTCTCTTCTTGCCATAATATTTGAAACCCACTTTCAAATGCACCCTGATGTTGACAGCCAAATTACACAGACATGTTTGCATCAGTAGAAAGCCAAGCCAAGCGAGTTTACGAACTTTGAGATTTTTTTTTTTTTTTTCAGCAAAAGCTGTTTCAAAAGATATCAATGTTGCCTTTGGCATTCTATCAAAAGCTTTTTGTTGTAATATTGGTAATATTTGGGTGGCTGGAACGATTTATCTGCATTCACATTATTTCTCATGGGAAAACTGATCAATATGAATTTTCGCCTTAAGAACTCACCCCCAGAGCGAATGAAATTCATATGCTGAGGTTCCACTGTATTGCAATCTATGAGTATGAATACTATTTCATAAACACTAAAATACCTAATATGGATCAAAGCATCAAAAAAATAAATATAAATAAGAGTAAATGTTTGTAATTGCTAAAATTGCTGATTTTCTTAAAAAAAAAAAAGGAGCATTGTGAACAAGAATCACCTCAAGCTGTTGTAGTAAATAAATGTTAGTTAAGAATAATTTTAAAAATTGACATTATAATAAACAATACTATTTAATAATAGTAACGTCTGTAGTACAACGGTCAAACCGAGCAACATGTTTTGACTGGTCGAGCATGTGTTTTGGAGTAATGAGAATATTATGTGTATCTTGTTTTATGTTCAAACGGTCATTTAAATTTTGTTGATGTTTTTAACTTTCATTATGAGAGATATACAAACACAAACACAGACTAGGAGACCAAACAAATTAACTTTAACCAAATAAATGAAAAATAAACCCACAAATACATTCACAACGCTATGGATGAACACGAAATTTCTACAACATGACTAGATTCCACCCACAAACAGCAGCTACCACAGAAGGACTACAGCCTTGTTTCCACATATTGTAAAAATTGTATAAAATTAAAATTTTAAATTATATCATGGTCGTACAAGGGAGATAAATATGGAGGAGAAAAAAAAAATTCTAAAAAGGTTTATGTGGTTCAGTGAAAATGGGAGAATTATTGTATTCAATGGAAACGTGTAAACTGAAGAGAAACTCATGGAAACAAGGAAGGCAAAATCAGACAGGAGATACAGATACGGAGACGGAGCAGGACTCTTACCTTCAGACTGTGGACAGAGGCATGTAGGAAAGGTTAATATATCAGTAGACTACATCTCTAGAAATGCAAATACAAATTTCCAGCCCGTATCTCGACCGCGCCTTTATGCTACCCCTATCCCCCACCCACTGCTTCTCTTTTGCGAGATGTGAAAATTTCATTTACAAATAAATACATTTTTTTTTATTTTAAAAAATGTGTACATTTTTAATTATTCAAAGTTATGAAATTTGATGCCCACAAACAAGATCTGATTAAAACAGAGCAGGTTATCACATGAGCCACATGAGTGAATATAACTATCACATAAATAGCAATGTTCTCATAATTATGACTTACTAATCTCGAATTATCAATGTTGTCATGATTATGACTTACTATCTCATAGTTATCAATTTTCTCATAACTATGACTTACTGTCTCAGTGATAAATTCTCATAATTATGACTTACTATCTCATAGTTATCAATTTTCTCATAATTATGACTTACTATCTCATAGTTATCAATTTTCTCATAATTATGACTTACTATCTTACTACATTACCTGTGCTGAAAAATAAAATAAACTTTAAAATAAAAATAAAAAAACTTCAAATGAATTAATTAAGTAACTAATTAACTTACATATTCAATTTACCAAATTGAAAGAAATTATATAAAGAAATTTTGGACGAGTGTGTTGCAAATACGCAAGTAGGTAAACGAGTAAATAAATAAATAAAAATGCAACAAAACTATTAACAGCAATAAAAATAATTAATGACCATTTTTAAGTTAACAAATTCTTGTTTTGATTCTTGTTTAAACACATTTTATGACAGGAATGCATCCTGCCCAACTTTATTCTGCCATTAGTTGTGGCATATTATAATTTAATAATGAATAGCAATGTGGCTCATGGTTACTAAAATATGCACTGTTGTATCAAATCATCTTTGGGTGGATGTTTACACGCAAATTAATTAATTAATTAATTAATTAATTATATTTTCATCCTCCATACCTATCGTGGACAAAAATCTTTTAAAAATTATCGGCTGGAACAATAATAAATTGGTCTAATATACAGACAGATGATAAATATGTTATGATCCAACATTTCTACGATGATGGGCGTCCCCTATAGGAGGTGGGATTTCCTACAGGATGACTCCGCCCCCTTACATAGCACAAGGGCTTATAAAAGAATGTACACCAGGACAGGCACTCGTCACCTGTCTGTATGCTCATCTATGATACTGGGTTACCCTTCATGATTTTATTGATGTTTCTATGGGATCTAGGGACAGTGAAAACGGACAAAGTAAAAGGAGAGCATCAGGAAGACTGAAAAGAGAGGAAAAAAAATATTTAATTAGGGTAAGTGGAAAAGGGAGGTCAGGACAAGCAGGGGAATATTATATATATATATATATATATATATATATATATATATATAAAACTTTTTTTTTTTAATCAAACATTTTGGGTAATGGAATGATAAACAAAAGTCTCTCAAGGTTTTTCTCTATATGGACAAACTAATTATATAAAATAACATAACACAAGAAGTAACAAAAGAGGAAGAGTGCGATGACTGATGACATCTGCGACCATCTTTTCTGTTGCACCCGACACCGACAAACTGCACAAGACATTATGGAATTCTGTTCCCATAAACATGTTTATTTGTCATTATTATGGAATTCATTTATTCATCATCTCAGAAAATAGAAGGAAAGGAACACACTTATAGATAATACATCTTTCAATCTTTTCCAGCTGATAAAATGCCTACGGTCGCGTATAGGTCATGTGTTACGCTGACGGTAAGGCGTAAGCTGTGCTATACTGTACACACACTGCAACACAAAACGCTGGACTATCAGCGATGCTAAAGTGCTTAGCATTTAGTCACGGTGCGATATGCGTGTGTGTGCGCGCGTGCATGTGGTTGGGGATCTGCGAATACGATTGCATAGATCAGCCACGTTACAGCCGGACGGTACGATGGGGACGAGGACTGCGAGAATACATCGACTATGGGTATATACATAATTACACAAATCACTGCATTTGCACTGCTTGGGAATTAAAACCAAATAAAAAATAAACAAACATCACTCTTTCATCTGAATTGCCGAAGCTTAACTTCAAGTACACGAGCACTGACGTCTCGATGGAAATGATTCCACGCCCCAGTAGTGCTTAATTAAAGAATAGAGATCAGCATGCACATGGCCGTCTCGTAATAACACCTGTGAACAGTAGCACGCTGGGTTTGACCTTCAGTCACAATGCTCTATATAACAAGGGAGGCGTTCAAGTCAAACCGGGACTTGTGGTGCCATTTCTGGTCAATGGTGCCGTCAACCCGACGACTTAAAGCACACAACGGTGATGAGACTCTTGTTTGGACGGTACAAACGTTTTAAAGGAGGCCGTATGTCCGTGAACGTCCTCAGATCTCAGCTGAGGTGACTCGGATGCTAGAATGCCTGACCTTTGAAAACTGACAAAGAAGTTCTGACCCGTAAGTGGGGAAGTGTACGCACAATCATTCACCAACACCACTTGTACATAACAGGAACTCAGCTGGACATTACTGCCACATCACCTGAACAGTCCTGAACTTACTTTTTCCTACACGTCTGAGCCATTGAAGTAGTTCCTGGGAGGCTAGCGTTTTACACCTGAAGCAGGCAGTCTGATCATGCCTCCGGGCGTACTCAGAAAACGTTCTACCCTGACGGTATACAAGCACTAGTGAGACGGCAGGGATATGTGCATTAGTGTAACGGGGGATTATACAGTATAGAGAAATAAAGGGAGATTTTACTCTCATAATCGACAGAATCGAAAGTCCCAGTTTGACTCGAATAGCCCTCGAATAATTATCCCGGTGGAGTAGCGTGCCCTGGGAAAACTGTGCTTCTGATCTGGGTAGTATTTATTATACAGGGACAGAAATGCACAACAGCAGATGGATATACTCGTTCCCTGTTACTGCAGCATGAGGCAGATGATGTGTGAAACAAGGCTGTGACCTCAGGAAAGTCATTTCCATCATAAGCCCGATTAAAGACAAGGAAACAGGAAGTCTTTACAAATTCTTTAAATATCGAACGAAAGCGAGTGCAACAATTAAAGGGACAGGCTTTTTTTTTTTTTTTTACCATTACATCATTCGGCTGATGATTTTATTTAACATTACGTATAGCACAGTTAACACAGCGTACAAAAAAAAAAAATCTCTTTTTTTTTTTCTCAAGAACCCAACATGGGATTTGAACTCATAACCTCTTATGTAGTGAGTAGCCAAGAGGTTTAACCCCTGAGCCACCATTTACACCACATGTATCCTACATATTCTTTATGATATACAGTACGCCAGATCCATTGCTCAGGCAGGGGCGGAGCTTATTTCCAGGTCAGAAGAACTGAAACAGAAGCCAGAAAGATAAAAGAAGCCACACCCACCCGCTGCACTGCATGCGAATCACATTTTACCTCACATTTTACCTCGTATTTTACTACACTTGGTCAGTATGACGCTGAAATATTACAAACCGCCCCTTTAATGTCTTCAGCCTGTTTTTTAAGCTCGTCTCTCGCCCAACAGATTTAAAACTCATTTTGTAGGAGAGAAAAAAAAAAAAAGATTAACAGTGGCGCACTGATTCACAGCAAAGCGCCGTCGTTCACATGAGTCACTCTTACAGTACAGTAAAGTATGGAGAAGCAGAGTGAGAAAAGAAGTTGCACTTCAGATGTACATAAAAATACACTTCAGACACTATAATAAACATGATAGAAATAATGGAGGTTGAGTGCACATGTTCTTCATACTGTACATTCATGAATGATGAGACTTATTTATTTTTGCCCTTTGTAACGACATGTGAGATACGCCCGTACAGATTTTTCTCTACCTAATAGGAAAAAGCACATTAATGATGCAGTGCACAGTAACCAAAAAAGGGTCAAATTAACTGGAACCAAAAATCAGAAAGCAACCCAAGCTGAAATAAATAATGAACAAAAGAACAAAATAAATTCGTGGGGGTTTGGACACAGGCAGGAAACGATAATGTGCGCGCACGACAGGTCCTGAGAAGAGCAGTAAAGCTGAGTTCCTAATCTCTGATCGTATCACAGCAGCGCGAATACATACAGCGTGATTGTTCGATTTCGTGAGCTAATAACGATATTCATGATACGCTCTTATAATTGATATTGCACATGCGAGAGCTTGGGTAACCTCGGTGGCACCTACGCTGACCGGGACTATGTGTATAGAAGCGTGGCAGGTGTACAGTATACGGAGCAGAAACGTGCGCTCGGGGCAGGGACTTCCTGTACATACGCTCCCTCCGCTTGTTCTGCCTCGGTAAGGCTGGAATGTCAATATCACGCAGTGAGACACACGACAACCTGAAATCTCAGCGTTCCTCTTTTAGTAGTTGCTGAGAAAGAGATTTGCAGCATCACACTCATCTGTGTATTTATTTCTTTTTTTGTTGTGTTTTGTTCCAGGCAGTCTATTTTAGTTCTCATGAACTGGCAGAACTTGATCCGAGTTAAACACACAAAGCATTCACGTGGTTTTAAGCAAGCGATTAATATACAGTGGAACCTCGGAATGTCGAGTAACGTGGTTTACGAGTGTTCCGCAAACTGAGCAAAGGTTTTTAATACATTTTTAATAAAAAACCGAGCAAGTATTAGTTTACGAGTGCTGAGTATCATGTAGCACATATGCGACTCTTATTTTGACACCGAGCGTCACTCTCTCACCTTCCCAACCATAATTCATCATGTCTTATGGGAAATGATGAATTGGTTTCGAGTGTTTTGAAACACGAGCCCACTTCCGGAACGAATTATGCTCATAATCCAAGGTTCCACTGTAATACTATAGTTGATCTGTTCATCATAATGAGAATCAAACAGCTATAATTCAGTCACCTTTCCTTTACCAAACCATGAACCAGATCAGCTTCTGAATCTTTGCATGTCATCTTGTCGAAATCCATGGTGCTTAGTTAAAAGTCGTAACATGAAGCGCCACTATGAAACAAACCACGACTGCATTGAACTGTTGTAAAACTATTGTTAACGGTTATCCACTGAACGTCAACGGTTTATCCTTATACTTTAAAGTTTTCCATCCACCCATCCATCTAATAACCTCTGTAGTCCAACTAGGGACCGTGGAGGGCAATAGTAATCACCATCGTATTTAATTCCAATTTTTTTCCACACACTACGGTCAATTTGGGAGCGCCAGTTAGCCTGATCTGCATGTCTTTGGACTGTGGGAGGAAACTGGAGAACCTGGAGGAAACCCGCCAAGCGCGTGAAGAACATGCAAACTGCTTGCACACAGAGACGGAAAATCGAACCCGGTCCCTGGAGGCGCGAGGCGACAGTGCTAACCACGTCACCACCGTGCCGCCCCTTTAAGGTTTCAGCTGCCGTATATCCTCTTGCGCATCAACCTACAATCGGTGTGGGAACCGTAAAAACCTGAACAAAAACGTTTTGGAAATTCATGCTGTTGCGCCAAAGCCCCGAAGGAGAATCGGTGCAAGAGCGAATGAGGTATGACGCAATACGCATTTATTGTACACAACTCAAATTGCTCGATCTACAAAGCAATTCATGGACAGTGACAAGAAAGCGAGATGGAGGAAGATCTGGTGGTACTAACAAAGTTTAAAACTAATTTATTGGATTATTAGATTATCAGCGGTCCACTGTGGCCCAGCTGCAGGACACATTCACACTATTCAGAGTCACTTTGGGAAACTCTGATGTAGACTGTAAATAAAACTCTTCATTATCACATACGCTTTATGGTTCATCTTATATCCCATCGCTCTTGTAAAGTGGCACATGACTCTCTGGTTCACTGTTTATTTATTTTCATGGCTTGTTACATGCAGCACTGCCCCCTAGTGTCCAGGTCACTCTTGTACCCTAGCAGACTCCTCTGAAACGTCTGTACAGGGTCGCATACGTTTAGTTCGGCCCCAATTAAAAAGTGGGGGCTTTTCGCGGTATAATCTACCCCGCCCTGGATTATGGAATTCCAGCAAAGTTTTTGGAATGATTGAAAGAATTGCGTTTTGAATTTGTTTATGAATTCGTAAAACATTTCATCGCCGTCATCGATTCTGGTTCTCTTGCCGTCCCTGAGCATGGAACAGGTTTAGCGCTGACCAGATGCAAATACAGTACGATGGATTTTTTTTTTTTTTTTTAATGATTGTGCAACAGAAGAAAAAACAAACAAACAAACAAAAAAAACTTTAAAATGAATGACAGAGACATGGGAGGAGGAGGAGGACCCAGTATATATAGTATTATCTGATGTCATTCATAACCTAAACTATAGCCTTGTTTATGAATTGCACATTTTCCCTGCATTTTTTTCTCTTTTTCATCCCTCTATCTCTCTCTCTTTCTCTCTCTGTGTCTTCTACAAGTCGATGAGCTGGTCCACCAGCAGCAGGGAGCAGGTCAGACTGGGCAGACTGGTCTCTGAACTGCCACTGGTGCTACCACCTAGAACATGCCAGAGAGAGAGAGAGAGAGAGAGACGGAGAGAGAGAGGGAGAGAGAGAGAGGAAAAAGTGGAATGAGAAAGTAGATAGAAAGATGGAAGACAGAAGTGTGCGCGCAAAATATGATCAAAGCAAATGGCAAAATAGCGAGCATGCAAACGCCGTAAAACCAAATAGAAATCAATACAAAGTAAAAAAAAATAAAATAAAAAAAAGAAGAAGGGTGTGATGTGCAACGAAGGATTATGGAGGAAAGAGGGAGAAAAATGAAGAGAAAAGTAAGTGGAGGTTCCTCGTGAGGTGCTCCTGCATTTCAGCGCTCCAGAGCCTGGAACATTCTCTTAAATACGTCTTGGGTGGAATAGTATTTGTATAGTGACCACTATGAAATAATGTGGCGAAAGAGTTCTGCCAAATAATTCACTGCAACATTATTAATCTTTGCCCAAGTGAAGTTAATGCCTGGCAAACTAACTCGCTCCCTGTTTATTAAATCATTTAACTCCTCTATGAAACGTGAAACGTACCGTCGGCCCAAATTATATTTTGAAAAATCGAGCAAAACCAAATCTAAAGATAACAAGACAACATAACCTTGAGCTATGACTGATGATGTTTGTAGCATATTCATCTGTTCAAGTCAAACCGGGACTCTTTATTAAAAAATAAAAAAATAAAATCTGTTGAATGATTACATTTAGGCATTTGGCAGACGCCCTTATCCAGAGCGTTTTACATTTATGTCATTATACATATGAGCAGTTGAGAGTTGAGGGCCCTTGCTCAAGGGCCCAACAGCTACAATTGGTGGTTTGATGGCGCAAGACCACAGTACAGTGATGAGACTCGACTCAAAGCCGGATTGAACTGTGAATGGTGCAGACGTTTTAAAGAAGGACGTACGTCCCTGAATGACGATCCCAGACGAGTTGGTACGCAGAAGACTGCAGTCGGTCCTGTGAACATTTAGTTCACTGTTGGAACTGTGCACACAATCATTCACAAACTTCACTTGCACTTGAACTCGGCTGCGCGTTATTACCACGTCCCTGGACAGTCCTGACCTCGCTTCAAGATATTTCCACATGTCCGGGGGATTAAAGGAGTTCCTGGGAGGCCGATCATTGCTTTGGTGCTTTGGCGTACTGAGAAAACTTGATGGTGCCCAAGCGCTAGTGAAACACTGGGATAAGTGCATTAGTGTATCATATAGAGAAATAAAGGGAGTTTTTGCTTTCGTAACTGTGTTCTGTCATTCTGTGCAATCAAAAGTCCCGGTTTGACTTGAACGCTGCTCATATTTCATTTTTATCAAACGACTAAGCTTCTGTCTGTGTGTTTTTTGTTTGTTTGTTTGTTTTTTGGATGCCTGCTGGAACAAGGTCAGGAGTCATGTGTTCAGGAGTCCCGTTCCTGCTCCTTACCTTGGCTGGGGGTTTTGGAGATGAGCACTGGAATGGGGTCAAACTGGCTGTCTGGGTTTTGATCCGGAGCTGGAGAGGATACGGGGTGAGCCGAGCGAGTCAGGCAGGCGGCGGTGCGGCCCAGGAAAAAGTGGAGCGAGAGACAGAAAGCATAAATGAAAGAGACTACATGTAGAGGTACAGAAACAAGAAGTGCAAGATCAGCCAGAATGCAAAAGGTAGCTTTTGATCTGCTGCATTACCCAGTGAGTAGTCCTGTTCCACTTTACAAGCAGGAACTCGTGCCTTTTACAGTGAAATAAACAGGGGATTGGTGTATGGCTCTCACACAGCAGCGGCACCACTAACGTTTTCAATACACACTTCCCTTTGGTGTCAGAAAATCTTAGCATGCAGAACAAAAACGCTGGATTCGACACCCAACAACAGCAGAAAAGCCTTTTGTGGAATCCTTGTGAAATAACTGCTAATGTTATAAAAAAAGAAATAAGAAAGTACGTCATAAGATGTGGACCAAGAATTAAGTACATCTGAATAGTCAGCGCAAAGTTAAGGTAATTACTACCGGGTCCAAGCACTCTTTGCCATCTTGCTTACTTTTCCCTTTTCCATTGTTTTTGTGTGTGTTTGATCAGACTGCTGCATAAAAAAAGCAAAAAAAGTGCTTTATATATAGTTTCTCGTATCACCGGAGCAAATCACTAATGATACCCCAACTGTAGACACTGGCATCACTTCAAACCCTATCACTGGAATCCCAATGAGCGTTACCCCTAGAAACCAAAATGAAAAAAGTACATAATGCTTTATCCTTCATTTTCTCTTTGGGTGAGGATTAGCCAATACCACATTTGGGAATACCTGCACAAGTCTAGGTTTTTTTTTTTACATGGATACACATCATGCACACACAAGTCCTCATCTAGAACTCCTCCCACAGTGCTAATTCAAAAGGTGTTCGCGGTCGCACTGCATCCCACTACAACTCTTTTATGAGCGTTCCTCTTACCCGACTGGAGCCGTGCGCCGGCCAGTGGAGCTGGAACGAACTGCTCCAGAGGTTGAGCCGGGGTGGAGGATATGGGGGAAGGCAGGATCTGGACTCCCGATGGGGAATGAGAGAGCAGCGGACCACCGAGTAGAGATTCTCCTCCACCCAGGGCGTCTGGATGCCAACAGCAGGAGGACAGGAACCACAGAGGAGGTACAGAAAACGGATTAAATGTAAAGCCAAAGCAGGACAGATGGTAAAGTGTGTTGGGATACAACGTGAGCAGTTTGAGAGAAAGGAGATGGGTGCGAGATGCCTGGGAAATACAATTTTTCTAGCTTTGATGTGTTGAGGCATTTAAAGTGAAACATCATAATTCCTGTCACAGCTGTAATGCTGTTTAAGCCCAAACCTGCGTTCACACCGAACGCGGCGAGAGCATCAAAACGGCCAGAAGGCATTCATTTTCAATGGGAGCCGGCGGCGAAGAGCGGCGCGGTAATGAGCTAGGACACGGTTGAGCGGCAACCAATAAAAAAGTAGAGGTCCTCCGCGGTACGCAATCCTGTAAACTTTTGTTCCGGCGACGTTAGTTCCCAAGCAAAATGGAGAAAAAGTTAATTATTGCGGGAGCGGGTTTCCCGTTTATTTATGGCATGTCCCTGTTTGTGTACAGGGACATTAATAAAAAATAATAATAAATGATGCGTGGACAAAGGTGTCTGAAAATGTTGGTGTTTAAATATAATATGAAATATAATATAATAATAAAACAAATTGACTAGCAAGTCACAATGAACAGAAGCCACACCATACAAATGCCTTATAATTTGTTTATTTCTACAATACAGTTCTTTCTATCAATCAATTTCTTGTTTTCTTCCACATTTTGTTCAGTTTCTGCAAGATCAACAAGTCTGATTGCTTTGCGGCCCCTTTAAATACAAGAAAGGCATCCGGTCTACGTCAGAGCGGCGAAGCGCGGCGGCAGGGTTCGGTGTGAACGCAGGGTAAAGTAAAAATCTGCCATGTTACTGGGTTTGTGCATCGTGTATTACAGTAGGTATCCATCAGGTTCCTGAATGCTAGCTGCTTTTACAGTATTGCTTGATTAATCTAATGGAGAAACATGAAGGTGAGAAACTGATAAACAAACAAAGAAACAAAAAACAATAAAACATTACAACAGAACCAAGTCATGGAACGTGGAAATTGTGAGAGAGACTCCTGTGATTGACCTTGTGGACAACCTCAAGTACCATATAGTAGGGGTAAGTCAGGGTTCAGTACGCGGGCTGCTTTTAAAGACGAAAAACAACAATAGATCTGGTTGCATTAAGCTGTTTAAGAACATTAACAGCACATGCAGAGCAAATAGTGAAAACAGAACAGAACAGTTCTTTTAAATAAGTGATGTTTAAAGGACATTTTTTTAAACATGATTTGCTACAGATGACGTCGCTATTACTGTTTGGTTTTTTTTTTTTTAGCACAACTCAGGTAAACCCAGGCTTTCATGTCACTGCAACAAAAGTCAACCAATAAAACTTTGGGTTTTGTTCCTGTATTTCGAGTTTTTCCCCCCGTTTACGGAGTGACGGCGAATCAACACGGCTGCTCATAGCATCGGAAATAAAGTCAAACTACTTACTTTTAAATGGGTTATACTGTATATACTGTACATGTCTGTTTTAGATTACTTTTATTTATTTTATTACTTATTATTGATTCGACCTCTATATGTCAATCAATAATTAATTTTGTTTTATTTCATTTTATACTATATTTAATCTTAAGGATCTTAATTGTCAACTATTCTATTTCTAATTATCAGATTATTCTCGATTCTTTACTAAATGCAATTTCTAGTTTCTGACCTTTTATTTTGCTTTGCATGCCAAAAAGTGCTAGGGTGCTACAGTCGAGAGTGCTCAGGAGAACAGTGTGTGCTTCTGCAGGACATCCAGTCAAACGTAGGAGCTAATTTTCCTATAAAACTGCACAAACTCCCGGGAAAGAAAAAAAATAAAATCCTCAAAAGCGCCGTCACTAACATCATACTAATTCATGTTCTCAGTGGCACGGTGGCTTAGTTGTCAGAACGGTCGATTTGCACCTCCAGGGCCCGGGTTCGATTCCCGGGGCGAATCGGGGTTTGTGTTCGCATGTTCATTTGTGTTCTCTCCGTGCTTGGTGGGTTTCCTCCAGGTACTCCGGTTTCCTCTCACAATCCGAAGACATGCAGATTAGCCTAATTGGCGTTCCCGTAGCGTGTGAATGTGTGTGTGTGTGTGTGTGTGTATATATATATATATATATATATATATATATATATATATATATATATATATATATATACACACTGCCTTGTTCCGTAAGAATGGTTTAAACATTTTGGAGCTAATCAGAATGAACCGAATTAAATGTAGAAAATCCTGCAGCGTTAGTTAAAACGTGCCGTACCGAACAGTAGGAGTTCGACACTGTTACACCCCTGTGGTGTCGTCACCGCTGACCAGCGCACAAGCGCTAGTTGATGAGCAATGACAGGAAGCATGACATTAGTAAGAGCCAGCATACTCAAAAGATGACCGCTTTCGCACGACGGAAATGATTAATCCTTGTGTGATCCGAGTGCGGAAAATATTTACTATTTTGAGATACTGAAGATAAAATATCATTTTACAGCCCCGCCCTGATCAACCTTGTGATTAAAAAAAAAAAAAAAGTGTAGTTATCGTTCAACCAGGATATGAGTGGAGTGAGAGGGAGTTTTGCACTGACCTGGCAACACTGGATCGGTGTGTAGAGACTCCAGCCCAGGAATGAGCGTGTCCGTCACAGCTGTGTACGAAGAGAACGAAATACACGATCGGTGAAAAGGTAACGAGACATGATCTTTTCATTTCCAGTCTATTTTTAGGCATGAAATGAAACGGGCCGTCTGGGTCGGTCGTGAGGAGACGGACAGATGGGCTGAGGGATAAGTTGGAACCGGGCGTGGAACAAGAGGCAAACAGATGGATGAGCGGCCTTTGCTTCTTCGAGGCGAAGATTGTGAAAAAATTTAAAAAATGCGTCTGCAGGGTATGATGGAGGACGGATGAGGAGAGATAGAGAGGAAGAGAAAGGGAGCAGAGTGAGAGTGGAGGAAAAGCAGAGGTGGTTTACCATGGCTGGAGTCTGCAGGACTAAAGGGGTCGTTCGGAGGGAGGTCAGGGATCAGCAGGGAGGAAGAGGAGGAAGGTTCGGGAGACTTCAAACCCTCTATCAACTTCTCTATTCGGCAGAGAGGAGAAGGGGAATAAGAAATGAGTCACGATATAAGAGGAGAAAAACGAGAAGAAAAATGAGAACACGAGAATGATGAGAAGAAGATGAGATGAAAAAAAAGACGAGACAAAATGGATAGAAGAGAAGAGTAAGAACAGAAGAGAAGTAAAAATAAAATAGGAGACATGAATATGTAAGAAGGGAAGAGAAAACATTGGATTAGAAAAAAGACTTAAGAAAAAAAAATCAAAGAGTTAGAGAGAAGCCAAGAGGAGAGGTGAGGAGAGGAGACATGAGAAAAAAGGCACTATATAAAAGGGAAGAGAAGAAAAGAGAAGATGTGAGAAATGTAGAAAAGTGAAGACATGAGAGACAAGGAGAGCAGCCATGAGAAGAATAGAAAAGACGTGATAAGCGAAACGAAGAGAAGACGTGACTGACAAGGAGAGTAGACATGAGATGAGTAGAAGCGAGAAGCGAAGAGAGGACAAGGTTTGAGAAGAGTAGAAAAGATGTAAGAAACCAGAAGAGTAGACGTGAGATGAGAAGAGAGTTTAAAATCTCTTCATGTTCACACAAGCATCAGAAACGAAGGATGTTGCAACATTTAAAGATTTATTAAAACATTCCTGCAGGCGTCTCATTAGAACTGCGTAAACACACCATGCACGTGAGGAGTCCTCGGCGTAAACAGCGGCGCATCGCAGCGAGAAACTCGGACGTGTTCGGTGAAGAGCGAGAACGCAGACACAACATGGCAGCTTCCTCATTAGCCAGCTGAGCTCGGTTTCCAGAACATACCGTGTTAGAACAAGAGACTCATCTGACATGAGGGGAGAAACAACACACACACGCACGCACCAGGCGCTCATCGTCCTTAACTCTACGCGAGCGTGAGACGAGCATCAGACGAGCAGCTGCAGTGTTAAGAGCAGGAGCAAGGGTCTGTACGTACAGGCCGAGTAGCACAGCCAGGACAGGAACCAGACGCTAAGGTGAGCGCTGTTAGCACGGGGTCCATCCCAAACGGCGCATGCGTGTCAGTACACTATAGAGACGTGACCTTAGGGTTAAAGTTCCTCAAACCTCAGCTTTAACAGTGTATGGACATGGACATGTGTAGAATTACAGAAGCCCTGAACTGCGAGTGGGGGGAAAAAAGTGTTCAAGTGCTATTTTGTTATTTAAATATGTAAGAGATCACATCTTACAGTACGATCTTATCATTCTTATTCCACATGCTGCTTCCCTGATAGAACATTATAATTTACAATTCCATTTAATCCAAGAGAACTGATGTTTACTCTCCAAATTGTCTCAAGCAGCTATATTTCTTAGCAAGTTGTGGTAATATTAAAACTACTAAAAGTATCAAATAAACTCTAAAATTCGGTAAAACTTGTTTTATCGATTATTTTAATATCATGTCTCCAGCAAAGCATGACCAGCATATTTTTTTCCCTGACAAACTTCCTGTTCCACACTCTTGTCCTGTAGGTGGCGGTATTGCACCAACAAGTCATAGACATGAAGTGATACTCTCGCAAAATATGAGTATTTGTAGATGAAGGAAGCAGTTTGGTATTTTGTACTAAAGCTGTGGTATATATATCATTTAACATTAAAAAGAAGGTTTAGCCTCCGAGTGGCGCAGTGGTAAAGCGCTCGCCCTATCATCCGGAGATCGCTAGTTCGATTCCTGGGTGATGCTGTAACCTCTCGCAGCCGGAGGTCTAGAGAGAGCTGATTGGCCGTGCTCCCTCAGAGGGGAGGGATAAGAGGTAATTAGTGCTCCCACATTAATCACGGCTCTACAGCCAATCAGGGGCGTCTGTGAGCTCGCGCAACAGAAGGAGCGAATAGGGCTGTCCTCCGAGTGTGTTACTCCGCCCCCAGCGGTGCGTAAGCGAGCAGTTCGAAAAGATGCGGCCGGCTGGCGTCACGTGGTTCGGAGGAAACACTTGATAGTCTTCGGCTCTCCAGACTGAGAGGTAGTAGTAGCCTTAATGTGGGAGCACCCCCTAATGACGGGGAGGAATTGGACACGACTAAATTAGAGAGAAAATCGGGGGTAAAAATCCAAAACCAAAAAAAAAAAAAAAAAGGTTTCATAAAAAAAAATATTAATAAAATTAATTAATAAAAAAAAAGTTTAGCTAAATATTTGTAAAAATTGTGAATGGCCTCCAAGTGGCGCAGTAGTAAAGTGCTCACTCTATATACGGCCAATCAGGGGCGTCTGTGAGCTCACGCAAGCGGAAGGAGCGGATAGCGCTGTCCTCCGAGTGTGTTACTCCGCCCTCAACGGTGCGTGAGTGCGCATATTTTTGCATGGTGTCACGTGGTTCGGAGGAAACAAGTGATAGTCTACGGCCCTCCTGACTGAGTGGTACTAGTAGCCTTAATGTGGGAGCCCCCTAGTGACAGGGAGGAATTGTACATGACTAAATTAGGGAGAACATCTTAATCTTTCATGATAAGCAGCAGATGAACAAATTAAAATTAGCTAAAATGACGAATGTGGGAACGTCACGTGAAGCCAGAACGCCACGTCTTTACCAACCTGCTACTCCAGCAACCTCAAAGAACGCTTAAAGGTGCAGTTAAAGCTTCGAGTCCTAACCCTTATATCAACAGACATGCATAATGTTCTTACGAGGTCTATACATATGAATAAAATAATAACGTATATGTGGAAATAACAACATAGCACTTTAAAAACGTGCGGTTCAGGGCTTGCTGTACGTTACACGTTTCCATCCTGTAAGTGTGACTATGCATTTCAGCCCAGTGTGACAAGTTAGCAGAGCTCTCTCTCTCTCCTACAGCTGTCCTGTTAAGCTGTACCTCTGTGTCCTGTCTATACTCACAGGACGGACTGACAGGACTTTAAGGGACAGGGCGGGGTGGGACGGGTTGGTCAGGGTGCTCAGGATACAGAGCAGCACACCCGCTGCTTTGTCCTTTTCACTGGGAGTGGAGGGGGGAAAAAAAAAATCAAAATAAAAAGTTCACCCTGTGAGAAGCAGGATTATCTCCTGATAGGCATCATCAAGAAAAACAACATGGACATGGAAATATTAGAAACATTTCAATTCAGGCCTGAGAGAAAGCACAGGTCCTTCCTTACAGTATATCCGGAGAGTCCTGCTGTATTCAAACACAATAAACAAATTCTCCTTGTAAATAAAGACGTCTGGTGAGCACGCCGATGTTTTAAACATGACGTGTGTGTGTGTGTGTGTGTGTGTGTGTGTGTGTGTGTGTGTGTGTGTGTGTGTGTGTGTGTGGCGCGAGTGACGCAACAGGCTGCTAGGTGACTTTCCCATGACCCGGGAAACAGAAAGCTATTCTAAGCAGTTTGAATCCGGCTACAAATAGTTTACCTGGGCCTTAATTACACAAAGAAACATATTGTGCCGCTCAGTGTGTGTGTGTGTGCCTATGTGTGTCAATAGATCCAGAGAGGATCAGCCAAACCCTGCTTATGTAACAACTACAAGGATTAAACAATCCTCTCCCTCCTATGAATATAAACTCTGGTAGGATTCACCACACCTTTCCAGAAGAACAAAAGTCATACGATAGCTTCTTTTGACTACTGGACTGTTCCCTCTCCCTCTCTCTCTCTCTCTCTCTCTCTCTCTGTGCCGGTCTATCTTGCTGCACGTGACGTGGCACTCACGAGTCTCCAGTCCTGTCCCATTCATCCTAGTGCGCCGCTTCTGGCGGTAAGTGTAAAAGCAGCGAGCGGCACTGCTAAGATGCGCCAAGAAATAACAATGGAGACGAAAGAATTGGAAAATCATTGAGAAGAAAGAAAAGATGGCAGACATTGCTCTTTCTTTTAACATTAATCGTTCAACCATCGGCACTTATTCTAAAGAATACTGTACTGTAATCTACTGTGTAGAGCAAGTTGTGTTCGTATCCTAGCACCTAGACAATGCAGACTTACGAACAAATTGGACTTACGAGCAAGCTATCGGAATGGAACTTGTTCGTACAGTATGTAGGGAATTCATTTTTTTATTATTATTAGGGTTTTTTAAAAATGTTTTTAGATTATTTGGACTAAGACGCTCAGATTAAGAAACATAACCAGAGGACGAGCAGCCTGAAGATCCTGGCAGCGATCAGACGCGGTCTCTTCAGCCATATAAGACATATAATACAGTACAGTGGAACCTTAGATTGCGAGTAACACGGTTTGCAAGTGTTCCGCAAGACGAGCAAAGATTTTTAATAAATTTTGACTTGGAAACCGAGCAAAAGTCTTGGTTTACGGGCCTCCGTGTGGCGCAGTGGTTAAAGCGGCTCACCCTATCATCCGGAGATCGCATCCCGGGTGGTGCTGTAACCTCTCGCAGCCGGAGGTCTAGAGAGAGCTGATTGGCCGAGCTCTCTCAGAGGGGAGGGATGAGAGGTACATAGTGCTCCGACATTAACCATGGCTCTACAGCCAGTCAGGGGCGGCTGTGAGCTCCCAACGGTGCGCGAGCGAGCAGTTCGAAAAGATGAAAGCAGGTCGGCTGGCGTCACGTGGTTCGGAGGAAACACGTGATAGTCTTCGGCCCTCCCGGCTGAGTGGTAGTAGTAGCCTTAATGTGGGAGCCCCCTAGTGACGGGGAGGAATTGGACACAACTAAATTAGGGAGAAAATCGGGGAAAAATCCCAAAAAAAAATAAAATAAAGTCTTGGTTTACGAGTACCGAGTATCATGTATGCGCTTCTTATTTTGACACAGAGCGTCACGTGATCACAACTGAGCCAATGGTTTTTCTCTGTCTTGCGCTGCAGAATTGTGGAAATCGTCTCCCCTGCTGGGTCTTAGTGCTCGTCGCTTACTGGTATAATCAACATCTCCCTGTCTGTTTCAGCGTGTGTGCGTGCAGAATTTCACACTGACACACACACACACACACTCTCTCTCTCGCCTTTACACCCCACACACATTACATACACATATACGCACACACACACACACACACACACACACACACACACACACACACACACACACACACAGTCCACGCGCATAAACGGAAACACTTATCTGTCAGGATATTGTTACGTTTTTTTTTTTTAAACGTAAAGTGCAGGTAAATTTTTTTTTTTTTTTACTTTATATATTGTATTAATTATTTTTATGTATTTATTTTTTTGGGCTGTGGAACGAATAATTTGAGTTTTCATTATTTCAATCGATTTGGTTTACAAGTGTTTTGGAATATGAGCCTGCTTCCAGAATGAATTATGCTCGTAATCCAAGGTTCCACTGTATAAGCCATGATCGACCTTCACATGGTGTGAACTAAAACAAAACAGCTGCTTTTGACTGACTTGCTCTATCTGGGTGACCAGGAAGTGGTACAAATCCACACGTCAGAATGAAGGTCATGCAGTTTTACCGCAGTTTTTCTATTTCCAGAACATGATGTAACCTTACTTAACAAAACACGAAATGGAAAAACGCAAAACCTTGGATTTACACTGTACTTAAGACAAAGATCATGACAAGAGAAAGAAAGAAAGAAAGAAAGAACCAAGATAAAACAGGACAGCGTGAACATTCCCAAACAAAATGAAGGAGAGTACGGTAAAGGTTATGAGTGTGTATACCTGTGCACTGGGGAAAGGCTGCAGGTTGTAAACCTGAAATCAGGTTCTCTGTTGAGGTTTTCTCTGGTGGTTTCGCTGTAAACACACAAACAAAGATTAGCAAACACCCAGACAACTTGATCTAAGCGTACCATTCATTTTTCATCCATCTTTGATATCACTACACTGATCTTACCATCCAGTTTGGCAAAGTCCTTGTTCAGCAGCTCTTCAGCTGTCAGTTTGGAGAAGTTGTCATCACCAAACGGGTTCCAGGAAGGCTGTGCCCCTGCGTCTGCCTTAGGGGCAGCAGGCTGGGTAGCGACATCACCCGCGGGGTACACGCTCTGCTGAGAGGAGCATGGCGAGCCGGAAGGGGTGGTGCTCGCTGATCTGGAGCAGAAACACAAAGCAAGCTCAGCTCGGTTGCGGTCAAAATAAAAATAATTTCCTAAAGACTGATCGATTCCATGGCGGGAACATTTTTTTTGCTTTAACATTCATGTGTGCAAGATGCTGTAATTGATGCTGTAGGAAATGTTCTGCAGACTGATCAATAGATGTGTAGAAGGACGGATGTGTAGAAGGATGGATGGATAGATGGATGGATGACTAGAAGGAGCTCACTTGGACTTGTTGAGACCGGCTTCGGCGGCAGCTGTCTGCAGGAGCTGAGTCGACTTGCTAACAGGAACTCCGAATATGGTGCTGTGCGTGACGTCACTCAGGATACGCCGGTGGCCTCCACGAGGAGCCACCTTAGGAGATGAGGGCGGAGTCAAGGAGCCCACTTTATGGCCCGAGCGCCCACCTGCAAAAGGCTAGGTAGAGAAAACACTTCCTTTTAGGAGAGATATCTGGACGACATATGGGAGATGCGATCCCAGTAGGAAATCTGGAAACGAAAGATTAGTAAGTTAACCAGTTCAGGAAGACGCATAAACGCTTTGTTTATGGTTAGAAGGTCGAGGAAGGGAGATGAATCACAACAAACCAACCAGGCAATCTACTAAAGAACCACTGCTACCATTAATTAATTTATTGATCATGACAGAAACAGAAGGAACCCAGAGTATAAATGGATAAAGTTCAAGCTTTTAAACTCAAACATCTGTATGTACAGTAAAAGCGAAATGCAGCCATGAAACGTCAGAAGGAACCGTTCCACTCGAGTTGTGTACCCAAACACGTCTTTCTTCATTACTAGCTTATTATAAAATTTTAACGCCATCATAACTAGCCGAGACATGATGTTATCCCTAAAACCCGAAGACGACAGGTACACAACTCCAGGGACAACAAACCCAGGAAAAAAAAGATCACGTCCAGCAGTTCTTGAATTACCATCTGCTCAGAACTCAGGTCAGGATCTGCTGCCCCCTGTAGGACTGGAGGAGGAGGAGGAGACGATGTAAACGACAGAGGGCTAGAAGCGAGAAGATTAGCTGCTGTTGGCTGCTGCTGGATTGGTGGAGGAGGAGCCATGGCTTTAATTTTTGTGAGTCCGTGTGCGGTTTGAGAATTCTGCACAGGAGGGGCAGGGGCCATGGCTTTGGTTCTGGCCTGCACCGGGGCTGGTGGAGGACTCTGTTGAGAAGGGGGAGGAGGAGTAGGAGGAGGAGGGGCTTTGGCTTTAGTTCTTGGTGCAGGTGAGGAGGTGCACTGATCAAGCCGTGGGTAGAGATTCTGCACTTGGAGTGGCAGCTAAAACCAGTAAATCAGGTTAAAACACAAGGGTATAAGTGGATGAAATGATAAACTGCGTGTGTGGGTACAAAAACAGCATGACCTGAAATGTTTTATTCCTCTTACTCCACATCATTAAACTTCATTAGATCAACAGCAATAAGTCTGACAGCAAACCGACACGAATCATATGATCCATACCTGCTGCTGAGGTGGGTAGAAACCCGGAGCTTGCGGCTGAATGAAAAGCTGCGCCTGCTGGGGCGTGGCTTGAGGAGGAGTGGGCGTGGCCTGCAGGGATGCCGGTGTGGCTTGCGGCTGAGGTTTCTGAGGCTGAGAGGCGACGCTCACGTCTGTAAGGCGACACATTCAGACGCGTTTAATTACGGGAAAGTCTTCGAGAGAAGGTTTGCGGACACCTGAAAATATTGTACATCCCCGCACAAGCATTTAAAAAAAATGTTTTTTTAAATTTTTTTAATAGAAATGTTAAGTTGACTACGTTCCCGGAAAATCCCAGGCTCAAACACCACGACCACCAAGTTGTCCCTGTTGGGCCCTTGAGCAAGGCCCTTAACCCTCAACTGCTCACAAAGTAACATGTGCTGAACTAGGACTCCTTTTAAAAAGCCCCAAAAACCCTTCGACCCTGTCTGATTCGTACATTCCCTGTATATATGCGTCAACCGATGTGACGTGAATGTGAGCTATAATTGTTTCAGGCTTTTAAAAAAAAAAAAGAAGAAAAGAAAAAAGAAAAAAAATCAAATGGCAACTCAGCAGGATTTGGACTATAAAAGCTCAATAACTGGAGAATATTATTAGCCAAGATTTAAAAAAGCCCTCATTAGCCTGTGTATAAAGGGGGAAAAAAAAGAGAAAAAAGACACATTGATTAAACCTACAGGATTCATCGAGTCGATCAATTCAGTCCAAACTACAAGGAGGTTCCTGTGATGTTCTTTAATGGCTTTAGAGTGGCTGCTTCACCCTTCTCTCCTCAGCCTGGAAAAGCACGTTTGTGCCAGATGATGCTGTAACTATTTGACTAAATTTGTTTCTGACTAAATGTGATCTGCCTGCAGAATTCTATTTAACCTTACACACACACACACACACACACACACACAAATGTGGATTATCTTTGGAGCTTGACCCTGTGTATAATTGTTTCCAAAATCTCTGAAACTCACTCATAGGCTGCGCGGGTCCCACTGGAGCGCTGGCTCTCTTCCGGGGCGTGAGGGCGGGCTGTATGGGCAGCATGCCCGTGACCGCTTGAGGCTGACCCGCTTTGGGCCGTTGCCGTGGCGCTATGGAGGTTTCCAAGGTCGGGATTGGATCAGTGAGTCTGAGGCAAAAAGGAAAAAAAAATCTTGAATTGTTCAGTCACATAGCACAAACATCTCAGAATAGGTATACACTGCGAGGGGGCGTTCAAGTCAAACCGAGACGTGATGAATTTTTCCTGGGAGGCCAGCGTTTCAGATGCCAATCAGACAGATTCATTCTGATCAAGGCTCCGGAACTTTCTACCTTGATAGTGTCCAAGCACTAGTGAAACACTGGGATAAAGTGGATTAGTGTAGCAGTGGATTATATAGAAAAATAAAGGGATTTTTTAACTCTTAGAAATGTATTCTGCGCAATAAAAAGTCCCGGTTTGACTTGAACACCCCTTATATACTGTATGTAGCGTTCAGTGTGCGCTCTCTCACCTGGCTTTAGTCTGACTCTTTTTGGCAACAGCTTCGCTCGCTCTGATTGGCTCAGGAAGCTTCGTGGGAATCGGAGAATTCTGGTTCAGTTTAAAAACAAGATCACAATAACAAGGATCAACACAAATAAGAATATCATTAATAATAATGGAGTTAGTATATATTAAAAGTTTTATTTAAAGCAGTCAAATTTGAGTTTATGAATTTAATAAACATAAAAATATATTAAATAATAATAATAAAATCTACAGGTTGGGTCAAAAAAAAAAAAGTATTATTTTTTTTACACCATCCTAAAAAACCCACAGTTCTGCTCGTAATGATGCTCACAGTGGTGCAGTAGGACTGCAGTCTTTCTAAACAGATCAGCATCAGCTTTCACTCTAGTACTGATATTCACGCTCATCATCTTGTAAATCGCTACTTAGCTGTGCACGGCTGCATGGTTCAGCTGCATTGCATTTTAAGACTTTCAGTCGATTGTTTGTTTTCTTCAACAGCTCCACTATTTCTACACTGGAGTTCTTTTCAAACAGGTCTAGATAACACTGACTGAGATCATTGTTATCCTTTATATATTTGAGATCGCTAAAACGGTTTTCCTTCTATTAAACAAATTATAAAGCGTTTCTCCAAACATAAAATCACAAAAACAGCGAGCGCTGTGATCCTGCGCATTCTAACAAAAGCCTGTTCTGTACCGGTGTAAGAGACACCACAGGGGCAGAGGTCACCGAAACACAACAATAGCTGCGCCCCTGTGTTTTTCAGACCCCACGTGCTGCCGTCAATGCCACTCTGCAGCTTCGCCGTCCCTAACGTGCCGACTCAATGCACCCATTATAGCTTCGACACAACAGCGTGCCACTGGATCGCAGCCAAGAGGCAGCTGGCAGCGGAAACCTACTTCCTCCGACTTAACCTGACGATGCGTGTGGAATAAATCTAACAGGAAACGACTTTTGGGGTTTAGCAGCACAACATGGGCGTTGAAGAGAAAAGAGCAAACGCAGAGCACTGGCTCGATGATCGAACTCTTCGGGGGCTTCCAAATAATAAACAACGTGGCACGAAGCCGACTTCATGGTGCTGCAGGGGTTATGCGGTCTGGAAGGAGGAAATTCATCAAACAAAAAAAACTAAAACCAAACGTTCAGCTCACATGGACGTTCTGTACTGGACAGTCCTTGCGTGCAAGCTTGAAGGCGAAATGAGACACCTGGTAGATATCAGGCCTTACGTCAGGGTCTGGCTCCAGCATGTAACCTGGAGACAGATAAGAGATGTTAAGGAAGGAAAGAAAAAAGAAACAGGAAACAGACAGGTATGAGTTACAACTGAAAAGGAAATAAAGAAAGAAAGAGACACAATGGGGAGACATGATTCAGACAGACAGACAGACAGATGGCAAATAGATACAGGAGAATGATGCATAGACTTGACACGCATGATAGACTTGAGCCAGACAGACCTGTGACAGACGGACAGACACCAAATAAGCATAGACAGACAGCTCTGAGACAGACAGACACGCAGACAGAAATTATCAGGCATTGTCAGGCATGACATACCAAACTGAGACAGATGGCAAGACAAACATGAGCCAGGGAGACAGTTAACGGATAGACAGACACATACAGAGAGACGGGCACGAAATACACAGAGACAGGAAGACAGAAATAATATGAGATATACAGACATGAGACAGACAGACTGATATGATAGAGACAGACAGACGATAATGAGACAGGCAAATATTAAACATACAGAGGAGACAGTGTGTCTTTTCTCTTTTCTGTCAATCCCATATCTGTCTGACAGAACAATAGCTGAAACATTAAATACACAGAAATGGGCAGATATATGAGAGACAGATATAAGACAGACTGATATGAAATGATAGACAGATATGAGACAGAAATGAGAGACAGATATGAGACAGGCAGGCCGAAATGAGTTGGACAGACTGATATGAAATAGACAGAAAGGTATGAAACAGGTATGAGACAGATATGAGACAGACAGAAATGAGACAGACAGAAATGAGACAGATATGAGACAGGCAGGCCGATATGAGTTGGAGAGATAAGACAGACACATATGAGGTTAGACAGACTGATATGAAATAGACAGACAGGTATGAGACAGAAATGAGAGACAAATATGAGATAGAAATGAGACAGACCAATATGAGACAGAAATGAGACAGACAGAAATGAGACAGAAATGAGACAGACAGATATGAGACAGGCAGGCCGGTATGAGTTGGACAGATAAGGCAGACACATATGAGTTAGACAGACTGATATGAAATAGAGAGACAGGTATGAGACAGAAATGAGACAGGTAGGCCGATACGAGTTGGACAGATGAGACAGACAGACATGAAATAGACACATAGGTATAACACAAATGAGAGACCGATATGAGACAGAAATGAGAGACAGAAATGAGACCGACATAAATGAGAGACAGATATGAGACGGACAGGCCGATATGTGTTGGACAGACTGATATGAAATAGACAGACAGGTATGAGACAGAAATGAGACAGACAGGTATGAGACAGAAATGAGATACGAGTTGGACAGATGAGACAGACACATATGAGTTAGACAGACTGATATGAAATAGATAGACAGATATGAGACAGAAATGAGACAGACCAATATGAGACAGATATGAGACAGGCAGGCCGATATGAGTTGGAAAGATAAGACAGACACACATGAGGTTAGACAGACTGATATGAAATAGACAGATATGAGACAGAAATGAGACAGACAGATATGAGACAGGCAGGCCGATATGAGTTGGACAGATAAGACAGACACATATGAGTTAGACAGACTGATATGAAATAGACAGACAGGTATGAGACAGAAATGAGACAGGCAGGCCAATACGAGTTGGACAGATGAGACAGACAGAGATACGAGTTAGACAGACTGATATGAAATAGACACATAGGTATAACACAAATGAGAGACAGATATGAGACAGAAATGAGACAGACAGATATGAGACAGGCAGACAGATATGAGAGAGACCGATATGAGATGGACAGATGAGACAGACAGACCGATATGAGATGGACAGATGAGACAGACGGACATATAGGAGACAGAAATTAGTCAGGGGTAGCTGAGTGATTAAGGCATTGGACTAGGGTTCGGAAAATCCCAGGCTCAAACCCCACGACCACCAATTTGTCCTTGTTGGGCCCTTGAGCAAGGCCCTTAACCCTCAACTGGTCAGATGAATAATGAGATAAAAATGTAAGTCGCTCTGAATAAGGGCGTCTGCCAAATGCCTAAATGTAATGTAATGTAAATTAGACAGACAGATGAGACAGACGGACAGAAAGACATGAAATAGACAGAGAGACAGTGCGGGGCCTCCGAGTGGCGCAGTGGTTAAAGCGCTCGCCCTATCATCCGGAGATCGCGAGTTCGAATCCCGGGTGTTGCTGTAACCTCTCGCAGCCGGAGGTCTAGAGAGAGCTGATTGGCCGAGCTCTCTCAGAGGGGAGGGATGAGAGGTACTTAGTGCTCCGACATTAATCACGGCTCTACAGCCAGTCAGGGGCGTCTGTGAGCTCGCGCAGCGGAGGGAGCGGATAGCGCCGTCCTCCGAGTGTGTTACGCCGTCCCCAGCGGATAGCGCTGTCTTCCGAGTGTGTTACGCCGTCCCCAACGGTGCGCGAACGAGCAGTTCGAAAAGATGCGGTCGGCTGGCGTCACGTGGTTCGGAGGAAACACGTGATAGTCTTCGGCCCTCCCGGCTGAGTGGTAGTAGTAGCCTTAATGTGGGAGCCCCCTAGTGACAGGGAGGAATTGGAATTGGACACGACTAAATTAGGGAGAAAATCGGGGGAAAATCCACAAAAAAAATAAATAAATAAAAAAGAGAGACAGTGCGACAAACACACACTGGGGATGAACAGATAAACAGGTAGACAGATGCACAAATGGACAAACAGATACAAGACAGCCAGACAGATAAAACAGACAGATATGAGACTGAAAGACAGACGAATGTAGAGAGAGAGAGACAGGTGTAAGCTGCGTAATCAGGAGCATGTGACTGAGGGTGGTTAATACGGCACGGATGAGTGAGACGTGTGACTCACGTATGAGGCAGTGCATGTCATGCGAGTAGCGCGAGTTGTCCGGGATGGTGAAGCTGCCGTCACAGATGGCCACCTGACTCTCTCCGAACGGCAGGGTGAAGAAACACAGCTTATACAGCAAGCAGCCGAGAGCCTGAGAGGAGCAACACACACGCACAAAAAAAATTTAATCAACCACATCACCAGTCTGTGACAATTTTAGCTCTAATGCAGTGCGCGCGCGTGTGTGTGTGTGTGTGTGTGTGTGTGTGTGTGTGTGTGTGTGTGTGTGCAACATTCAAAGTGCCCCCAAGGCAGTAAAGCAAAAATAATGGTAGCTGTTTCTAGGAAAACCTCACACAGTCCTCACCCAGATATCAGCTTTGGTGCTTATGACCTTCCCGCTGTAAAGATTCACCATCTCTGGAGCTCTGTAGGACAGCGTGGTGTACCTGCATAGTGTGGAAGAGGACACACACACACACACGTTACATCACACATCACCTGAGAGACAACAAACAAATAAAATGAGGACTCGGGGGGGAAAAAAGAGCACTTTTTAATCTCCTCCTCTACGACGGCCGCCCCGACGGCCTGAGGGTCCTGGAACCTGTTGGTGGCGCTGCCGAAATCACAAAGGACGTAATGACCACGATCGTGCAGCAGGATGTTCTCCACCTGAGACACGGGGACAAAGACAGACAAGGCAGACAGACAGCAATAGAAACCATTAGTTAGGTCAAAAAAAAATTACTGATTTATAAAACAGTTATAAGTGTAATTCTACGACTTGTTTATAACGCCACCTTGTTTATAACGCCACCTTTAGGCCACACCTCCTACTTGAACGTGATTACTCAGCATCTCATAATCAAGCCATACTGTAGTTCCTCTCAGCGCGTTATAACGCGTGTTGAGCGGCACGACACTATAGTGCGAGTCATACTCTTGGATACGAATCATTACACTTCTCTGTCGTAGCGCGCTTAGGGGCGTGTCTTAAAAACTTAAAAACTCCGTCCACATCTCAAGCCTCTTTTACACAGGAACGGGTTTTCTTCCAAGGTTTTTGGCTCCATCCATCATCCCCTTAACCTCTGAAGAAAAGCGTCCACAAAACATCATGGTACCACCACCATGCTTCACTGGTAGGAGGAGGAGGAGGAGGAGGAGGAGGATGATGATGATCATGAGTTCAGGTTTTTGGCTTAACACACCACTCGCATGTTTCTATACGATCTGTGCATGGTTTCTCCAAAGCTAACGTGCGAATAATTTCTGCATGCTCTCCGTGCATGCGCGCAGGGGTGCGGTGAGTTTCGAACGCCAACGTCTGCAGAGCAAACACCCCAATCGGCTCAAACACATCTGGACTTAAGTCAACAAACCTAACCTAGTCGGAGCGTTTTATCCTGTTTCGCAACTCGGTTTGAGGCGAGGGTGTGTCCACGTGCAGTCGGCCCGGTCCTGCTCTGATCTCACGACTGATAACATTTAAGATAATTATGAAATAATCTAGCTTTGCTCTAGCGAGGCCGTGGCGATTAAAGGTCCCATGTCTCATTATATCTTTATCACAGGTCGTCTCAGAGCTCCTGCAAAGTGTGTTAATGTTCTAGCAGAAAAACCCCACATTTTTTATACCTCCAACGGTTTCACTTCCTCCTCCGAATCTGCTATTTTACTGTTTATGGAAACATTATTATTATTATTATTATTATTATTATTATTATTTATAAACCATTGCATTAATTCCCTCATTAAAGCTACAACAGACTGTACATGCTACTAATAAACTTTTAACGTTATAAATCTTGCCCTTATACATCCATACCTGCCATCGATCAGCCTAAAAACTAGGGACGGGAGACACCAGGGTCGACCCGATTTGTATTGCGATTCTGTAAGTATCCCGAATTTATAAATATCCTGACGTGTTTCCAATAGTCGTCATAATTCCAAATAAACTTAGCAAGTAATTCGCTCCGACCACACGGGACGCTGTGCTTGCCTGCTAATGTGTGAATAGTTCGGTGTACACCACCTGCAGGATTATAGTGGAACGCGACGTTTTTCCATTTCAGATTAGGAATTTATATATATATAAAAATAAATAAATAAAACCACTGAATTTTGGAGTCGATGTGAGAATCGTGATTCGAAAAAAAACAAACAAACAAACTTTCTCTACTAAACACATATCCTGTTCTTTTCCTGATTTGGGCGTCTGCACTGCAAACGCCGGAGCATCCCCTTAAAAACGGCAGACGGTTTGAGGAAAGGGGCGGAGCCTTTGAGTCGCTCGTACTTTGAGATCCCGGTGGACGATGGGAATTTTGCGCTGGTGGAGTCGTGCGACGGCTTCGCACGTGTCACAGAAGATTTGCAGGACTTCCGGCTCGCTGAAGCCCGTCTGCAGACGCTGGTTCATCAGATTGACCACCTGACCACCTACACACACACGCACACATAGAGGAAGTCATGTTGAATGAATAAAACAGAGAAAAGAATGTGTGTGTTAGAGAGAGAGAGAGAGACGTAAGTGCTGACCTCTACAGAAGTCCATTAATATCAGAACTTCCCAGACGTCTCCCGACCCCACGGCCGTGACGCTGGAGTCCAGGTAGCCGACTATATTTTTGTTTCCCGCGAGATCCCTCTGTAAACAAGCACACACACGCACACACACACACACAGGCAACAATCAGGATGATGAGCTCAAACAGCTGTCCACTCACTGTCTAAAGACCTTGAGTCGAGGCCGGATGAGACGTGGGCGGCTGAAAGTCTCGAGTCAACACTGCGGCTTCATCATTAATGCGCTGGCAGCCGGGGGCTAAGGACTAAAGGCGATAACAATGACGATAGCGGCGTTCATACTGTATTTCCGCCTCAATCATCCTCTCTCTCTCTCTAACTGTAGTTAATTACACATTCTCACCTCAAGGCTTAATCATCAGCTGCAGATCGCTGGGGCATAACGTGATCAGAAGGGTTTATTATTAATAAACAGCTGCCGGTCGTGACGAGGTGACCATGATGATACTCTGACACTAATTCACATTAACGAAGTCGGAACTGGTGAAATTCCTACACGATGAAAGGCAGGGGCCGTCACCAGAGCAAACACGACCCCTTAGGCTCCGTCTTATAAGAGGCGATCAGAGCGCGAGCGAGTTCGATATTTTAATTAAGAAGAAAGGGTTTTCCTTTTGCTGGCGAACGGTTAGCGCGTTTATATATTCTAATCAATATGGCGGCTGTCTCGTAGCGAACGTTCTGTCATTGTTGGCCAGTTGCAAAAATATTTAATCCGATGAGGTAATGTTCAAAACGTGTTCTTTTATTCACTGAATTCGATATATAAACTAGTGGCGTGTCAATCGATTAAAAATTTTAATCTAATTAGTCTCAGTCATGGTCCGTGATTAATTACGATTAATCACAATTTTAAAACGCTCAGATTTACTTGCTTATAAACGTGCGATGTTGGAATACAGAAACGCACGACAGACTGGTTAGAGGAAACAATCATTTCTAATCTCTCAAACATTAACATTTAAAACGTTTTTTTTTTTTTTTCATTTTAAGTCTCTCTCCCAGTAGTACAGGGCGTGGCAACCCACCGACGGCAGGCCGTCCTCAGATCCATCCTACAGCCTCAGCCGCCTGAGCCACCACTCCACCGGCTTACGTTTAATGTGGTCTTGAAGAGACGGTTCTCCTCGAAGGACGCTCGAGGACACAACTTCATTGTTTTTATCCAAACTTCCGTCTAAAAGCTTTTCATAATGAAACCTGCCGTGCAGCACACCTGGTCATGTTTCCTCAGTCGTCTAATTATCAGCGTTAAACGTGCCGTTATCACACACAGCCGGGTAATCGCAGCACCGCGATTATGGGAAGCCGTTAGGGTCAAACTTGAATCAAACTTTAAAGTCAAATAAATAAACATTCTAGATTAATCAAATGCGTCTCAAACGCTGGCCTCCCAGGAACCCCTTTAAATGTGGAAATGGCTTGGAGTGCAAGTGGTGCTGGTTGTTTTCTCACAGACAGAGGCGTCTTTTCCGTAATTGTATCTGTCGATTTTTAGGGATCCGATCCTTCACTCGCTGAATGCTCACGGGATTCGAGTGGACTGGGATGGTAATCATAGACAAAATTTCATCACAGAAGTCCCAGTTTAACTTAATCAGTAAGCTAATACATTTTTTCTCTTGATGTCTGTTTGAGGCTACGCAAGACTTGTAGTAGACAAAACAAACAAACAAACAAACAAACAAAAAAAAAAACAGCAGTCTTTTAAACCAAGTACTTATAAAAGTGTGCTTATAAAACAGTGCTCGTTCAGTGGTTAAGCTGCTCATTGGAAGGTCATGAGATCTAATCTCGACAATCGTATGTCGATTTGAATAAAATACTGTTTTTTTGTTCTTTTTAAAACATCGAGTGCCAGCGTGAAGCGCAGCGTGGACGCACTTCAGGAGCAGGGCCGTCTCTCTCTGTCCTGTCCTCGCTGTAAATAAGGGCAGAGGTGAAGGAAAGCGACACGAGAGCTCGGGTTCGGCGTTGTAAATAAAGGTGTGTAAGAGAAGGAGGCTTCTTCACTACAGAGGAGACGGAGTCACCAGATGCGGCACATTTACACGATGAACAACGAGCTCTTTCTCTCGCTTCTAACTGGAGCTGATTCTGGAGTCTGTGAATACTCTCTCTCTCTCTATCGGTCTCTCTTTCAGTAACACAGAGAGCTCTTCATTCAGCTGCCGTAAATCACACTCGTAGCTTGTGCTTTTTTCCCCTTCTTTTTAAAAGCTGATCAGATTTGCTCCAGCCCGCTCGTAGCTGTCTCAAGGTTCTGGGGAATAAATCTCACATTTTAAACAGAGACCTTGAAATCTGATGGGACGTGTTTTTTCACTTTTTCTTTTTTTTTTGCGCAGTCAGATCTGCAGACGTGAACCTGACGCCTCTAGACGACCAGGTGTGGAGACTGAGACTGGAGAAGACGAACGGTTTTCTCTGTGTAGATTGGGGGCGGGGCTTAACACAAAAACTTTGAGTTTTTGTGTTACACAAAACACAAAGCGTTTTGGAGCGTTATTGTCTGATTTGTTTCAAGAATCTCCAGGAATCTAATAAACACTGAAAAGCTGTGTGTTGTTGATTGTTTAAATGTGCGTAATGATTCTGTGCGACACTCCGGACCACTAGGCGGTGGTATGGCACCGACCGCACATTGACCCCAAAAGAAGAAGAATTTTTTTTTAGTATTTGTGAAACATGCACGTTTTTTTTTTTTGTTGTTTTTTACAAAAAGCTGTTTTGTATGCATTTTGGAGCATTTACCATAATGTAAAAAAAAACAATCAATTTAATTTATCAAATCTAATCAAACTCGAATATTTAATTCAATTCTTCTTTTTTTTTTTGTTGGATTTTTCTCCGATTTTCTCTCTAATTTAGTCGTGTCCAATTCCTCCCCGTCACTAGGGGGCTACACATTAAGGCTACTACTACCACTCAGTCTGGAAGGCCGAAGACTATCACGTGTTTCCTGAAACACATTTTTTCGAACTGCTCGCTCACACACCGTCGGGGGCGGAGTAACACACTCGGAGGACAGCGCTATCCGCTCCGTCCGCATGCGTGAGCTCACAGACGCCCCTGATTGGCTGTAGAGCCGTGATTAATGTGGAAGCACCAAGTACCTCTCATCCCTCCCCTCTGAGAGAGCTCGGCCAATCAGCTCTCTCTAGACCTCCGGCTGCGAGAGGTTACAGCATCACCCGGGAATCGAACTCGCGATTACTATAGGACGAGCACTTTACCATTGCGCCACTCGGAGGTCCCTTTAATTCAATTCTAATAAATCGTTTAATTCGCGCAGCTCTACAGTGAAGACAGGAGTGAGCGCTTTCGGTTCATCTTCATCACCCCTGAAGGTCACGTGAAGACGTCCTGATCGGGTGTCTGGGGTCGAGGCGTGACCCTGCACACGCTACAGCTACAGACACTGTGTGCTTCATTGTCCCTGCAGGAGGGACGAGCTGAGGGACGAGTGCCTGAGAGGGAATGCCCGAGTGAAGGTGCTCACCATGATCTGAATCTCTCTCTTGCAGACGTCAAGGTCGTGCTCGTTGTTCACGTACATCCTCTTCAGAGCGCAGCGGACGCCCTGGTGTGTGCGCACGAGAAACACGATGGCAAAACCACCTGAGAGAGAAAGAGAGACAATTATTATATTTTTTTTTTTTTACCATATTACACAAATAACTAAAAAGTAGCTATCTGATCTATTGGGAAACACAAACTAAACTGCGGAGTAAGATCCTGTCTGATCTGGCCCTAAACACACACTACAGCGTGGCAGACTGTCTGAGCACGGTGACTGACCCAAAGCTGAGCGGAGACGCCTGGCCGTAGAGACGGGGCGAGACACACAGAGAGAGGAGAGACTGTGCCGGCGGTGCACGCTCAACAACACAGAGACAGAGATGCCCTTCCTCACCGAATGCCCGAATTATCACCAAATTCATGAAAAATCAGCCACGATTTCAACTGCACTCACACACACACACACACACACACACACACACACACACACACACACACACACACACACACTGAAGGAAGGTTTCTAGCGTGCAGTGTTCGCACGGTGCAGCCTTGGGCAATGATGAGTCACGCTGTGTGCACAGCCTGATGTGCTTTTACAAACAAACACACACACAATGGTGTAAAGTAAATCTGTCACCGCGCTGTAACACTAAAGTCTATAAATATCAGCGCGGTCTGTTGTAGCGCGGCTCAAAGGAAGCTCGAGGAAACGCAGCCACTCTGGACATGCGAGTGAAGCAGCACTAGATGAAACAACACCGGTCTGAAATAAGGTAAAGCGCGAGATCCGCGCGGCACTGCGGCGGTGTGAGAGGGGACAGAGGACACTACAGGACGCGCCACATCAGGGACATGATGCTCTGCTGTCTTACACCACTACCGTCCTGGAGCATTAAATCCTCACATGATGATGATGTTTATAGCAAGAATATAATAAACAGACAGCATACACACGCACGGGCGCGGAGTACACACTCATGGAGCTTAATTTCAACTGCTGTTCTATCTGGACAGGAGCGATCACTTCCTTGTTCCATGTTCCTGATGTGACGCGTCCTGTAGTGTCCTCCGCCCCCTCCTACACCGCTGCGCGGACCTCACGCTTTACCTTTACCTTATTTCTCACTCTCTATCTCTTTTTATCTCTAGGTCCTTCTGTCTCTTTTTAGCTCTAGGTCTTTGTCTCTCTTTAGCTTTAGGTCCATCTGCATGTCTAAATTTCTTTCTCTTTCTCTCTCCCCCCCTTGTCTCTTTTTGTCACTTTATTTCTGTCGCTCTCTCTCCCTTTAGCTCGAACTTCTTCACTATCTCTCTCTCTCTCTCTCTCTCCAAGTAAAAGTGACCTTGGCATGACCTCACCTGTGTGTGTGTGCATGTGTTAATGCGGCTTTACCACAGTCCTGACTGAGCGAGTGACAGCAGCTCAGTGTTAAGTCTGTGAACAGGCGCGTCATTGACATTAACGTTTTTCACGCATGTTTCTCTTTAGCCGTAGCTCTCACACACTGACGCGGTTCTTTCTTACAGGGTTTGAAATGCCGTGTAACTTGTGCTGCTGATTGTATAAATGTCATGTCTCGTATAAAGTGATAATCTTTTTTCTGTCATTTGTCTGCACTACACTCCAGTCCAGTAGGTGGTGGTACTGCAACAATAGCACATGAACACAAGAAGAAGCAGCAATGCTCTCACAAAACTCAAGTATTTTACAGATGATGTCAGCGGATTGTATTTTCTGCTGAATCTGTGATATATTTTCTAGGAATTCCTCAAGTTGAATCCTTTAACCTTTTTAGTTTACCTAAATAATTTGAAAAGTGTGAACTGATTCTGAATAATAATAATAATAATAATAATACAAATATTAAAAAACCCTTAGAATTAGTCCAAAGAGAATTTTTTTACAAATGTAAATAAAAGGTTTTTTTTTGCATTGTATGTGTTTAGGTTGATTATTACTTTCGCACAACACAATTTCTGCGGTGTCCAAGTCAAACCGGGTCTTTTGATGAAAGTAAAAACTCCATTCAAAACATTTCCCATGTTTTTAAAGAATCAGGTGCTGAATTATTCACTGGAATGACTGCAATGATGTCCGAGCCACCTCGTCATTCACAGACTCACGGCCTTCTTTAAAACGTTCGCACAGTTCTAATGTTTTACCGTGACTAAGAATCTCATCACTGTACTGTATTGTGCTTAAAGTCTTACGTAAATGACTTTTTTTTTTTACGCCTTCATTCATGAGAAATACAGATGTGGCCATTAAGATTGCGTGCCTCAATTCGTCTCGGCTGAGTGCCGCGAAATCCCGCAAGCACCATTTTAGAATTTAAATGAATGTGTCAAATGGTGCATAGAAGGACTTTATATAAAATTCATAATAAAACATTTGTTATATAGGTTTTGTAATGTCTTAACAGGGACAAAACAGTGAAAAACATGGCAATGCCTCGGTTTAAATTGACTTTTTGAAAAATTAAATTTTTTCCTGATAGTAGGCTATCTGATGGTATTAACTATGTGAATGTCGTGATTCGGGAATATGTCAGGGCAAACAAGATGGGGGTGAAAACTTTTTGCTGCACCACCATGTCCCCCAATTCTAAAAGCATGTCTCCGTTATATGACAGAAAAAAAATCGATTATTAATTTATTTTATCATTCATTCCTAACTGTACAGCCTGAGATCTGCTTCACGCACACACACACACACACACACACACACACACACACACACACACACACACACGGACTGATGAATAAATTAAAGGTTGAGCATCTATTATTTACACACAGGACTGTATTCTTTCAACGCCTTCGATTCGAACCTATAACTGAAGATCTCCATTTCTGATCTCTAGATTCATTCCCAGTTTTCCAGAAGTGCTCTGAGATCACATGTCCTCCGTGTCCTCCTGTATGAGAAGCACCGCTGCAGCTCCTTCAGTGTGTGAAGTGGAGCGAGACGAGTCAGAGCGAACTGAGTACACACTGACGCTGACCTGCATCACGATGGCTTTAAATGCAGGACAGAAAGCAGGCCTGGGGCTAGAGCGGGACCAGAGAGACGAGGACAGAGACGATCAGGACACGTCTACTCTCCCTACAACAGATCGTTATTTCATTACAGCTCTACAGGATTATACCTAGACAGCGTCTACATTCTTCACAAAGACACAAACCGAGTGTGGACGAGTGTAATTAAAAGTGTGCTGATGGAGCGTTTAGCTAATCATGTGACACGGGCTCGGAAGCCAACAACTGCAAAGCGGCTGCGTCTGGCAAGGCAGCTTTTACTATTCTAATCCCTAATAAGAAGCGTGAAGAAATCTGGGATAGATAATAAAATTTTAATAAAATACAATAAAACGAATAATGAATAAATTAGAATTCAATTAGAAGTCAACGGTAATAAAAATCTAATAAAGTTTAATAAAAAAATATTTTTTTACAAAATTCAATACACTAACATGAATAAATTTTCATTAATTAATTAAAATGTATTATATTAATAATTAATTAATTTACACTTTACTACTTTTAATATAAATTGTGCAGAATTTTATTTATCTGTTTGTTTATTCTAATTCATTAATGAATAAATACAATTCCATACAATGGTATAAAAAGTAGCAAAGTTTCTTTAAAATTGTTTTATTATTTTATGCAATATACAAACAATAAAACTGACAAGTTGGCGTGTCTGTAGATTACAGATATTTTTGGGAAAAATTATTTGTGGGGACGTAAGATGATGATGACCGTGAACAGAACACATCAAGATAGACAAAAATTTCAGAAACTATCTGTTTGTTTGTTTGTTTGTGCACAGACCACAAAAAAAAAAACTACTAAACAAATTTAAATGGGGTTTTCACAGGCGGATTTGGCCTTGAAGTAACATATAGTGACTGTTTCATCTTCAAGAAAAGATATGCTATGTATTATGATAAGATAAGACTATGTGATAAAATGCAAATAATTTTATTTAATAATAATTTAATATATAATTTAATAAAATAATAAATTTACAAAAGGTAATAGAACTTAATAAAAAAATATATATAAATTTTATTTAATTCATTAACTTACTTATCAATTAACTAATAAAATATTATATAAATAATAAATTTAAATTTCACTACTTTTTATACAATTCTATGAAATTTCATTTATTTATTTATTTATAAATTAACTTGCATAGAATTGTATTTAAAGATTTCTTCTACATAAAGCACATGAACCTTGGTGCTCTGAAACACATCGTCTCGACTGCACAACAAAGCAAGAGTCCATTTCTAGAAGGATCTACATTTCAGACGAAGCAAAGATACGATTATTAGCGATGATTGCATTATGATGTTCACGTGCAATATCCGAGTCCGGGCCGTTCATCTGGCAAGACAGTCTTACACGCTGTCACGGTCAGCGCTGTTCATAACAACGCTTTTTGATTTCCTCTTTTGTGATGTAAAAGCCGTTGAGAAGAAGGAGAGGTTATGAGTCAAACATACATAAGCGCTGTCTCAGCTTCACAAATCAGATAAGCAGAACATAAGAACACAAACACTAACTAATCTCAGCATCCAAAGCTTAATCCAGCCAAAGTGGTTGGGGATTTCCCTAGACTAATTGACATTTAAATAATAATAAAAGAAACCAATCTTTAAAATGATGCCGCTTGTAGTGACAGGAAACTTAATGACTTTAGTGTGAAAGCTAAATAAAAATATCTATATATCTGACATGCCTACACAATAAAGTTTAATTTAAACAGTTTTAAAACTATTGTACATTATTTATTTATTTTTAACTTTCTGTTGTGTTTTATTGACTTTTCTAGCGAACCTAAAGCGGAAGCAAATTCCTATCTAATTGTGCAATTTCACCACACCCTCTCTCGAGTGACATCACTTCCTGTCTGGTTCTGTTATCGCAAACGCCTTTAAACAGATATGAGAAGGGTGGGCTCCTACATCCTGTGTGTGCACTCACTTGGAAGAGGAAAGAAAGACTAAACTCTCCGGCGAACTCGACCTATAGCGCACGACGACTTCCAGCATCACTATAAACATGCACTTGGAGTTAGTTAATAAAGGTGTGATGAGGGAAGATAAGAGCTGTGTGTATAACAGAAGAAACTACAGCAGTGTCAGCCGATGCCATAAAAACAAGGCCGGACAGAGACGATCTTCGTTTCGGGTCACAGGCCGTGTAACTCACGGTCGCTATTTAAAGCGCATCCAGACCTCGGCGTGACACCATGTAGCGCAAAGGTATACATGAAACACAGCGGAGTGCAATTTCCTCTTAACAAGAACGAACGAACATCTGTCCTGCCTCACAAACACTCGTCAATTTATCATCTACGGCAGCGGCTCTGGAGCGAGCTCGGTCCGCAAACCAAATCAAGGTTCATATCATATACGCTTGAAGTTCCTGACTTGCGAACATTCGAGGTACGAATTTCCTCAGATACGAACAGGCCGCAAGTCTACGAACATTCTACGAACAACCTTTGCAGGAAAAACTATTCATTAACAGACACCTTTTTATTAATTATTAGGGACGTCAATCACCAGGAACAACCTGATAATATATTATCACGATACCCAGGTGCCGATTCGATGTGTATTGTGATTCAATGAGTATTACAAAAGATATTTATAAACATCCCGATTCCATACTCAAATGCAAACATGTGCACTATTTAAACAAAATAGATTTTTTGGGGGGGGGAAAATATATATATATATATATATATATATAAACAAAATAAATAAATATATATTTGCAAAAAGCAACTAAATCGATTTTTTTAATTATATGTTATTATCGAGTTGCTACTTAAGAAAGAAAGAAAATAATCAGGTGATATGAGAAAAATATGACTATCACATCACAGTTCTCTCTGCGATACAGAATACAAATCACAAATGATTTTCAGAATATCTGAAGAAAATAGGAATTAATTTTTTTATATTTTCATATTTTTTAATGAAATCTTTAGAATTTAACAACAAAAGAATATTTTCTACAATCTGTAATTTTTTTTAAACAAGTTACAATTTGAAAAGATGAACAAAAAATCTTAAGCTTCTTCAATCCAGATAATTTTTTTTTTACATTTAAAATATATATTTTATTTAATTTAAGCAACTTTCATAAAATTTTATTTCATAAAAAGTGTTCTCAGAAAATCATGCTCTGAGATTTTTTATTTTATTTTAATGACATTGAGCTTGTGAGATTGAGATCATCCCGTGCAGCCCGTAAAAATGGTGCGTTTTCTCATAAAAAAAGATGATTATTATGATTTTATGGAAGGAGTCTCCAGTGTCAGCGCTTTATACCTGATAGAACACGAGCTAAAACTTAACCAAAACTAACTTGTTGTGCAGATAGATGTTTCACAAAATTAACTGTAACTACAGACATAGTACAGTGTGTCGTTCATTATTAAATGCTGTGGTATAAGAGGAATAAAACACTACAATCATAGAAAATAATGGACTCCACATCACATCACTCAAGCTGGTTGATTGTGTTCCTATCTCAGCACAACTCTGTGTGTTTGTCTCTTTATATATCTGAAGAAAGGTCTATAAAGCATGCGAGGAAAGTTTAATGGTTAGCTCTGCGCTGCTTCCCCGTAGCGCTGTCCTGCCGGTTAGAGTTTTACACAGAAGTCCTGTTCTCTCACAGGAGGATCACGCGGAGATGACTCACCTCACTTTCTGTGCAACAAGGTCAATAGTCCAGCTAGGCGATGTGTAGTCTAGCTCACATAATGCTACTAATCACCATGCAGAGCTAAAGCTCAGAGGGGGGGTGGGGTGCGCCAGAGTTATTTTTAATAGGGAAATAAATTTTTATTTTAGAAATAAAAATGCATGAATGTGCTTCGTGTTCACTTTTGAAAGCAACATACTGTAGCCTGGCGGGAACGAGGTGTTGTAGTCAACCCGGGACGCGGTAAAACATTTGAAAACTCCCAACGTCTGCGAGTGGGAATCCCAGGCCGAGGTGAACATTCAGTGCCTGATCCTTGGGGAAAATTGAGGTATAACTTGCGGACCCAGGAACTGCACACACACATCCACCAACAACCAATCAACAGTCCCTTTTTGACTTGAACACCCTTGTAGAATCATTTGAATGGCAAAATATTTAAATCTAATCAAAATATATTTATAATAATAATTAAAAAAAAAAAAAATAAACATCACAAACGTCTCCATACTTACTCACATGACATTTGAAAGGAAAGGGATGAAAGCAAACAGTAAGAGATACAAATGTATAGTACCAATTAAAAAAAAAAATCATTTTTAAAAAGCTCAGATAGGGCAACAGTCTGAAGGAACATGCGCATTCATGTGACTTTTATGCGCTTCGCTTAACTGTGCATAAATGCATCTTGCAGTCTGGTGCAAACTCTGCAAGTGTGTGTGTGTGGTATTTATTTTGCAGCTTTACAGACCTAGAAAGCATTTCTGCGCATTTCTTTCATGTATCTTAAAGTGTCAAAACTTTTTCTATAACCTGTCTACTGTAAATAAGCAACAGCCGTGTGAGATGTGTTCCTCATTATAAAAATAAATAAATAAAAAAAAACCTTAAACTCCTGTGACTTCGTTGCTGTTAATGGAGTGTGGAGGGCCGTGCTCACACCTGCTATTAACAGCTGTCTCGAGCGATCCTATCACAAGCGGACAGCCGAGACGTGCAGACGCTCGCGCCTGGCATTAACCACATGTCTCCTGAGACCACTAGCGTTCGGATTTCATAAACCATTTTCACTGGACGAAGGATATCTTGCACACGTCTGTTACACACAGTCTGGAAAGCTGAGGGCCGCAGAACGCTACAGTGCAGCAGAGTGCCGAGGGTATGGATCACATACCATTACACCGTTTCCGTTCAGGGTGATGACGCTTTCGCGTGAATAACTGATCCTTGTTGTAGACAAGTGGACAAGTGGAAATAGTGTCCCGGTTCACATCCGAATGCTGTTCTTCGTGGTCGTATGTGACTATGTGCACACTCGTACTTAGAGCTGAAGACTTGCAACCCGATCACACAGGGACGCACATGACATCTCAGTGAAGCGGACATGTAATACATACTCTATAAAAGACTCTGGGGCATGCTGTTACAGGAAAATAATCAACAGTGCAGTGGTGAGATGAACCTAAAGTGAAGGAGAGTCAGTGTCCCCACCCGGAAAGTGATTATTATTTTTAACAAATACAAGCAGTTTTAGTGTCATCTAGTCTAATATACACTGTAAATGTAACATGGACTTTTTTTTTCCTTATATACTTTAATAATATTCTGTAGTCTGTAACATGGAAGTCAAATCATTATAAACATGTGCATTTCATGGTTTGAATAAAACCACGTCTTTAGCCAGGGCATGAACTCTGAATACACACACCGGTTTAATCAACTGTTAAGTGACGTGGGACAAGAATGAGGGGGGGGGGGGGGGGTAAGAAACTCAAAAAGGAAGTGAGATGAAAGAGCAGGAAATGAAAAGCGAGGTGATGGAAAGAGCCAGACTTGAGGTAGAGAAAGGAAAGTGTTGGACAGAAAAGGGAAGCGACAGAATTAAGTTGGAGTGATGAAAAAAAGGGGAAGTGAAAGAAAGAAAGAAAGAAGCAAAGCAAATAAGGGGACATAAGAAAAAGATAAGTAAAGTAACAAAAAAATAAAGGAATGTACAGGGAGGTGATGGAAAAAGCCAAAGGGAAGAAAAAAAAAATGTACTGAGGGTAAGAATGGGAAGTGATGGAAGGTAAAGGGAAGCTCAAAAAAGAAATGGGAAAAGGAAAGGGAGAGAGTGTAAAAGTGAGGAAAATAAGGAAGTGAAGGGAAAAAAGGAAGTAAGAGAAACAAAAGGAAATAAAAGGAAGTGAGAAACGTGAGAAATGAAGTGAGAGAAAAGAAAGGACGTGAAGGAAATAAAAGGAAGTAAAAGAAGATGAGGAACATAAAAAATAATAAAAGGAAGTGAGGGAAAGTAAAGGAAGTAAAAGGAAGTGAGAGGAATAAAAGGGAAAAAAAGGAAGTGAGGAAAATAAAAGGAAGTAAAAGATGATGAACATAAAAAAATAATAAAAGGAAGTAAATTAAAGGAAAATAAAAGGAAGTGAGGGGGAAATAAAGGGAAGTGGGGAAATGAAAGACGAGTGATGGAGAGAAGTGAGATAAACAGATATGTAGACAGATGAAGAGAGACTGATGTGTGTGTGTGTGTGTGTGTGTGTGTGTTGGTTCACCTTCAGCCACGGTCTCCTCCACAGTGACCTGGTAGCGGCCGATGGTGAAAACGCGGCCGATGAAGGCGCCTCCTCCCCCGGACCCCGCTCCTCCCGCGGCCCCGGCGCCTCCTGACCCGGGCCCGGAGCTCACCGCCTCCCGCCGGCTGTCGAAAAACTTCTTCATTGCGGCTCTTCTGCTGCTTCGGCCGTCACTCAGGAACCATCAGCGGGTCGGGCGTCCAGTAATGTCCCTGCGGTCCGACTCAGCGCGGCCAGGCGCATATAAATAACAACAACAACACGCCAACAAACCCGGATAAACTGACACGGCTAAAATAAATAAATAAATATAAATAAATAAATATCTTTATGGGAGGAGCATGATGATAATAAACACAAACATAAATAAGATCCGGCGCGGAGAGAAGCGGGTGAAGTCAGCGGTGTGTTATGTATGGCTGGTGTTCTGGGTGAGTCACACACACACACACACACACAGCTACAGCGAGTTAACCGGGTTAGCTCTCTCACACGCATACACACACGGAGACAGCGCGCGGCGAGCTGTCAGTGTTAGCTGTGTGTGTTAGCGGTGAGTCCTGACTCCAAACCCTCCATGAAACCCCGGAGCAGCTCCTCTACCGCGGGGGGGGGGGGGGGGGGGGGGGAGATATCAGCGTGTGACGTCAATCTTACGCGACTGTGGAAAGCTCGCGCGCACCTATGACACGCGGTTAGTTAGTAAACATCCAGCAGCTCGAGGCAATGTCACTCAGGAGAAACGCATCATCACACCTTTATCATCATCATCATCACACACACACCATCATCAAAAAATAAAAACATTCATCATCACACCATCACACACCTTCATTATTAAACACCTTTATCATACACCATCATCACACACACCTATAGAGATTATTATTATAATGTCAGGTAATGTATTAATGTAATAGACAATTTTCCAAATATAATAGTTTAGAATAAAATATTGTCATCTTGTTTTGAAAAAGAGTACAATAAAATAGAATATTGTCACACTGCAACAAAAGAGTTTAGTTAGATTAGAGTTTGGGCAACACACACACACACACCTGTGGCTGGTTAAAACTTAAATTATTGTTACTATTAAAATTAGTTTTAGTTATTAAACTAAACAATTAGGAATATTTTAAATCAAATTGTTTCCACATAAAAGCTGTATATTACATTCAATTTGACCAATGCTGCCCCCTAGTGGTTCACAATTTCTACTGACAAAAAAAAATCTAGATAACACTGCTGAAATACAGATGAGACTGAAACCTGTTTAAGGGGAAACTACAGTATATATATATATATATACACACACACACACACACACACACACACACACACACACACACAGTATATTCATTGTAATACTAAAATGCAGGAGAAAATGAATTAGACATCTCATACAAGAAGAAGGCAACACAGGTACTGTACACGACGTAGAAATAACTGCTGAATTGCAGAGACTTGACTCAGATAGAGATAATGAACCTGATGCTGCTGGTTGTGGTATTAATTAAAGTGAAAGGTGTAGCTTGGGAACCTGACTTGCTCTGATCTGACCTGAATGGCATTGTGAGCCACTATGTAAAGTTATGTAGAGTTTAATATCGCTCAGGGTTCACACAATAAAATAATCATAATCATAATAATGTGCCTGTACTATTTGCACTGTTGAGAATAATTTTTAAAAAGTACAACGTAGTGAAGCAAAAAAATTCACAGGACGAATTTCACACAGACGATCACAGGGCGGTTTCTCAGCAGCCGAACTGTTTAACGTCTAAATATGTAAAAAAAAAAATAAAAATAAAAAATTACAATAGATACATTCTTACAAAGTGTTTCTAGACAGGTTTAAGAGAGGAAAAGGAGGAGAGCTTTTTTCTTTCTCTGTAGCTAAGAGAATCTCTCTCTGATGAGAGAGAGAGAGAGAGAGATTTCTGTAAGGAAGTGTTCTCAGACTATAATCAGATAAAACAAGGAACACAGGTGTTGTTGGACTTGAATGTCTAAGGGCTGAGAGTTGAGGCTAAGCTACCTGCCAGCATTCTCTCAGAGTTATTCACGTGTCTGAATAACAGGAACGACTAGAACAGCGCGCCAAAAATACCTTTTCCACAAACACACAGAACTAAAAACAAATCAGAACCTGTTGATAATAAGTGGTGCTTGTGGAAATGAGGTACAAAACTGTGGTATGCAGGCTCGTCCCTACATATACACTATATGTTATTATATTATATAAAAACGTATATATACATTTGAACTAAAACAATAACAAAGAGGCGGTATGGGGTGGTGTCGTGGTTAGAACTGTCGCCTCGATTCCCGTCTCTGTGTGCATGGAGTTGGTGGGTTTTCTCCTGGTACTCTGGTTTATGTGTGTGTGTGTGTGTGTGTGTGTGTGCGCCCTGCGATGGATTGGCACCCTGTCCAGGGTGTACCCCATCTTGTGCCCTAAGACTCCTAGGATAGGCTCCAGGCCCCCGTGACCCTGAATACAGGATTGAGCGGTATAGATGATGAGTGAGATAACATAAAGGGTTTATTTTTGTTTGTTTGTTGTTTTAGCACTTTAAATTTATTTTCAAACAATTTTCTTTATCATATTTTTCCATGTAATTTTTCCACAGCTCATTTATTTTCACATGATTTTCTTCCCATGGTTAATTTACTTTCGCCTAAGTTTTATTATGGGATTTTATGAGCAATTCATTTACTTTTATAAGATTTTCTTTTAAAAACTTTTTTTTTTCAAGCAGGTTTTTCCACTTTGTTAATTTTCACTTTTTTCATGTGATTCATGTGATTGTTTTTACATAATTCAGTTATTTTCATAAGATATTCTTCACAAGATTCATTCATGAATATATTCACAAGTTGCTGACTTTAACTGCTTTTCTTTGCACATATTGTCACACAATTTTCTTTGCACAATTTATTTTTGTGCAATGGTTTGATGATTTTCAGACAACTTTTTCGCCTGATTAATGATTAATTATGCTTAAATGTGATAGAAAAATTGATTATATATATATATATATACACACACACACACTCACCTAAAGGATTATTAGGAACACTATACTAATACAGTGTTTGACCCCCTTTCGCCTTCAGAACTGCCTTAATTCTACGTGGCATTGATTGAACAAGGTGCTGAAAGCATTCTTTAGAAACGTTGGCCCATATTGATAGGAGAGCATCTTGCAGTTGATGGATATTTGTGGGATGCACATCCAGGGCACAAAGCTCCCATTCCACTACATCCCCAAGATGCTCTATTGGGTTGAGATCTGGTGACTGTGGGGGCCAATTTAGTACAGTGAACTCATTGTCATGTTCAAGAAACAATTTGAAATGATTGGAGCTTTGTGACATGGTGCATTATCCTGCTGGAAGTAGCCATCAGAGGATGTGTACATGGTGGTCATAAAGGGATGGACATGGTCAGAAACAATGCTCAGGTAGGCCGTGGCATTTAAACGATGCCCAATTTGCACTAAGGGGCCTAAAGTGTGACAGAAAAGATCCCCCACACCATTACACCACCACCAGCAGCAGCCTGCACAGTGGAAACAAGGCATGATGGATCCATGTTCTCATTCGGTTTACGCCAAATTCTGACTCTACCATTTGAATGTCTCAACAGAAATCGAGACTCATCAGACCAGGCAACATTTTCCCAGTCTTCAACTGTCCAATTTTGGTGAGCTTGTGCAAATTGTAGCCTCTTTTTCTTATTTGTAGCGGAGATGAGTGGTACCCAGTGGGGTCTCCTGCTGTTGTAGCCCATCCACGTCAAGGTTGTGCGTGTTGTGGCTTCACAAACGCTTTGCTGCATACCTCGGTTGTAACGAGTGGTTGCTCTTCTATCAGCTTGAATCAGTCGGGCCATTCTCCTCTGACCTCTAGCATGAACAAGGCATTTTCGCCCACAGGACTGCCGCATACTGGGTGTTTTTCCCTTTTCACACCATTCTTTGTAAACCCTAGAAATGGCTGTGCGTGAAAATCCCAGTAACTGAGCAGATTGTGAAATACTCACAATAAATCACCTTTCTTTCCCATTCTGACATTCACCCCTAAATGCATTGAAGCAACTGCCATGTGATTGGTGGATTAGATAATTGCATTAATGAGAAATTGAACAGATGTTCCTAATAATCCTTTAGGTGAGTGTGTATGAAATGTCTTGTTAAATTGGCACCTGGGTTTTTTTTTTAATCAGTGGTTCATTTATTCTCATGTTTCCTTCTCTGATCATGTCCACATGTGGGTTTATTTCTCACTCAGTAAATCACTCACACAGTGTCGTATCCAGTGTCATTACTGATATGCACTTTCATACGTCTCGCATGTGCAAACCTATTTTATCACATAATCCAGTGTGGAAAACATACGGCCTTGTGTACAGAAGTGTACGTTTTATCTGCTGGATGTAAAGAAGGACTGAAATCACAACGAGTGGAACGAGTCCGCCCGCAGCCTCGGGTGTGTAACAAGACACTCCTACAGAATCAGTGTTCACGTTTCTACATAAGCAAAGGGGAAACTGGCTCGAGCTCTTCACACGCTTCTCCGTCAGTGCAGCGAAATGGCACAAGCCGTTCTAGCCATGCAGGACTCGTTCTGCTGTCCGGTCTGCCTGGATCTCCTGGTGGACCCGGTGACGATCCCGTGTGGACACAGTTACTGCCGGAGCTGTATTAATGAATGCTGGCATCATAAAGAAGATTACGTTTGTCCCCAGTGCAGGGAGAAGTTCACTCTGAGGCCCGTCCTCAGGAAGAACACCATGCTGGCCAAACTGGTGGAGACGCTGAGGGACACGAGGCTTCAGTCTTCTCGGGTCGGTGCGTCTCATACTCCGTCTGGAGACGTAGACTGCGACGTCTGCCCTGAGGAAAGGCGCAAAGCCGTCAAGTCCTGCATGGTGTGCCTGGCCTCGTACTGCCAAGCGCACATCCAGACTCATTACCATTCTCCTGCGCTGAAGAAACATCTACTGGTCGAGGCGTCCGTCGATCTTCAGCAGAGGGTCTGCTCTCAGCACGGCAAGCTCCTGGAGATTTTCTGTCGCACCGATCAGAGGTTCATCTGCTGCTTGTGCGTGATGGATGAGCACGGTGGTCATGAGACGGTCTTACCTCAAGCGGAACGAGCTGAGAAACAGGTGAGAGTCTAATGTTTCAATCTCACACGGCATCGAGCTGGTTAGAGCACATATACATATATAGTGCACACACACACACACATGTAAACCTGCTCATTTATATAGAGATCTAATCAAGCAGCATTAGTTTGAGTAATGTTCACACCAGCCGCTGGAATGGGGAAGAGCGTTATCTGAGTCATTTGACCTGGGCATGACTGCTGCGAGCAGACGGGCTGGTTTGAGTGTTTCTCCTCTAACTGCTCTAATCTCCAGAACTGCCCCTGGAGTTTGCTGTAAAGAAAAGACATTCCAGTAAGAGGGAGTTCCTACAGTATCACACCAGGTCACAAGTCATGTCAAACTGGGTTCATCTACATGTACGCTCTCTAGGAGAAACTTTTAGGATGTGAGAAGGGGAATTTTGCAGCATAAAAAGTTCACCTGGAGGAATCACATGAGTTATACTGCGCACACACACACACACACACACACACACACACACACACACACACACACACACGCACACATGCACACATGCACACTGTATTGTATTGTGATTTTACTCTATTTTGCCAACAGAAACAGTTTGTTGAGACCCAGAGAGAATACATGCAGAGAATCCAACAGAGAGAGAAGAAAGTGCAAGAGCTGAAACAGGACATGGAGTCTCTCAGGGTGAGTGCTGGAGGGGGATATAATAATAATCAGAATCATAATAATAATAATAATAATAATAATAATACAAACAGGAAAGGTTTGGGCTGGATTACATCCTGACGTACTGGATTCGGTCCTTTGGGCAAACTTTCCTATTAGACCAACATTGCCGAGGCGGCGTAGTGGTGACGTAGTGGTGACGTAGTGGTTAGCACTTTCGCCTTCCACCTCCAGGGTTCTGGGTTCGATTCTCATCTCTGTGTTCTCCTCGTGCTTGGTGGGTTTCCTCCGGGTGCTCCGGTTTCCTCCCACAGTCCAAAGACATGAAGGTTAGGCTAATTGGCGTTCCCAAATTGCCCGTAGTGTGTGAGTGAGTGTGTACTGTATGTGTGTGTGTGTGTGTGTGTGTGCCCTGCCATGAATTGGAACCCTGTCCAGGGTGTTCTAAGCCTCGTGGGATAGGCTCCAGGCCCCCAGTGAGTAGGGAGTATTTTGTTAATAAAGTGTACACATGCATTGGTTGTTCAGTGGAACATTAATAAGAAAAACAACTTACATTAATATCAATGTGAAGACATTATTTTGCAGTAGGTTCGAAGCTAACGGACTGGTCTGAAGCTTGGCTCAATGCCATCCATTGCCATCGATTGAGTCTGACCACAAGAACCTGCTGTTTGCCTCATAATTTGACGCACCACTGGAAACCAGATTTAGACTGAAAGTATTGACCATTTGCAAACATGTGACTCCCATGACATCAGTCATGACAGTGGACAGCAGAAGAACTGTCAACTGACAATACCGGCTAATATGTCATTTTTTGTTTACCTTAATGATCAACAAAATGCTGTTTGTTCCTGTATTTCTCCGGAGCCTCTCTGATGACATTCGGGAGGAAAAAAAAAAAAATCTATTCTGACTTACTTAAGGTGAAGTAACAAGATAGTACAGTATGTTGTGGCCATGACTTAATAACATGAGGGAACGAAATACTGCACATACTGTAAGGTGTGGCTACTGGCTACGGAGCCCGTCATGTGACATGAAAAATAAATAAATACAGTGGTCACGACTTTTTAAAGAACAAGGGGACAAGATACGATGGTGTAACCCTACGACATAGTATGTTGCGGCTACGTCTTTTACTATGTCATTCCCACCTGTTATTAAGTCGTGGCCACAAAATAGTGTCCCATTCCCGTGCCTAAGTAAGTCGTGACCATGAAATATCTTTTTCCGCGAATGTCATCAGAGAGGCTTGGTATATCTTAAAGGAAAAACTATAAATAAATGCTTGTCACAGACAAACAGTACCCTATTGCAGAATTTTTTGATTATCAGGCTATTTGTATATATTTATTCATTACAATTGTGTGAAAATGGATGAAGAAGCTAATAAGGATATTAATTTGCAGAAGGGTGATTTGCTCTTATAACGTCATCACCACGGACAGCGTGATTCCTCTCGGATTTGTTAGCATTCGTTAGCGCTATAACATTAGCTTTAGCTCATTCCGTGCTTATGCTGCAAATGAGACAGTGCTATGGGATGTGCTGTGCTTTACGCTACACAAAGTGATGTCCAGGTAACATTCACTAATACGGATATTTCAAGCTTTATAATTAATAGCTAACTCACTGTTTTGGGGTTGAATCCCAAATAGCGTTAAATGGCAAGCTAGTGCACTACAGTATACTGTATAGGGTGTGAAATGGCTTGTTCCACACACCCCAAGTAGCGGCCTTGATCTGGGGTTAGAGTGGGATTTGAGATTCAGTCTTGTGTTAGAAGATCACAACATGCACAATTCGGTTCAGAGGAGCTTCAGAATGACTAGAAGTGATTACAGTGGAACCTTGGATTGCGAGTAACGCGGTTTGCGGGTGTTCCGCAAGACGAGCAAAAGATTTTTAATAAATTTTGACTTGAAAAACGATCAAATCTCGGTTTTACGAGTACCGAGTATCAGGTGTCACGCATGCGCTTCTTGTTTCGATGTCGAGCGTCACGTGATCACAACCGAACCTTCGTCTCCGCTGCTGGGTCTTAGTGCTCGTCTCTCACTAGTGTAATCAACATCCGTGAGTGTACTGTTTACTATAACCATGTTACCACGTGTGCGCGCGTAAAACATCTTTTATTTTGTGTTTGTAAGCGTGTGTGTACAGCACGTGTGTACTGTTTATTATAACACACGCATGTGCGCGCGTATAAAGCAAAAGAAAGTCTCATTATAGAGGGTTTTTTTGGTTGTTGTAAATTTCTTTTTATTGACATTTTAAACACTCATAACAAACACTCAAACAAATCCACATACCCTGCCCATCTTTACAATACAAATGACAGAGACAGAAAAAGAATGAACAAAATAACCAAAATAAAATAAAATACATAAATAAATAGCAATACTCATAATAAATTAAAAGTATACAGAAATAATAATGCATTATAACATACCAATGCTCAGAATATTACTGAAAGATACATCAATAAAGTCCAAGTATGGAGACCATATTTTAAGAAAAGCTTCAGTGGACATATGAGTAACACAGGTTAAAAACTCCAATGGAATCATTTCTCTAATGATCTTGTGCCATCCTTTCAAAGATGGGGGTCTGTCACTAATCCAGTTCAACAATATATGTTTTCCTAGCAGCAAAAGCTAAAATCTGAAATAAGCGTTCATTGAATTTGTTCTGCAGTTGTCCAACTGGGAGGCCGAGAATCAAAGACAATGGGTCCAGCAATGTCTCAGACTTAAAAATACGGCTCATACAACCCACAACTTTTGACCAATAAGCACTTATAACGGAACAATTCCATACAAGATGAATATAATCTCCCACTTCTACTTTACACTTGAGACATAGTGGAGAATTTCCTGAGTCAAATTTGCTTCTGAGGAGAGGTGTAATATGCAAACGATGCAGCATCCTGAGTTGAATAGCTTTGGCCCTATTGCAGATGGAGATGTTACTTGGCTGCCTCCAGGCTTGTTCCCACTCCTCCTCTGTGATAGTTGAATGCAGCTCCTCCTCCCATAAACATCTAAGGTCCTGGGTGTTTACCACTTCATATGAACAGAGGGCATTATAGAAGTGAGAGATCTGCATACGCAGTGGGGGATTCAACAGAATTTTCTCAATGACCGATATAGAAGAGATAGTGACAAGAGTGGTACTTTTAAAAATAGAATTCCTAATTTGAAGAAACCGAAAGAAGTTAGATCGGGGAAGCTTATATTTTATGACAATCCCATGAGTGTTCCAGTTTGTAAAGCCAAGATCTAAGAGACTGGGCAGAAACGGTGGGTTATTATCAGTGGGGGTTAGAGAAGACGATAAGTCGGCCCTGCCCTCTATCTTGCGTATGTCTGACCAAGCCATCCATGTATTAAGCACAATTCTGACACACACACACACACACAGATGTGCACTCTCCACCCTCCCCCCCCCCTCCCTTCTGCTTCCAGACCGAATTATGGTCGTAATCCAAGGTTCCACTGTACTACGGAAAGTGACAAAGTGTTGTTTAAGATGAGATAATGTTTCTGTGACTGGATTTGCATGTGTGTTTTGGCACTGGCATCCTGTACATATTGTGCCTTTTGCCGTACAGAAGTGGGCAGGACCATGCGGGCACGTGTTATGACGTCACATGCAAAAGGTCAAAAGTGCGTTTACATAGGAAAAGTGGTTGTGGTGTCTGACAAGTGTGGGGGTAAATCAAGTTAGAAAATTTTACCTTTAGCAGTGACAATCACCAACATGCACGAGTGCTTGAGAAACTGAACCCCGTTCCAGAGAAGATACAGTGTGTCGTGTCTTAACAGATTTCTGCACAGAGGGCTGTTAAAGAAAGCGAGATGCTCTTCACCGATCTGATTCAGTCCATCGAGAAAAGGCGCGTGGAGGTGAAGGAACTGATCCAGGCTCAGGAGAAAGCTGGACTGACTGTGGTTGAGGAGCTGATCGAGAACCTGGAGCAAGAGCTCGCTGATCTGAGGAAGAGAAACGCTGAGCTGGAGAAGCTTTCACACACTGACGACCACATCCATTTCCTCCAGGTAGAAACCACAGACTTGTCAGCTCAGCACGAGGAAGCTCTGATTCAGAGGCGATATCTCTATTAGTCTACAGTGCTGTGAAAAAGTATTTGCCCCTTCCTGTTTTTTTGCCATTTTGGTCACACTTAACGGATTGAGATCATCAACAACAAAAAAAAAAGTATATTACACAAAGATAACCTGAGTAAATACAAAATGCAGTTTTAAAATGATGATTTCATTTATTAAGGGAAAAAAGCTGTCCAAAACTACAAAAAGTAAACACCTTGATTATCCCCAAGCAAAAATCGGGCTGTGGATTCGTGAGACAAAAGTTAAACTTTTTGACAGTGTGTCCCCTGTTACATCTGGCTTTAAAAAAACAACAACAAAGCGTTTCACAAAATGAACCTCATCCCAGCAGGAAAACATAGTGGCGGTAGTATGATGGTCTGGGGCTTTGTAGCTTCAGGACCATGCGGACGACTTGCCATAATCGATGGAACCATGAATTCTGCACTCTACCAGGAAATCCTGAAGGAGGACGTCCATCCATCAGTTCTTGACCTCAAGCTCAACCACTTGCGCTATGCAGCAGTACAATGATCCGAAACACACCAGCAAGTCCACGTCTGACGAAATTAGGGTTTTGAAGCGGCCTAGTCAGAGTTTGGGCTTACTGTAAATCCGAACCTTAAACAGGCTGTTCATGCTCATTAACCCTCCCATGTGGATGAGTTAAAACAAGTGGACCAAAAATTGGGCCTCATTGTCTCTTATCGCAAACACTTGATTGCAGTTGCTGCCACAACCAGTTATTAGGTTTAGTGGGCAATTACTTTTTCACATAGTGCAGGGCAGGCTTGGACAGGTTTTGTTCCCTTAATTGATAAAATCATAATATATATATATTGTATTTACTGAGGTTATCTTTGTGTAATATTTATTATTGAATCAATTAAATGTGACAAATATGCTAAAAAAAAAAAGATGGGGGACACGGAAGGGGGCAAATACTTTTTCACAGCACTTTAGCTGTGAATGGGATCTCAGAAGCATTGTCTCACTGTGTGTAAATCCTGCGTGTGTGTTTATTTCCCTGCAGAGTTTCCAGTCTCTGTGTGTCCCCTGTGGATCTGGAGATTCCCCCAGGTTTATGGTCAGCTCACAGTTCTCCATAGAGGAGCTGCGGCAAGCCGTGTCTGGAATGACGGAACAAGTGGAAAAGCTCTATAAGCGGCAGCTAGTCAAATTTGGAGGTAGAGTGCATGATGTGAAAGAGTTTGTGTCATAGATAAGTTAGAGAAAGACAATTCACTGGTTCTGTCTCGTTCTTGTCGTTTACCAGACCACAGTGGCTTATTACCTGAACCGAAGACCAGAGAAGAGTTTATGAAATGTAAGTGTCACATAAAAAATAATAAATTTTACTCATTTCTTTGTCTTTGGGACAAATCAGATGTATGACTGATGTGTAAGTTGATGTAATAACAGTATTGCATACAGCAGACTCTTCTGAGTGGCCTGACTTTGCGTAGTAGAACTTGACTTCATTGCCATTTTACAACTCCAGGGTTGCCAGTTAAAATATTAGCTTCTTTAGCTTCCTTACTGCCCTTCTGGAGTTTTACTCACATGGGTTTGCCTTGCATTCCCCCTGTTATCCAAAAGCAGAACGCTAAATGGTAAACATTTGGTAACACTGGGATTACACCATACTGCCCCCTAGGGGTCAGTGAGAATGTATGCGCCTGAAAACAATGTGGTTGTCAAGCAGGAACTGACCAAGTTAAATAGGGGCTCTATAGCACATCACCAACCCTTAGAACAGTAAACAGCTCGAGTGTTGTATAATGCTTGGAATTGGGTTCAAGTCTCACCTCCAGTGTGTGTTGGTAGAGTTTGCTTGTTCTCCCTGCACTCGATGGGTTTCCTTTGGGTTACTCCAGTTTCCTCACTCATTCCAAAGACATTTTGGTGACTGGCATTAGGCCAGTAGTTTATGATTAAGTGTGTGAGCATGTGTGTGTGTGATGGGTTCACACCTCATCCAGGGTGTTCCCTGTCATTATCTATACCGGTATAGTGGTATAGATAATGGAAGGAAGGGAGAATAAACAGCAAAAACGAAACTAAATTAGTGTAACACGTGGACATGGCAGTTACAGTAATTCCAGTTCATCCCAAAAGAGCTCGATGGTGTTGAGGTCAGGGATCGGTGTTAGGGCCAGTCAAGTTCTTTCACTCTGTACTCATCTAACCCTGTCTTTATAGTTGTTGCTTTGTGCACTGGGGCACAGTCATGCTGGAATAGAAAAGTCCTCTTCCCCAAACTGTCACCACAAAGTTGTAAGAATAGCATTGTCCAAGATGTCTTGGTCTGCTAGAGCATTAAGTTTGCCTGATGGAAACAACCCGAATTCAATAATTAACAGGTTTGGACCAATACCTTTTTTTTCCATGTAGAGTACCTACAGTAGTATTGTATATATTTTGAATCAACTGATGAACCTTTACGACTACTGCAGCACTTCATTCTAATTCTGAGAGATCTGTAGCAAACGTTACTCCCAAATTCAAGACCATTGGGAGTAAAGCAATAGCTACAGTAGCAGGCAGCTGAATTAGCATGATCCATAGATCATGGCTCTGCATTTTTTTTTATCCTTGATGTCGCCATATTAGATAAACCAGTGCCACCTGCATTAATCTTTTACTTTGCCTTGTATTTTGTTTTATTTTTCATTTCAACTTGTATTCATAACACAGTTTTTATGCCCGAAACAGATTTCTGTCAGCTGACTCTGGATCCAAACACGGCCCACCGTCGGCTCTGTCTGTCTGAAGAGAACAGAAGAGTGACGGTGACTCGACAGACTCAAAACCCTCCGGATCACCCCGAGAGATTCGACCTGGTACAGCAGGTTCTGTGCAAAGAGATGCTTTCGGGCCGCTGTTACTGGGAGGTCGAACAGGTTAGCAAGCGCAACTCCACAGTCGCAGTTTCTTATAAAAGCATCAACAGGAAAGGCAAAAGCAACGAGTCCAGCTTCGAGCAAAACGACAAGTCCTGGTGTTTCACTTGCTTCAAGTCAGTTTACTTCTTCCGACACAATAACAAGGAGGTCGAGGTGCCCGTGGAGTCGGGCTGCTCCAGAATAGGGGTGTATCTGGATCACGGGGCAGGAGCTCTGTCCTTCTACAGCGTCTCAGACGACCTCAGCATGACTCTCCTCCACAAAGTCCGCACCACGTTCACTCAGCCGCTCTGTGCTGGATTTCAGATTTACGGTTATAATGACTATTTTCAAATTTGTCATCCTGGTCCGTAAAAGCCTGACGTGTCGCCCGAGTCGTGATCAACTGACGATTGAAACGTCATCTGACTGACTGTGTATTTTAAATGATTGTAAAAATCGTCGCTAGTGTGTGTACTGTAGGTCACGTGTTGTGTATAGTGTGTGATAATTATAGCGTTTTGTCTGCATTTAAACAAAATAAATGTCTCGTTTCATAATACCAACAATCTCGACAATACTTATTTAATTCAAAAGTACCTGCAGTTCTGAATGAACTTGGTGCGAGGGGCGTTCAAGTCAAACCAGGACTTGTTGTACAGAATAACAAAACAGCGTTACAAAAGTTAAACCTGCCTTTTTCTCTGTATAATCCCCTGCAACATGCACGCACTTACCCCAGATTCACTAGTGCTTGGATACAAGTCCCGGTTTGACTCGAACACCCCTAAATTGCACGAAATCACTTTTTCTCTTTGCATTTCACCATTTAAAAACCACAAGCTTGTTGTTGCTGAATTGGATTTATTTAAGGAGCTTAAACGTGTAGGTGGCATTCACACACAGCAAAGGTGGATACAAAGTGCATCTTTCAAATTCAATCATCATCATCATCATCATCCCTGAGTATGTTCTGCACAGATCTGGTTTCAGGAAGGCAGAAGAGGAATGACAGAGACTGTGTATGAATAGACAAATGGATAGACAGAATGATGCATTTTTCAGCAAATTACATATTTATAGATATAACCGTCACCACATAGACGTTCTTTCTCAAACAATCTGCCCAAACTGTAACCGCTACCCGTTGTATAATGTATCCATCATTTTCTATATACTATATTTTTAATCATGTGCTTAATCAGGGTTATGGTATGAATCCTTATTTTTTTTTAATCATTGAAAGTCAGTTTCTCGCTGTTTGAGTGTCAGTATGATGTGAGTGAAAGGGAGTCAGAAATCAGAGAGAGAGAGGAAAAAAAAAGTTCCACAGGGTACATGTTGTTGGTGGATTAGATGGACAGAGACGGTAAGAAAAGTGAAGCAGTGGTAGTAGTAGTGATAAACCGTCAGTTCTTGAGGATGTATTTGGTTGCCATGGCGAGAAGAGGAGCTCCAGTGGGGACTCCCGGGAAAGGACCGCTGGAACCAGCGATGTCGATGTGGGAGTAGGGGAGCGGCTTGGCAGAGTCCACGCCATGCTGTGAGAGAGAGAGAGAGAGAGAGAGAGAGAGGAGGGAAAAAAAATAAGAATAACTTAACCATAGAGATAACTATTAGATCAGTGGTTTCCAGCACTTCTCCTGTCCAAAAAGCTGCTAATTAGTGAAATCAGTTGGAAACCCTGAGTTGGGAACTACTGCATTCGTCCACTAAGGGGCAGTGGTGGCTCAAACAGTTAAGGCTCTGGGTTACTGATCGGGAGGTCTCGGGGTCAAGGCACTTTTGAGCGAGGCTTCTAACCCCATCTGCTCCAGGGGGCGCTGTATCCTAGCTGACCCTGTGCTCATAAAATCATTTCACTGGAAGAGAAATGGGAGAAGGAGGCAGGTATATCTCTGTCAGAAGAAGAATGGGCAAATATTTGCAAAACACAACAGATCACATCCAGTTCTGGTCAATGGAGAGAATTCTCATGGAAAAACGTTATTAGATTCTTTATTACTCCCAAAAGAAAATATTCACAGTATGGTAACCTGGACTCTGCACGTTGCTGGAGACAATGGAACAACCTTATGGCTGACTATTATCATGTATTCTGGAACTGTCCAGCAATCCAATCCTATTGGTTCACGGTCATCAGTGAAATTGAGTCAGTACTGGGATTTGGGATTGATAATAGCTTCGGTACTATATATTTAGGAAACATACAAATCGATTTAAATGCGCAAGACACATACCTTCTCAAAATATTATTAGTTGCCAGTAAAAAAGCAATAACCAGGAAATGGTTGGAAGAGCATCCACCAACAACCTTCTCTCTAAGACTAAACATGGATAAGTATTATAAACATTGGTCAAAATAGTTCATATATAAGAAAATAGACAATAAATAAGTTTCTAGTAATTGTTTTTGCAATAAATATGAACCCCCCCTCCCCCTCCCCCCGTCTCCGGTATTTGTAAAACCTTTTATGTGTATGCATATATATGTGTATGTGTATTTGTGTATATGGGAGTAATGCTAATGGGAATGTAACTCGTACTATAAAAACATCTGTATAAGGAGAACGTAATATCTGTATGTGATCCCTTCGATGATCCCTTTTTTTGTTGTTGTTGTTTGTTCTGTTAAAAAAAAATTTTTTTTTTTTAAAAATCATTTCACTGTGCTGAAAGGTACATGTGAGGAATACATTGAGTATATGACATTGTATCCACATACATATACAGTAATTCAATATCCTCCTTTGTCGTCTAGAACAGCTTCCACTCTTCTTGGAAGGCTGTCCACAAGATCTTAAAGTGTTTCTGTGGGAATTCGTGGCCATTCATTATGTAGAGCATTTATGAGGTCAGACACTAATGATGTTGGAAGAGAATTCCTGGCTCGCAATCTCCGTTCCAGTTCGTATCAAAGGTGCTCGATGAGGTTGAGGTCCATCAGGGCTCGGTGTTAGGGCCAGTCAAGTTCTTTCACTCTGTTTATACAGTATGTCTCCAAACCATGTTGGAATAGGAAAGGTCCTTCCTGTTGCCACAAAGTTGGACAAATAGCATTGTCATCATTGAACATTAGGATTGTCCCTCACTGGGGACAAGGGGTCTGATTGAAACACCCGCATTCAATGATTAACAGGTTTGACCAAATAATTTAGTTCATATAGTGTAACTGAATCTTAATCTTGGTGTGTGTGTGTGTGTGTGTGTGTGTGTGTGTGTGTGTGTGAGAGAGAGAGAGAGAGAGTGTGCACCTGGTCCAGGCCAGAGGTCATGATGAGGAAGGCTGCAGGAGACTGGTGTCCGCGGGGCGTGGCAGACGAGGGCAGGTTGTTACACTGCAGGACGTCCTCGTACTCGGACTTCCCTTTGTGGAACTCGTAATCGTCTCTACGGATAGTGGACACTTCGAACATGTCGCCCAACACCTCGCCCGCTGCCATACACACACACACACACACACACATATTGTATATATATGTATTTAATCTCCACATACAATTAGTACAAACAGCATACCGAAAATTCCAGCACACACACACACACCCTTACACACCTTTCTGCCACTTCAGGGCGTTGTCTTGCCGATGTGCAGCTCCATTGTCCATAATGATCTAAACATACCGAGATTAATATAAATACACACACGCACACACACACGCATGTGTTAATAAAGCATGTAGGAATGAGAAATAACACTTCTACACCTTTTTTCTTTTTATGTCCAAGTTAGTAAATGTTGTGTGTTGTATAATAAAAATGAAATAAAAACACAGTGTGTGTGTGTGTGTGTGTGTGTGTGTGTGTGAGAGCTTACAGAGTAATTGGGTCCCATGGCTCTGATGGCGTGACCGGTCAGTGTGGCGATGGTGAAGAGCTGTGGAGAGACCTCGTTCACCGCCTGGGGGATTAAACCAAACAAACAAACAAAAAAAAAACAATAAATCTTGTTCTATTTCAATTTTGTGCAGTGCGTCTGTGTGTGTGTGTGTGTGTGTGTGTATATGTGTATACCTTTTCTTTCATTTCACAGAGCAGGTCGACCATGACCATGCGTCCCTCAGCATCAGTGTTTCCAACACGCACTCGGCGTCCAGCTCGAGATACAATCAGCTCATCAGCTACGTAGCAGTCTGCACACACACACGCACACACACACACACACACACGCACGCACGCACTAATCACAAATCATTCTTAACTCAAGAAGATCGAGCACACACCCCACCCCACACACTCAAAGCTACAGCACAGACACACACACGCACAGATCTACAAGAGGCAGTGTGTGTGTGTGAGTGTGTGTGAGTGTGTGTGAGTGTGAGAGAAAGCCGCACCTGGGCCCACGCTGTTGCGCACCATCGCCATGGAGCCGACAACCTTCAGGTGCTTGGGCTTGAGCAGAGCCAGGATCTGAGACAGGAAGGAGAGAGACGAGACGGGGATGAGAACCTCGACACTCAGACGATGATGTCATAGTTTATTAATGACTTTAATAACATGTCCTTCTGGTTACATTAAGTGTATTATTAACATTTCTGAAGCAATAGAATATTTATAGAGCAGAAATGATAAAATAGACACACGCAGACAGAGAGACACACAGACACAGACAGACACACACAGACAGACACACACAGACAGACACACACAGACACACACACACAGACACACACACACAGACACACACACACAGACACAGACACACACACAGACACACACACACAGACACACACAACGACACACACACACACAACGACACACACACACACACACACACACACACACACACACACACACACACACACACACACACACACACACACACACACACACGCACACAGACACACACACAGACACACACACCTGGAAGAAGCCTGCTACAGCAGCAGACCCACACTTGTCTCTGTGCATGCCAGCCATGAAACCTCCGGCCTTGATGTCGGCTCCACCGGTGTCATAGGTGATTCCCTGCAGCACAACACACCTGTCAGTATCACTCACACACATTGAGACGCACACACACACACACTTACACACTCACCTTGCCCACCAGCATAAGCGTCTGCTGAATGGGTCCTTCCCCACAGTACTCAAGGTGAATCACTCGGGCCTGATGACGTGGCACAGCTGTATGCACACACACACACACACACACACACACACACACACACAGTATGATGTGTTAGTAATGAGCTGCTACTACTAAAGAGTGTGAATGTGGTACAGGAGAAATGAATCGGGTTTGCCCGTGTACTGTGACGTCTTGATGATGAAGCTTGTACCGTTAGCACAGCGATTCACTGCACCCAGGCACGGGTAGTCCTTCTCCAAGATCCTCGAATCACTCTGCACCTTCACCTGGAAAGGGGGGGGGGGGGGGGGGGAGACACGGAGGAGAAAAATGTCAACACCTTCACTGGAAAAAAAAAATATTACACACAATTTTCCCCAAACTGACAGACATGAGACGTATGAATGAACGCGAGAGAAGATGAGAGCGTGAGAGAGAGACAGCGTGCACACACTCTGAATACACCCTGACTAATCACAATTTAACTATTGTTTACATACATGCCTGTCAGTTTTTGTTATTGTTTTATATTGAACATGTTTATTGTGTTTATAATGCCATTTCTTTTAAACAACCACGCCTATGAAGCCCTGCTGAACTGAAGTGAAAGAAAAAGAGAGAGAGAGAGAGAGAGAGAGTGAAAGTGTGTGTATAAGAGAAAGAAGTAATACAGACTGAGAAAAGAATAGAAATCGAGGAAAACAAACACAGCTGGGAATGGAAGCGAAAGTGAGTGAGAGAGACAGAGAGAAACTGGACAGGCAAAGAAACAGTACGAGATGGAGAGAATGTGAGAGAGAGACAGGAATAAATAAAAAGACAAAGACAGAGAGAGAGAGACTGAACACACAGAAGTAAAGAGAGAGACAAGACTGAGAAACACCAGAGATTGAGCAAGACAGAAACACACAGACAGCAAGAACTGAATGGGAATGGGGACAGAGACAGAAATAGAGGGAAACTACACAGAAAGACCGTGAGAGACACATGAAGAATGAGACAGGGATACAGACAAGGAGAAAGACTGAACAGACAAAAGAGAGCGAGAGATAGAAAGACAGGACGAAAAAGAACTCAAGAGATTGAGGAAGACAGAACCGCTGAGAGAGAGAGAGAGAGAGACACACAGAGGCACACGGAGGGAGGAGAGAAAGAGATGAAGGAAAATTGAACAGACAGAAAGGGAGAGACAGAGACAGTCAGAGAGACACAGGAAGAAAAAAAAAGAGTGAGAGGGATAATGATGATGATGGAGTGTTTGTATAGAGGTGTATATACCTGCACATTGGAGTTCTTCAACACTTCCTGCACGTATTCAGCTACACGCGGTGCAGCCATACGCTCTGGATCAGAGCCCCCGATGTCCCGATACACCACCCTACACACACACACACACACAATTTGCACTTTTAAACCAAAACATGATGAAACCAGGAGTCTGACTGACTGCCAGTACTGTTAAACTGTAAATCACAAACAGAGATAGAGAGAGAGAGAGAGAGAGAGAGAGAGATGCTAATCCTGATGAATACTAAACCTCCCTCGTGAGAGACACTCACCTCCCGCTCTCCAGAGCCGTGGCCAGCTTGGTGATGTCCTCGCCCTGAGCTTTGTCCTTCACCCACACGCCCAGCACTGCCACTTTATGAGGAAATTTCTTCACCTCTCTCAGCTCCAAGGGCTTTCAGACACACACCACAGCAAGAAGGAGGAACAACGTAGTGCTTAGAACACTTATTCTTATTTATTAAAAGACACACACATATCTCAGTATTATATTAATATGCAGTCATTCGACCCCGGAGCAAATAGAGAGAGGGAGAGAGAGAGAGAGAGAGAGAGAGAGAGGGAGAGAGGGACGGCGCTCACCAGGTACAGAGCGTGTAAGGCTCCCAGGAGTGCCACTAAGGTGTTCTTCTCATAAGTGCTATGTGGAGGACACACCAGCAGGGGGCGCTGCATACCCGCCTTCATCGCCCTGATGAAAATGTAAACGCGACAAAAACACGTTATATTTTTAATAGTGCCGTCAATCGATTAAATATTTGTTAATCTAATTAATTACAGTCATAGACTACGATTAATCACGATTAATCAAAAAAATTTTTTCTTGCATTATAAACATGCAAACATTTGGATTAACAACCTAGAGCCTTGGCCACCTGAGCCACCACTCCCACATACTGTATTACATTCAATGTATTCTTGTAAAAATAGTTCCCCTTTTATCCAAAATTCCATCTAGAAGCTTTTAATAATGAGAATTGCCTTTCAGCACTCTAAACCGTCTCTCTTCCGCGCGTGTTTCTGCCTGATCGAGATTTCCTCACTACTCCTAACCAGTTAGGACACATTCGGAGCTCTCCTAGATTTTGGTGGAGATGGGAGTGATTTTCTATTTTAAGAATGTTGATTAACATGTACTGTAGCTCTTACTCCTAAAACTAGGAACAGAATTGTCACTCTGAAAATCTTTGCCCACTTAGTAGCGACTTCCTACTCGGAGACGCTTAGTCAATACGCTTTACTAATGATTCCTCGGTCATCTTATTATCCGTGTTAAATGTGCCATTATCACAAACAGCGGGGGTATCCGCGCTGCAATTATGGGAAGCCATTAGGGCCAAACTTGGTCACGATTAATTTGTTTTAAAAAAATTGCAACGGGTTAAAATTTCTAGATTAAATCACATGCGTTAACATGTTAATACCAACAGCTCGTGTTTTCAGCCCAGTTATTCAATGTGTCCAGGATACCAGTGAAACGAGACTCTTCAGTTTCTGAACCGAGAGTCATGCAGCCCCTCTTAAATTTCATCAAAATTTATCTAATTGACACCAAAAAGCTTAATATTTCAATCTGAAAGCCTCTGAGGACCTCTTGATGCCTTTCTCGGCGGCGTCGCTGAAGCGCCTGATGTCGTCATAGTCTCGGTTGAGCGGTCCTGTAGGAGCGAACACAAGCCTGTTCCCTGGAATATCCACAACCTTCAGGACGACCACGTCGTCCTTCAGCGCGCTGTCCACCTGAGAATGACGGGAGCGTCCTGGATGAACTACATCTCTTATTTTAACTGTGTGTGTAATTTTGTATGTGCGTGAGAAAACTTACAGCACTATAATCCTGCAGGGGAGCTTTCAGTCCATCCAGCTCACTGGGAAGGCTGTCAAAGTCCTGCGTTACCAAAAGGACGCCGTCAAAACTGGGAAAACAGCCACAGATGAGAAATATTACACAATTCATATATAACACGTTATAACATAATACGTAATAAGACAACTGCTCTCGAGGGACGACTAACAACTTAAGACTGTCTACATCTGGATGAGTGGAAAAGTGCAGGGATAAACAGCTCTAAAATCTCAAAATAAGATATAGATGCAAGCAACGATGACGGGCCCAAGCACCCTGCGCCATCCCGGGAGCACCGCACAACTTGCACACATCACACACTCCGTGGGGCTAATGTCAGTTTGGGCCCTAAATATAATGTGTATGTGTGTACATTAGGCCACAGATGCAGGAAAAAAGCTTCACACTATGATGTCACTGAATGCGATGTCACTCAGTGCGATGTCACTCAATGCGATGTCACTCAATGCAAGGCCAAACAGAAAGTTATTCATAATTTTTCGGTGTAAGTTTAAGACATTATCACGGCTGACCCGTTTAAGATATCAAAAATCCCTCCGCAATTTTGCATCCTCAGTGTCTTTAGATCACATCGTCCTGGTTTGGTGGTGATCGAATAAATTCCCTAGGAGGAGTATATCAAAATCCATCGGGTGCGTTTTTGTGAACGAACCAAAATAACCGGCCTCCTTAAAAAAACATCCTTAGGAACACAAGAGGGTCCTGCGCACCTTATAGTGCTTGGGCTCTAATGAATAAGACATTCTGTTTTTGTCATGCTGTCACTGGATATACAACAGATGTTTGAGAGCATGAAATCTCTAACAAGAAACATACAAGGGATGTTTAAGTCAAAGCGGGACTTTTGATTGTGCAGAATAACAGAACACAGTTACGAGAGTGAAAACTCCCTTTATTAGTGGTGCTTGCAAAGCAAAGCACTACTATTATCATCTCACAGGTTTATTATTCTTTTTTCTTTTCTTTCTTCTTCCGTACAAAAATTTGGCGCGTAACTAGTCCCGCACTGTTTGTCGTAGACCCATGAATGAGGTGTCAAATCGTGCGGCTTGGTCGGGAATGACTTGCTATGACTTGGTAGGCGGTTAATTGCCCCATGAATCTTAAACAGTCTGTTCTTATGTTCTTAACAGGAGTGGAAAATGATCAGTTTGTTCCACCCATTCGCATTCTGCTGTTAATTGCCCACAGCAATTATCCGCCCCAAAAAGTCCCATGGGCTTAACATTGAGACCAACATCAGCTATGACATCAGCTACATCTATAACTATGACATGGAAAGCTCTATGATGCCAGAAATTCCGTCACAAGTCATGCTTTGACGTTAACACCTCTCATTTGTTATCCTAAATGAGGAGTGTACTTTGATGACTCGATGTTGTAACTTCTGAGTTGGGAAACCCCATCCATGAGGGTGCACAAGTAAACCACAAGCCTGGATATCAGGGCATTTGGTGTAGAAGAACATGACAAATCAAATATCAGGCCTGGATGACCCACTTGAATGATGTATCAGAACAACAACATAATAGCCACAAAAGGCTTTTTGGATGATCATGCATATAGTGAACATGAAAAAGGGTCGAGCTAAGGTCAGCTGGATTTTTGCAGAAGCGATACACCAAGACGTGTTTGAATTTTTTGCAGACGTCGGCCAGACAGCTGGGTGTAGAGTCTAAAGTAATAATCTGATAATGAAGCACTCTGTGTCCATGCGAGACCACTGTCCTATCAATGACTTACTTTTTGTCCTTGTAGTCAGCGGTCCACTGAACAGGTTGCACACTGCAGAGAGGGGAAAATAGAAAAGAAGACGGAATGTTATTTAGTAATAAAGTCAGGCATAAAGTTTAAGGTTTAAAACAGTGAAGAACATGGAAAACAATAATTCAATTAAGAATGTTAGACAGAACATTTGGAAAAAGAGACTTATCTCACACATATACTGTACAGTACACTGCTGTGTAAAAGTCTTAAACACCATAATATTTTTGGTACGTATGTTAATACATACAGTATGTCTATCATGTCTGTATTACAGTATGTTTAAGGACATTCACTATTTCCAAACATAGCTCATAAATAAATGACAATACAAATTAATATAGACCTGATAGACCAGTTTTCCTTAATATCGGCTACGGGGTTTACTGAGCATGCTGGAGAATATGCCAGAGTTCTCCTGGTAACTTGCACATAGAAATGTTACACTCGCTGTAATGTTACGGATTCATTTATTTTATTTGGGAAAGAAGTATTTGGCCAAACCAGTTCATTATCGCAATGAGCCAGACTAAGGTTATTAGCTCCAAACAGTGCAGGCTAATAAGAGCTGATATGGACACTTGGATATCTGTTGCAGCTATCTTCAACCTGTGTATTTAGAAAGCTCACATTCTTCAGGCAACCATGAGCACCTATATCATCCAGTTCAACTTTGGTCACATTTTTTTTATTGTTATGTACTTTACACACGGGATCGGCCGGGCACATACTCTGAGTGTTATAGGTGATGCAAAAATCTGGGCACAGAGAAACAGATGACCTTTAATTGTCAAGTGGAGGCGAGGTCTAAAACATATTTCACGTGTTTCAATCAGGCCCCTTATCCACAATGAAGGGCAATCTTCAGCAAACCAAGACATCTTGGACAATGCTACGCTTCCAACTTTGTGGCAACAGTTTGGGGAAGGCCCTTTACTGTTCAAACATGACTGTACCCCAGTGCACAAAGCAAGACATGAAAAAAAAGACATAAAGACATGGTTTGAGGAGCTGAGTGCTGGAAGAACTTGAGTGGCCCTAACACAGAGCCCTGATGGACCTCAAACCCATCGAGCTCTTTTGATATGAACTGGAATGGAGATTGTGAGCCAGGAATTCTCGTCCAACATCATTGTCTGAACTCATAAATGCTCTTCAGAATGAATGGGCACGAATTCTCACAGAAACACATTCAAATATTGTGGACAGCCTTCCAAGAAGAGTGGAAGCTGTTACAGCTGCAAAAAGGGGGGACCGACTCCACATTGAAGTGTATATATTTGCATACAATGCCATTTGCAGGTTTGTCCAAATACTTTTGTCCTTTGCAAAGATGTCTTTGAACATAACGTCTTTCTACATAAAAGGGTAATACAATAAACGCAGCTAATATCTGGTGTGAAATTTTTGGTTGACATAATCGGAAGTGTTAGATACAGATGTGTGCGGTTTTACAAGAAAAACAGCTGTTATGCTTTACTGAGTGTGCTTTTACTTGTCATGGTCGGTCAGGCATCACAGGATAACAGAATGATAAAAATCTGACTGACTTCAGGTTCATTGCAAAACCATGTACCAAAAATAAAGTGACTTCATCTTCAGTACAAAAACAGTGATCTCGTGCCTCACATGATTGACAGGAAGTGAAACCAAAAATAAAGATTAATACCCTTAGGTATGCTTTATATGAGACAGAAAACTATATCATACTCATATATTTATAATCTGATATTAAATGCAGAGAATGTAATTGAAAAAGAACAAAGTACAAAAAGCAAAGTCCAAAAATATAAACATGCATATAAACTATACAGCAGAGTTTCACATCATACACTACACACAATAGAGTGCAACCTTTTAATCCTCTTTATATATATATATATATATATATTCATTCTAAAGGTTGGAGTTACCTTAACGCCATGGTTCCGGTCTGATCTGCACTACAGGAGAGAATGGCTCGGTCCTGAACAGTGGTATAAGAGAGCTAGACTGTAAGGTATAAAGCGCGACTGAGTGCGTGACGTCACGAGGAAACGCAGTCAGCTGACTCGGTGATCACATGATTAACTCGCATTTTGGGAATTGTAGTTTTGCGAAATTCCTGTACGTTTGAGAAATAAACAAAATCCAGGACAGAATATAATTGTTTTTTTTTTTTGGTGAAAATATTGATTATTGATACTGATAATTAATTATAATTCTGACAGTTGAACATGTAATAATATGGTGAGTTTATCCAGTTGAAGGATGTATAATTTAATCATTCGAACTACAGGAAAGAAACCCGGAAGTGGCGGTTAAAGTTCAGCAGGGTTATTTGCTGTGAACCAGACAGAGAGAGAGAGAGAGAGAGAGATTATAAAGGTAAAGATCTGTGAAGTTTACTGCTGTACAAAGGTACACACGGATAAATGTCTTTAAGAACCTGAAAACTCAGAGCTGATTAATCCTCACATCTCACCGCTGATACTGCTGAGTCAGGTAGGGCGCGCGCGCTGCTTCAGCGTGCACGGAGGAACAGACTTACAGTAGTGCTGCTGGTTTATGTTAGGAAAATAATCAGCATAAATAAAGCTGCAGATTTACTGCTGTCTGTGCCTTTAAGGAAATTATTCTGCAATAACTGCACTCAGATATTTGTTTCTCTTATACCAGGGAAGATTGGCAACACTGAACAGTTTTAAGGTCATTAAATTAAAAAGACATTTATTTAGTAATGTTAGATAAATGATAGCAGCTGCAAACAGTCATCCTGCACCTGCTTGTTGTCCTCTCTTTCTTCAAATTAATTAGACAGAAACATTGATAGAAAAATAACAACTGTAGATTTTTGTCGATTAACACAATTCTTAAAAAGTTATACAGTAAATACAGTATTTTAATGTGCTTGATGGAATTACTACAGCAAGCACATTACGGATGCAGTAAACCACAGAATGTGTTCTTGTGACTGAAATGTTAACAGAAATATGACAGACATACTAGTCTAAGTAAAAGTTTATAAAAGTTTATTCTGTATGCAGGTATTTAAAATTTACATTTCTTTTTAAAAAGTCTATAAAAATTAGATGCCCTTCGTTCAATCTGCTGTTTCTCCTACAGAAAATGAACTCCTGTGTGTTTCTTCATTACAGAATGTCACTGTTTGCTTATGCTGTGTCTCTTTCTGTTCAAATCGGTCACCTCTCGTTCTTTTTTTTTCAAATATTATACTGTTTTTTTAAAAACATTGTTTTAGCTCAATAAAAACCATAACCATTGTTTAAATGTTCGGCTGTCATTCTGCACATTTTGTGATTGAAGTAAAATACAAGCTGTGTTCAAGTCAAACCAGGACTTTTGATTGTGCAGAATAACAGAATATGAAAGTAAAAACTCCCTTTATTTCTTTATATAATCCCCTGCTGCACTAATGCACTTATCCCAGTGTTTCACTAGTGCTTGGAAGGTTTCCTCTATCAGACTCACTGCCAGGAACTCCCTTAACAGCCCAAACATGTGGAAATGATTTGGAGCGAGGTCAGGCCTGTACGGGAGACGTGGCGAAAACTCCCAGCTGAGTTCCTGTAATGTTTAAGTGGTGTTGGTGAATGATTGTGTGACAGAAGCGTCTCTTGAGCAAGTTGGTGACAGGTTATTCATCGATTTTCAAGGATCAGGTGTACAAAAGGGCTTTTGAAAATGTTTGCACCGTTCAAATGTTTTACTGTGATTGAGTCTCATCACCGTACTGTGTTTGATGTCAACCAGTTTTACGCCTTCATCCACTAGAAATGTAAAACGAGTCCTGGTTTGATCATCCATCATCCATTTAATCGTCCATCACATAGTTTATCCAGTTTCTAAATCTCAAATCGTCATTAATTCTCTCGTCTCTCTCTCTCTCTCTCTCTGTTCCTTCATCTGTGTGAGTAGATGAGAGTGGTTTGTGGTTCGTGGCGCAGTTTGAGAAGACTCAGTCATGTGCTTTGTGTAGGCTCAGGCTTGGGCACACGCACCCTCACCTCAGCCAGCATGCGCCTGGTCCAGTTTTGTCAACGGGGAGCCGAGGGAGGCGTGAGGGTCGGTGTGGAGAGAGACAGCGGCGTGGTCGACCTGAAGGCGTTTGATCGGTCCGTGCCGTCCACCATGAGGGAGTTCTTGGAACTGGGAGAGAAGGGCATTGAGTGCGCTCAGAGGTGGGGTAGACTTCATACACGTGGTTTGATGGTTTTTAATCCAAAACAATTTAGGAGTGAGAATTCAGGGGCATGAGATGAGAAATGTGTTCAGATTCAGTTTATTAAATGTAAACAGGTCATGATTACAGCATTGTATTTCATATAAAGATCAATACTAGCTGTAAAACTTTTCCTTTTTAGTAATCCTCAGTTGGCCTGGAGGAGAAAGTTCTTGATATTGGAGGAAATCATGCTTTTAAACCAGTGAGCCACTAGGTGGAGCTATTTGCTCACAGGAAGTGATTTATAGAGAATAGGTGATAATTTCAAGCTTTTTGCAGCAAAGTATTAAATCTGCTTCTGATTAAAGTCATTAGACGTCTCTTAAAGTGACATTTTCTATTTACATTGAGGATTTTAGCTTTTGAGTCCTGATTAATTACAGCTGTTATTTTCTGTTTCATGTATCTGATTTTCACAATCAATTGTAAATCCGTATAAAACACAAGACATGCTCTCGCACTCCCAGGCTCGGGGTATTTCTCTCTACTGATGTTCTTACAACCAAGTGTGAAACCCAGTTCTGTGGAATAACAATAATAATAAAACATTTATTTTAGTTTCATTTAGTTTAATTTCCTATGCTGTGATACAAACGTAAAAGAATTTTGCATTCAGATTGCTAATAGCGCCACCCTAACTCGGTAGCCGCGTCCCTGTTTCAGAGCCGTGTCCAGCGGCGAGTGTGTGCTCCCTCACGCCGATATCCAGCTCCTGTCTCCGGTCACCGGCCCGGACAAGGTGGTGTGTGTGGGTATGAACTACAGAGACCACTGTCTGGAGCTGGACACCGCTTTCCCCACCGAGCCCATCATCTTCAGCAAGTTCCCCTCCTCCATCACGGGTCCCTACGACGACATCCACCTGCCAGACGAGAGCCAGGTCACAACCAGCACCTCACATAGAGCTAGTCTCAGATTGGACAAACAATAAGTTAAAATTTGACAAATGTCCTATTCGGATAAGTTAATCTGCTAAGTTGGACATTTAATAAGTGTGAGTATATTTGGCTGAGATTGCGTGAGACAGCTTAATCAATTGCAGAAATATTTTACACTATCCAAAAGTGTATACTCTTCTCACCTCACCCTTAATGCGGACAAGGGGACATGATTTTGTTCCTGTCTTCATTTTACTTCTTTCCATTTGCACTCGAGTGACACTGATGATGTGGCTATTAAAAACATAACAGAAGCTTATAGTCACCAATTCTCCAGATTCCTAACCTCCCCCATGTAAGCTGTCTCGTCATTGTCAGAGATCAGACCCACCTCAACAGTGTCGTCAGCAAACTTGATGATGGTGGTGATGCTGAGCTGTAGTCAACGAAGAGAATTTTGACATAATTCCCCTTTCTAGTGTCCAGGTGAGTGAGTGATGTATGGAGGTGGTGAAAGATGGCATCATCTGTAGAGCGGTTCGGCGGATCCAGTGTGTCAGGTAATGAAGAAACGATGAAGTCTCTAACCAGCCGGTCAAAGCACTTCATCACTACTGATAATCGTTGAGGGAAGCAGGATGGTGTTTCTTTGGGACAGGAACAATAATGAACTCTTTAAAGCATGTAGGGATTACCGACTGGGATAAGGAGAGGTTGAATATCTCTGAACACACATGCTAGCTGGTCTTCGCAGGCTCTGAGATGCCATCTGGTCCTACTGCTTTCCTGGTGTTCACTCTCCTGAAGGCTCTCTTCATGTCATGCTCGGTGATGATGAACGTGTTTCTGGTGTTGGCACTGCCTTCCTGTCTGCAGCCATTAGCTTTATAGTCGGTTATTGTCCTTGCCAAAAGGCTCCCAGTCACTCTGTTGGAGCTGTGACTCTAGCCGTAGCGCTGCTTCGCCTCCTTCCTTTGTTTATATTTTGGCACGAGGAAGATGGCGGCGTGGTTTGATTTCCCAAATGGTGGCCGAGATTGTGCCAGATTGTAACAGTGGTCCAGTGTCCTTTCGCCCCTGGTCGGGCAGGTGATATGCTGATAAAGGTTCGGCGCAATGTTGTGTCTGGTGCTGTGTAGCTTGCAGTGTCCGTGTCCGCTTTTGGTGGTACATTATCGGCGCTGATTATAACCGAACGTCCGAGGAAGGTAAAAAGGACGACAAACATGTGGAAATGTTTTTGACGGAGGTCAGGACTATACAGCGGTTGTGGCACTAACTCCCAGCCGAGTTCCTGTAACCTACAAGTGGTGAGGTGGCAAGTATGGGGTTCTGCATTGTCTTGCAAAAACGGAATGCCTTCAGTGATCAAACAAGGCTGTGTTGTCCATTTAAGGATTTCCAGGAAGGCCAGCGTTTTAGATTTTCAGATAAGCATGTAGTCTGATCGACTCTACCTACACTCATGTGAAAAAACTTTTTTCCCCCTTTTTTCCAGGAGGTGGACTGGGAAGTGGAGCTTGCATTTGTGATTGGAAAAAAAGGAAAGCACATAAAGGCAAGTCAAAGCACGTTATAACGAATGTAATGTTGTTTGACAAAACAAAAGAGCATTTCCAATTTCCTCCCAAATTCCAAAGATCTGCGGATTAGGCTAATTTCCAATTCGCCTGTAGTGAGAGAGTGTGTGCCGTTTTGCCCTGCTGTGTGTCGCATACAGGATAAGCAGTATAGATAATAGATGGATGGATGGAATCCACTGATCGATTTCAGTGATTGACATTTTGACATGTTTGGTGAACTGTTGATCATAAATCCTCAGATATGACTGAGTAACACTGAGTCCTCAACCACAACCGCAAGTTAAAGAAGAACTGGATAAAATTAACGGAGACAGACTAAATGTTTATCTACATTAGTCTGTCAGGTCCAGGCCAAAAAACCTAAAAACGCACCTTCAAGGTTAACCTTATCTTGGCTATGTTTGATGTGAGAAGTGTAGGGTTTCAGCTCTTTGTCAGAGGTGAATCGAATCTTGATTACTTAAACACACACACACACACACACACACACACACACACACACACACACACACGGACAGTTCGGACAGTAAAAGTTAATGGAGTTTTGAGGAAGTCCCCAAATTTCTAGTACGAGTTCCTAGATCTGAGAAAGCTAAGAAGAGTAGAGCCTTGGGTTTAATCTTACTGTGTTGTTTTGGATGGTGCACAAAATTTTCAGCAAGGTATAAAGCTTTGCTTGTTTACTTGCACTATACTTCTTCTGTCTCCTCTGTGGGTCGCCTCCAGTGAAGGGAATCACAGCATTGCTGATTGGTTGCGCTATTGTTGAGATGACTCTTTTGGGGAAGCCTTTCGGTGACGCATTGGTTGCTTGGTTACCGATAGCGGCGCTCTAGAACTTCTTCTCAAGGTTTCTTCGCTGCAAGACTTTGGGGTTCTGTCACAAAATTCTGTTCAAAGTTCTTGGTGAGTGGATGAACCGGTCGCTTGGTGGTGCAGCGGCGAAAGGATGATTGCGATGAGCGCGGAAGAATGAGCAATGGCGCAAGAGCGAGCAAGTGATGGACCTGTTTGGACCTTGGGGTTTTGACCCCGCAGAGTTGGTCTCGTCTCGTCGGTGGTTGTACCAGTCGGATTGTTGTTGCAGGGCTTAGCACGGTTCCGTTTTTGTGCAGAAAATAGCTTATTGGTTGGTTTGTCATGTGGGGAACATCCTGCTGAAGTTTAAAATGTTTTAAAGTACATTTTAGAGGCTTTTAGACATTCCAGAAGGTGATGGATTTAAAGCTCACTTTGGGGTAGCCTCCCTACAGAAGCAAATCATGCCAAATTAGACTCTGTTCTTCTCAGGAGGAAGACGCTCTCAGTCACGTTGCTGGCTTCACCGTGGCCAACGACGTCACCGCTCGTGACTGGGTGATGCAGAACAGCAAACAATGGCTTCTGGGAAAAACCTTTGACACTTTCTGTCCACTAGGACCTGCCCTTGTTACCACAGGAATGCTAAAGGGTAGGTGAGGAAGTCGGAACTAAAAAGTGGGGTGATGGTAAAAAAAAAAAATGCTGCTGTGAGTCGGCTTGGATGTGCTGCTTTTTTTCTGTCTTTTTCCATTTCATTTTTCATAACAGACGTCCACAGTCTGGGGATCCGTTGTCTGGTTAACGGTGACGTGGTTCAGGAGAGCAACACCAATCAGCTGATCTTTAAACCGGAGAAGCTGGTGGCGTGGGTCTCACAGTGAGTATCTAGTGCATGCTGGTAAAGATTTTTTTTTTTTACAGCTCTGTGTGTCCAAGTATTCAGCAGTGAAGTGACCTGTGGCACACATGAGCAGTTCTGATCTGCGATGTCTTATTGTCGATGGATTCCTTGCTTCCTCTGTTCAGCTCTTCGTGTTTGTCTCGATCGCAGGTTTGCGACTCTGTTCCCGGGCGACGTGTTTCTAACAGGCACGCCTCCAGGAGTGGGCGTGTGCAGAAAGCCTCCTGTCTTTCTAAAGGTGAGCTTGGCTTCATATACCGTATATTGAGGCGAATAGGGTAAGGGATGGTATAATCTGTTTAAAAATCAGTGGTACAATGGCCTGTAGTGTAGCCTTTCTAGGTAGTAGGGCACATGCATGGTCAGTCACTTGACAAAGTTTTCATTTGGGAATCATAGTTTTTAAATAAATCTCAGGAATTTGCTGAAATTTGGAATCTAAATAAAATCGCTGAAAGTTGGAAAGCAAAAACTGATCAGGTGCTTAACATGCAACAATAAATTCTGACTATTTAACATGAATAAATTATAACTAAAGTGCTGATGATTTCATTAGATGATTTCAACCTGGGCCCTAAATATTTGTCATGTCAATAAAGCTTCATTTAAACGTGTGTGTGTGTATTTGTATGTGCTTGTGTGTGGTATGTGAGACTGTGTGTGAACATCTGCGATGTGTATGTGTGTAAGAGAGGCACCCTGTGCCATCGCACACCAGAAAGACAAGTGGGCACATTAGGAACGTGCATTTAAAGGGGATTTCCCAGTACCATTATGACAATTCTAGAAAAGGGGAACTTTTATCTTTAGACCTCCAAAAAGGCCCCAGTTGCGGCCAACAATAGTCCGCTTGATGGTGAGAAGGAGGTGAGAAGAAGGGGGAGAAAGGAGGTGAATGAGTGTTATTACAATCTTTGCTGTTTTCCCCCTAGTTGTAGACTGTTAATTTCATTGCTTTTAACAATTGCATCAAAAATAAAAATTGTACTTTATTAGGTAGGGAGAGGTTGTGGAACCAAAGGTCCCTGGTTTGATTCCCGGATATGATTTTTGTTTTTTTTTAACCCACAGATCTTGAAAATAATGGCTAATTAACCATAACATGCGGTGAGGTTATTGTAAGAGTATTAGAGTTTGTTGTTAAATGCTTCATATTGTAAGTGTCACACAAAAAGTAAATTTGTCTAATCAAATTAATAATAAATTGACCAAGCATGAAAAGCAATGCAACAGTGTATTTGTCTTCTCTTTATGACTGTCATCTGCTTGAATAACTCCTGTTTATATGGATACTCTGATAAAGCTTCTGCAAAAATATAATGCTAATTTATTAGCAAATGATTGTATCATTATACAGTTATTTATTGTGCACCTTATGCCAAGGAGAGTATGCCACACGCTGTTTGTCAAAAAGTTTTGCCAGAGAGCTATGATGGACTGCTGGTTGCGGATTGTTAAGCCAGCCTGTTTACTCGGTCCATCCCTGGGACAGTGCTCATCCCCTGTCTGGTAAATATGGCGCATACAATAAAAATCAATAAAAATACTACCACAAGAAAGAAAATAATACCCAAGATGCTGTACAAACTCTCACTAAAAGACCTACAGTACCAGCTGTTGCTTGGGTGCTGCTGGGGTGACAGCTGGTGGTCCTGGGGGATCAGTGGCTAGCAGTTTGGTGGAGAAAAGAGCGGCCAGATTTGAGGAGGCTGTAGCTCTGGACAGTAAAGAAGAAATGAAATAAAGAAGAAATATACGTATACCTAAATACGTATTAGCTTTTAATATTAAAGATTTTTTTTTTCTGATAGATACAGTAGATTTTATTTCAGTGTATAATACAGGAGAATAGCAGATAGCTGTAATACACAGTTTAATTCAGTTCAGTCATGATAACTGTATTGGTGTCTAAAAATACAGATGCACTAAATGACTAAGGTTATAACACACATCTCGTTCATGCTATGATCCAAATCTGTATGAGAATATAATCTACTGGTCTACTAACATTATGGCATTACTGTAGTTGGGCTACAGTTACAGTTGATTAATTGTATTGGCGAGTACACGGTGATCTATTTTAAAGCATCTGACTGTAATCTCATATTAGTTAAATATTCATGCATCACATGTCCGTTATAATGCTGTTATGCAGCGTCTGTTACATGTTGGAATGTGGATATTTTAGCAGCTGGCACAGAGTTTGTGCATGCAAAGGAAACATTTGTGTTCAACAACACGGTTTTGTTAATCTTCTGGTCAAATAAGGGACAGATTCACCCAGGACTAACATCACTCCGACCACGATGAGTCAATAAATACAGGAAAGGTATCATTGGCCAAGTACTGCTAGAACCTGAAAATTGAAGAACTCTCCAACTCCAATCCCCAGCAGATGTGGCGAGGTATTCAGACAATCAGCAACTACAGGCCCATCAACCCCTCACCCCCCCGTCCACTGATCTCTCTTCTCAATGAGCTAATCAACTTCTATGCTCGCTTTGAAGGGATAATCTGGAGCCAGCAATAAAATTCGAGCTCCCCGCAGGCTACCAGCCACTCACACGCTCCACCAATGATGTCAGCACAGTTCTGAGCAGGATCAATATACGGAAAGCTGCAGGGCCTTGACGGTATCCCCGTATGTATCCTCAGAGCATGTGCTGGAGAATTGGCAGGGGTCCTAACAGGACTTATTCAACCTTTCTCTAGCCCAAGCTATTGTGCCCACCTGCCTTAAGACCACCTCAATTGTGCCAGTACCCAAATACTCCACAGCAACGTGCCTTAATGACTACCACCCTGTAGTGCTCACTCCCATCATTAGCAAGTGCTTTGAGCGGCTGGTCCTGGCACACGTCAAAACCCATCTTTCTGCCACCCTGGACCCGACCAATTTGCTTACTCTCAGAACAGGAGCACGGAGGACGCAGTTTCCACACTGCTGCACTCAGTCCTCTCTCACGTGGACAATAAAGGCAACTATGCCAGAATGCTGTTCCTCGATTTTAGTTCAGCATTTAACACCCTCATTCCCACAAAGTTAGTCACTAAACTCAGAGACCTTGGCATTAAAGCATCACTATGCAACTAGCTTCTGGACTTTCTGACCAACAGGCTCCAGCATGTCTCCAGGCAGATCACCACTGCTCTTCCACCCTCATCCTTGGCACTGGAGTCCCACAAGGCTGTGTGCTGAGTCCCTTTCTTCACTCTATCTTCAAGCCTTATACATGATTCCAACACAATTACCAGGGGTCCATTCTTCGTACGTCGCTTGAAACATCCGAGATGAATTGACAGATCTAAGATGAGATCATCGTGCTAATTACGATGTGGCTAATTCGGTTCTTCGAGCACACCGGTTGTTGATGATTAGTATAGCTGGATTGAGTTGTCTAGGATTATTGTGCGTTCATGCGTTTGTTTAAAAGCCGATATGCATCAACAGTAGAAACACTGATCACAACCCCTGCGATTGGGTGAGGAAATGGCAAAAGAGCAGCTTTTTTTTTTCCTCAAGCGGAGCAAGAGCTTTTATTAGAGAGTTAATCATAAAGATGATTTAAAATAAAGTTATTAAATACGTAAGCTGCCACATGTTATATGTGTGTGTGTGTGTGTATGTATACTCAAATCCTATTTGTATTAATTTAAAGTTAGCTGAACAAATTTGATAATTTAAGTAATCATAAGTAAGTGTAAAATTGCGGGGGAAAAAATGCGAAAGACCCGGGTTCGATTCCCCTGCTGGATTGAATTTACTTTATTTGCAACAAATTCAAATATTGATAGTTCTGTTTACTTAAAATTACTTTTAAAAAATTATGTAACTGATTACCTCAAATATTTTGAGTTTTGCCAACTTAATCGGGTTTACAGTGTAAAAGTGAAGTAGAAGAACAAGTATAGTAAGAAGTATATTGTCATGCTGTGCTAAAGGATCCTGTCTGTCACGCAATACACGAGGAATTTGAAAAACTTTGTAAATAATCCTCACACCATCAGTAACTGGTTGCAGATTTGAGAAAATTACCTCCACTTATATAGATGCAATCGGAGGATATTACATTCGAGGGATTGTTACATATTATTAGACACACACGGAGATTAACACACGAATGATGACCACAGACACACACACACACACATGTATACATATACTGTATTTATGTTTAAATACATCCATCCATATATTCATGCAAGATACTTTTCTTTTCCCCGCGGAGTCTGTCCGCGTCAGTCATGCTCTTTAACCAATCAGATGTGATCTCGCCATTTCAGCCAATCATAACCCGCCAGGAGCGCAGCCTAAATCCTGTTTACATTAAATAAACCTGCTCCTGAGCAGGTTTAAGCTTACGGACATGTTGCTATGACAGCAAGCGCGAGATTCGCTTCGAAGAACGAAACAATCCAAGATCAGGATAAATCCACAACAATCAAATCCAGCTAACTGAGTTAGCGACGTACGAAGAATGGACCCCAGCTTTGCAGATGACACCATGGTGATTGGACTCATCACAGACAACGATGAGTCAGCTTATAGAGAGGAGGTGGACCATCCAGCTGAGAAGACGACCAAGAAAAAGAAGAAGCTACCAAGAAGACCAAGGAGCTTATAGTTGACTTCAGGAAGGAGAAAGGTGACACACACACACACTCACGTCAATGGAAAGATGGTGGACCATGTCACCAGCCTCAAATTCTTGGGCATCCACATCTCAGAGGATTTCTTCTGGACCACCAACAGCTCAAGTCTGGGTCACCAGCGCCTCGTCTTCCAGAGGGCTCTGAAGAAGAACTACCTCTCTTCAGACATCCTGGTGAACTTCCATCATTGCACAATCGAGAGCATCTGTATCACAGTCTGGCATTTGAACTGCACAGTGTTGGATCGGAAAGCACTGCAGAGGGTGTTGAAAACTGCCTAAAGCATTGTAGGAGCTTCACTACCAAAGATTGAGGACATTTACAGACACATATTTTGCATAGTGTGTCTCAGCAGAGCACACGATATCACAAAGGACTTCTCTCACCCTGCTCTTAGGCTCTTTGGCCTCCTGCCTTTTGGGAGGTGCTACAGGAGCCTCCGGACAAAGACGAGCAGGTTCAGGAACAGCTGTTTCCTTGCTGAACTCTGCCTCCACCTGAGCACACACATTGACTGGATACATTCCCTTATCCTGCATTACCAAATTGCTCACTACTGGACATAAACTAAACACTCAGGACTGCACTATTCATAACTGCTGCATATATTGTATAAAATGACCTCCCTCATTCCACTCTCAATAACAAGTTGCACATAATTGTATCATGTCATATATCTTCCTTTATTGCACTCGGCGTATATAACCCCTTCTGTATATAACTGATAATAATATATATACTAATAATACTAATAATATACTGTTTTCATGCAAATTCTTATCATAGTAAAAAAAATCCCTTCCTATTGCACCCACTTATGATTCATTTGCTCATTTGCACTTATTGTATTTACCACCCTCACTGTATAATGTTTACATATGCAAAATTCTTTATCACGGTATATTATGCCTTCCTGACTGCACCACCTATAATCATTTGCTTATTTGCACCCGTTGTAATTTATTTACCTCACTATATACTATTTATGTACGCAAATGATTCTGCACTGTGAAAATGCGCTTTTACACTAACGTTAAATAATGCAAACCCTGCTTAAATAAAGTCTACTTGTTGCGGAAATCAATACTTTTTAATGTGCTGGCTCACCATGTTATGTTGAAAGAATATCTATAGTATATTCCGAATCGTTCAAAAGTTTGACTAAGTTGCATTCACACTGGGGGGCGGGTGCAAGGCAGATATTTTGCAAATGGAGAAAGCTGATTGGCTTTGAATTTTGCAAACGCCAGGACATGATATAATATATATATAATATATTATATATAATATAATACTAGTATAATATATAATACTAATATAATAGTATATAATACTCGACGTCAAGCTGATATTTGTAAGGGAGGAAATATGATTGGCTTTGAATTATGCAGAATTTTGCTAATGGGGAAATGTGATTAGCTTTGAATTTTGCAAGGAGTAAGATGTGATTTGCTGAAAGAAGCAGCCGCACAGTGTCTAAGTATATGCCCCCCCGCAGGTCAGCATCACACTATGATGTCACTGAACGTGATGTCTCACAATATGATGGCCCACAGAAAATTATTAACCACTTTTCAGCATAAATTTAAGGCATCGTCACAGCTGACCCGTTCGAGATATCAAAAATCCCTCTGCAATTTTGCATCCTCAATGTCTTGAAATCCCCTAGGCCCGGTTTGTTGGCGATCGTATAAATTATCTAGGAGGAGTACATCAAAAACCATCGGGTGCGTTTTGCACACGACACAAAAAATTACTGACTTCCTGTTGAGTTGACCCCAGGACATGCAATGCGAAAATTGTTCGGCTCAATGAGCTCTAAATATGTACAGGGTTTTGTGTGCACTTTGAGTAAATCATACAGTCATGTCTTTATTGGTTCTTGTTTCTGGGTGTGTTACAGAAAGGAGACGTCATGGAGTGTCAGGTCGATGAGATCGGGTCCATCCGAAACAAAGTGGTGTGACTCCAACACGGATGATCGACTTCATCCGAGCTACGTGGATTAAAAAATGACAGATTATGATAATGATTAAATGTTTCTGAAAATTATTTGCATTAGCAACAGAAATTATATTTCCCACAATGCAGGTGCTGTGATGTTCCAGCAGATGGCGCTCTGCTGATAATTAGAGACACTACAATGTTGTTGTATGAATGCTTGTTTCAAATGGCCTGATTTTTTTTTTCTTCTTCTCGAGATTTTTTTGCATTCTGTTTTGGTGTTAATTTTAAAAGGATAAATTTAGAGAGCCTGTTTTAAATCAGAAAACAATGGGAAGTTTAACGAGTCTAACGCAATTCTGTAGAAACTTATGTTTCTGAGTTTTAATTAGACAAGAGAATATCTGTATAATGTTACTGTTCCTTTAAAATGTATACCTTATAAAACACAAGAATATTTTTATGTCCGAGAAACTTCTTTTAATTCTCAAATATGATTGAGTCACTAAAACCTGAGAGCTGATTGAGTGTCCTGTGTTTCATTATGAATTTATGAAATGAGAGGAGTGTAAATGTGCCGAGTCTGTGATTGTATTGTTCACTGAAACTGCAGTCCTGTCTGCATTTAAATGATGATGATGATGCATATATTTAGAAAAAAAATGCATTTAGCCATCTCTCCTTTCCTGTCTGTTTTAGTATTCCCCTCATTTCTTCTTTTCATCTGCACATCTTTCTCCATTATTGATTGCCCCACTTGGTGAGCGTGCAGAAGGACCATGTGTGGTTAATAACAGTTAAAAATACAATATTATTTAACACACATCAATGAACTACAAAAAAAAAAAAAAAAAAAAACAAGGTCAAAAATTCTCCTTTTGGATATTATGTCTGATCTACTTAAAATAAATCTGATCCTGATTTCCAATTTAAAGTTTGACTAACAAAAACATAGTTTAACCTTATAGTTTTGCACTAAGCCCTAAGATTATAAATGAAAAAAAAAAAAAGTTTAAATACAGTATACATAAACCTTTCTTTGCATAATGCTCTAGCTTTCTGCAACTGTGCGTATACAGCATATATAAAATGTAGATAGAAATAGATAGGTAGATAGACTGACTTTCATTGCAAAACCATCTACCAAATATGTAGGTAAAAATGTAGATCAAGAGGACTTCATCTTCTGCGCAAAAACACTGAACTCGTGCCGCACATGATTGAAATGATTGACAGGAAGTCAAATCAGAAATAATCCGTGGCAAGGGGGCATTTTAGTGCAAGCCACGGATTGCCCCTCCTACATAATATCTATCAAATATTAGATTAGAACATACATTCATAGGTTTATTATTATCAGATATCATATTACTATTATAATTAACCCTAGGCACGTGGCAGCCATCGAGGACATTAATACAAATTCTCATATAATGTTTAATTGTGGCACATTCATTTTACAGGCATTTGTCATGTGAAAAATTTTTTTTTACACTAAATAAATATTTATGATGAAAAATTACACGAAATTATTTTTATTATAAAATAACCAATATAAAAATACATGGTGTATATTAAATATATAATATATAATTTATACAAAAAATTTTTTCAACATGCATATGCATATATATATATATAAAATAAGCAATATAAAAAATGCATTTTTTATATTGCTTATTTTATAATCACATTCGTTTGGTGTAATTTGTAAATCATAAACCTACGAAGTTGCGTTCTAATATAATATTCGATAGAAATTATGTAGGGGGCAATCCGTGGCAGGGGCGCATTTTAGCGCATAACACCGGTCTGATCTGCACTACAGGAGAGAGAATGGCTCGGTCCTGAACAGCGGTATAAGAGCACTAGACTATGAAATATGAAGCACGGCTGTGGCGTGTAGAGTGCGTGACGTCACGAAGAAATGCGGTCAGCTGACTGAGTGATCACATGATTAAATTGCATTATGGGAATTGTAGGTTCGTAAAATTCCTGTATGTCTGAGAAATAAACAAAATTCACAACCGAACAAAATTGTTTTTTTTTGTGAAAATGTTGAAAATATTGTTAATTAATAATAATCCTGACAATTGAACATGTAAAGATTGGTGAGTATATCCGGTTGAAGGATGTATAATTTAATCATTCGAACTACAGGAAGGAAACCCGGAAGTAGCGGTTAAAGTTCAGCAGGTTTATTTGCTTCGAACCAGCGAGCGAGAGAGAGAGATTATAAAGGTAAAGATCTGTGAACTTTACTGCTGTACAAAGGTTCACGGATCCGGAGTCATGTGCACATAAATGTCTTTAAGAACCTGAAAACTCTGAGCTGATTAATCCTCAAATCTCACTGCTGATACTGCTGAGTCAGGTAGGGCGCGCGCGCTGCTTCAGTGTGCACGGAGGAACAGACTTAGTGCTGCTGGTTTTATTTTTTTAGGAAAATAATCAACATAAATGTGTGAATAAAGCAGATTTACTGCTGTCTGTGTCTTTAAGGAAATTATTCTGCAATAACTGCACTCAGATATTTGTTTCTCTTATTCCAGGGAAAATTGGCAACACTGAACAGTTTTAAAGTTATTATTAAATAAATGTATTTTTAATGTAATGTTTGATAAATGATGGCAGCTGCAAACAGTCATCCTGCACCTGCTTGTTGTCTTCACTTTCTTCATGTTATTAGACAGAAACATAGATTCTGTCTAATTAAGAGACATAACAACTGTAGATCTTAAATTAACATAATTAAAAAAAAAAGTTATACAGTAAATATTTAAAGAAATTCCTAATGCAGTTACTACATCAAGCACATTACAGGTAGTAAGAAAATGCTTTTTTGGGACTGTAAAGATCATATATATATATATGAAATGCAAAGAAAACACATATTGAATAAACCTTTATGCTGTATGCAGGTACTGTATTTAAACTTCACATTTATGCAAAAAATATAAATATCAGATAATGTCCATCTTCTTCATTGCAGAATGTTACTGTTTGCTTGTGTCTCTTTCTGTTCAAATCTGTCACCTCTTGTTCTATCTCAAATATTATACAGAGTCCTAATCACATAAAAGAAATGTTTGTGTAAAAAAGTGTCTCATACAATTTTTTAAAACATTGTTTTAGCTAAATAAAAATCCGTTCATAAGCGTTGTTTAAGCGTTCAGTTATTAAAGTGATTCTGCACATATTGGGATTGAGATAAAATACACTACACTACACTAATACACTAACCTTCCTTGGAAGGTTTCCTCAATCAAAAAGGTGAATTATTGTGTACTGTTTCTACAGACAGATGCGTCTCTTGAGCATGCTGGTGACAAGTTATCCGTCGATTTTCAAAGATCAGGCCTTTTGAAAACATTTGCGCCGTTCAAATGTTTTACTGCGACTATGAGTCTCATCACCGTACTGTGTTTGGTGTCAACCAGTTTTAACGCCTTCATTCACTAGAAATTTCATAGTGAACGAAGGCGTTATACGGGTCCCGGTTTGACTCGAACACCCTTCATATAAGCCTTTAATATAAACGTGTGATTTGAATTACGGCCTGAACGATGGTCAAAGCTGCTGGTGTGGAAAAAAAAGTATCCAACCACTGTATGGTTTGACATTTGGAAAGTAGAGACATTTATGTGCAGCTAATTAATTTTGTTGTGATATAATTTGGCAATAAAGTGAAACAGTTTGATGTGAGTTTTGTAGATAGATAGATATTTCTTTAGATTTTTCAAATGTGTAGATTAAAAGTGTGTAATTTGTACACATGTAAAAAGAGTGTAATTTGCACCCTGGAATAAGATGCTTGAAGTATTTTACTCGTGCATGAAGAAAATTCTCCTGAATGGACTCTGCATTCATACTAGTGGTCAGGATTTAATCATCAACATGGTTTATCCAGTTTCTAAAACTCAAATCATCATTTCTTTCGTTTCTGACTCTGATGTCTTCTCGTTTCTTTCCCTGTTCCTTCATCTGTGTGTGTGTGTGTGTGTGTGTGTGAGTAGATGAGAGTGGTTTGTGGTTCATGGCGCAGTTTGAGGAGACTCAGTCATGTGTTTTGTGTAGGCTCAGGCACACGCACCCTCACCTCAGCCAGCATGCGTCTGGTCCAGTTTTGTCGACGGGGAGCCAAGGGAGGCGTGAGGGTCGGTGTGGAGAGAGACAGCGGCGTGGTCGACCTGAAAGCGTTTGATCGGTCCGTGCCGTCCACCATGAGGGAGTTCTTGGAACTGGGAGAGAAGGGCATTGAGTGCGCTCAGAGGTGGGGTAGACATCATGCATGTGCTTGTACGTGGTTTGATGGTTTTTAATCCAAAACAATTTAGGATTGAGAATAAACAGACCATGATTACAGCATTGACATTTCATATAAAGGTCAATACTAGTTGTAAAAGTTTACCTTTAGTAATCCTCAGTTGGCCTGGAGGAAAAGGTTCTTGACATTGGTGGAAATCATGCTTTTAAAACAGTGAGCCACTAGGTGGAGCTATTTGCTCACAAGAAATGGTGACTTGTGTGAAACTCAAGATTTATTGACGAATAGGTGATAATTTTGAGCTTTTTACAGCAAATTATTAAATCTGCTTCTGATTAAAGTCATTAGACGTCTCTTAAAGTGACATTTTGTATTTATATTGAGGATTTTAGCTTTTGTGTCCTGATTAATTACAGCTGGTATTTTCAGTTTCATGTGTCTGATTTTCACAATCAATTGTAAATCCGTATAAAACACAAGACATGCACTCGCTTACACAAGTGTGTCCACGCTCGGTGTATTTCCCTCTACTGATGTTCTTACACCCATGTGTGAAACCCAGTTCTGTGGAATAATAATAATTTATTTTAGTACATTAATTTTAGTTTAATTTAGTTCCTATTCTGTGATACAAACGTAAAAGAATTCTGCTTTCAGATTGCTAATAGATAGCCGCTTCTCCGTTTCAGAGCCGTGTCCAGCGGCGAGTGTGTGCTCCCTCACTCCGATATCCAGCTTCTGTCTCCGGTCACCGGCCCGGACAAGGTGGTGTGTGTGGGTATGAACTACAGAGACCACTGTCTGGAGCAGAACGCCCCTATCCCCACCGAGCCAATCATCTTCAGCAAGTTCCCCTCCTCCATCACGGGTCCCTACGACGACATCCACCTGCCAGACGAGAGCCAGGTCACAACCAGCACCTCACATAGAGCTAGTCTCAGTTTGGACAAACGATAAACTAAAATTTGACAAATGTCCTATGCGGATAAGTTAGTCTGTTAAGTTGGACATTTAATAAGTGAGTATATTTTATATATATAGTCATGGCCAAAAGTTTTGTGAATGACACAAATATTAGTTTTCACAAAGTTTGCTGCTAAACTGCTTTTAGATATTTGTTTCAGTTGTTTCTGTGATGTACTGAAATATAATTACAAGCACTTCATACGTTTCAAAGGCTTTTATTGACAATTACATGACATTTATGCAAAGAGTCAGTATTTGCAGTGTTGGCGCTTCTTTTTCAGGACCTCTGCAATTCGACTGGGCTGCTCTCAATCAACTGGGCCAAATCCTGACTGATAGCAACCCATTCTTTCATAATCACTTCTTGGAGTTTGTCAGAATTAGTTGGTTTTTGTTTGTCCACCCGCCTCTTGAGGATTGACCACAAGTTCTCAATGGGATTAAGATCTGGGGAGTTTCCAGGCCATGGACCCAAAATTTCAACGTTTTGGTCCCCGAGCCACTTAGTTATCACTTTTTTTCTTCACCAAACTGTTGTTGGATTGTTGGAAGAAGTTGCTGTTGGAGGGTGTTTTGGTACCATTCTTTATTCATGGCTGTGTTTTTGGGCAAAATTGTGAGTGAGCCCACTCCCTTGGATGAGAAGCAAAACCACACATGAATGGTCTCGGGATGCTTTACTGTTGGCATGACACAGGACTGATGGTAGCGTCATCTTTTTCCAGATGCCCCAAACAATCGGAAAGAGGCTTCATCCGAGAATATGACTTTGCCCCAGTCCTCAGTAGTCCATTCGCCATACTTTTTGCGGAAGATCAATCTGTCCCTGATGTTTTTTTTGGAGAGAAGTGGCTTCTTTGCTGCTCTTCTTGACACCAGGCCATCTTCCAAAAGTCTTGGCCTCACTGTACGTGCAGATGCGCTCACACCTGCCTGCTGCCATTCCTGAGCAAAAGCTCTGCACTGGTGGCACTCCGATCCCGCAGCTGAATCCTCTTTAGGAGACGATCTTATAAACTTGATGATCCTATAAATTGTTGATTTAGGTGCAATCTTAGTAGCCACAATATCTTTGCCTGTGAAGCCATTTTTATGCAACGCAATGATGGCTGCACGTGTTTCTTTGCAGGTCACCATGGTTAACAATGAAAGAACAATGATTTCAAGCATCGCCCTCCTTTTAACAAGTCAAGTCTGCCATTCTAACCCAATCAGCCTGACATAATGATCTCTAGCCTTGTGCTCGTCAACATTCTCACCTGAGTTAACAAGACGATTACTGAAATGATCTCAGCAGGTCCTTTAATGACAGCAATGAAATGCAGTGGAAAGTTTTTTCGGGATTAAGTAAATTTTCATGGCAAAGAAGGACTATGCAATTCATCTGATCACTCTTCATAACATTCTGGAGTATATGCAAATTGCTATTATAAAAACTTAAGCAGCAACTTTTCCAATATTTATGTAATTCTCAAATCATTTGGCCACAACATCATCATGCCTGCTTCATGGTGGCCTCCCAGGAACTCCTTTAATGCCCCAAACATGTGGAAATGGTTTTGACTGAGGTGAGGGTGTGTGGCACTAACTCCCTAACATACAAGTGGTTCATTGTCTTGCAAAAACAGAATGCCTTCGGTGATCAAACAAGACCGTTTTTTTCATTAAAGGATTTCCAGGGAGGCCAGCGTTTCAGATAATCAGATAAGCATGTAGTCTAACCTTTATCTTTCTTTGTCTGGAACAGGTGGCGTTACTGAATGACACATTACCAACTTCTGTAACTTTACTTTTTTTCCCTCTTTTCCAGGAGGTGGACTGGGAAGTGGAGCTTGCATTTGTGATTGGAAAAAAAGGAAAGCACATAAAGGCAAGTCAAAGCATGTACTGTAATGACTGTAAACAATGTGCCCGATTATACTGTAGAAAATGATAATCAAAAATCTTCTGATTTCTTTCTAAAACATGTCTTTCAGTCCTCAATCGTTAAGGCTGAGTCTCTGATTTAGTGAAAAATCAACTTACACATCAAAAAATGTCCATGTCTTCTCCCAGTTCCAGGGCTGGAGGGTTCGAATCTTGCCTCCAGTCTGTGTGTGTGTGTGGAATGTGTCGCATCCAGGATTAGCAGTATAGACAATAGACAGATGGATGGGATGGATGGATGGCATCCACTGACTGACATTGATTGACACATGTTTGGCAAACTGTTGATCATAAATCAGAGTCTTAAATTACATCAGCGTGTCTGAAGAACTGGATAAAATTAGCTGAGACAGACTAAATATTTGTTATCCACATTAGTCTGTCAGCTCCAGCCACCTCCCCCACCCCCCCCCAAAAAAAACCCTAAAAAAAACAAACCTTCAGGGTTAACCGTATCTTGGCTACGTTTGATGTGAGAAGCAAATCATGCCAAATTAGACTCTGTCCTTCTCAGGAGGAAGACGCTCTCAGTCACGTCGCTGGCTTCACCGTAGCGAACGACGTCAGCGCTCGTGACTGGCAGATGAAGAGGAACGGCAAACAGTGGCTTCTGGGAAAAACCTTCGACACTTTCTGTCCACTAGGCCCTGCCCTTGTTACCACAGGAACGCTGAAGGGTAGGTGAGGAAGTCGGAACGAAAAAGTGGGGTGAAAGTGGAAAACGAGCGGATGTGAGTCAGCTTTGATGTGCTGTCTTTTTTTTATTTATTTGATTTTTTATAACAGACGTCCACAGGCTGGGGATCCGTTGCCTGGTTAATGGTGACGTGGTTCAGGAGAGCAACACCAATCAGCTGATCTTTAAGACGGAGAAGCTGGTGGCGTGGGTCTCGCAGTGAGTATCCCGTAGCAGTTTTCAGACTCCGTGAGTCCAAGTATTCAGCAGTGACGTGACTTGTTGCACACATGAGCAGTTCTGATCTGCGAGCACTGCGATGTCTTATTGTCGATGGATTCCTTGCGTCCTCTGCTCAGCTCTTTGTGTTTGTCTCGGACGCAGGTTTGTGACTCTGTTCCCGGGCGACGTGTTTCTAACAGGCACGCCTCCGGGAGTGGGCGTGTTCAGAAAGCCTCCTGTCTTTCTAAAGGTGAGCTTGGCTTCGTACACTGCATAGGCTTGTTCTCCATTTTCAAATCCTCTGAGAAACATTATTTCGTAAGGATACTCTATAGGAGAAGTTTTCCAAACCGTACGGGAAGAACAGCAGAAATTTCATAATGAGTCCCGGTTTGACTCGAACACTCACACACTTGTATGCAAAATACGATACTAAAACGGTCTCAATCATGTGGTGATTCGACTCTTTTGTGCGTTTTAAGCCAAATTCGGTTTCATATTACCTTCTTGATCTACATCACTGTTAAACTGAGAAATAACTGCAGTATCGAAAAGCTAAAAGCGCCGGAGACGGTACGAGGCTAGCACATAGTGGATGCGGATTCTGCGGCGTGACTGCCTCTCTGGTCTCTAACAGTAGATTGGTATGCAGCAACGCAGCCTGAAGGGAGAACAGAAGCTTCTGTTCCTCCACTGTGATTGAATTTAAACCTTCATCACGCTACTAATTTCCCCCCAATTAGATGCCGTTAACATTGGCTGTCGTTCGGCACCGCCGAGACTTGGCACGCTCTCGTTCGAGTGGCAGCCAGCCGCCACGTGGCATGTTTCATTTGCGCCGGATATTTTCTTGTCGCAAAATGACTTTGACATCAATCGCAAAGTCATTAGGAGTGTAATTTACACAACAGTCGAGCGCAAATGATTTCGGTTCGATTTTGAGCACACGGACTGAAGAATGTCTTTAATTAGCCTGTTTTATTTTCAGCATTTTTTTTTTTTTTAGTTACACTTGAAACGCCACAAGTGTTAATGAAAAGTAGCTGCAATGATGTTTTTGTTGGTCTTTTGGCTGCACCGGCAAGGGGTCGCCCACCACAGCGGACCATCAGATACTCACACACAAGCTTGGCACAAGGTTTTACACCTGATGCATTTCCTGACGCAACCCTCCCATTTTATCCGGGCTTGGGACCGGCACTGTATCCAGTGGCTGAGGTTTGGGCTTTGGCTGGGAATCATACAGTACCTGGGCCTTCTGCATGGCAGACGAGACACCTAACACTGAGCCACCAGTGCCCCTAATGAAACGTAGTTTTTGAGAAAAGAAAAAAAAAAAGTACAGGATGTATATAAAGACGTACTGTAATAAAAACAGAAGCTCGGCCATCACACGAAGCTTGCAGACAAATAAGTGACAGTTTAACTCAAATCTTGAGTTAATAAAGATGTTCACAATCGGGAAGAAGGGTTAGAGAGAGAGAGAGAGAGAGAGATATTGTGAGCTAATATAAAACCTGTTCTTTTACTTTTAATAGTTGATCATTTGAACATTTCTGTACCTTTTACTCAGGTACACAAGTAATTGCAGTACATCTACTTTAACTCGAGTAATATTTGCTCTGGGGAAGGTTTACTTTTACTTAAGTACAGGATTTGACTGTTTATGGTTCCATGATTCCCAACCGTAGGTCAGGACAGACACTGTACAATGTAAATCCAGTTTTAGTTTGTTATTTACATGGTCATGGTAGGTTTTTATTTTTTTTTTAATGTTGGACTACTGATTAGAAGGGCACGAGGTCAAGTCACTGCACCAGCACACGCAGTTGTATGACTATAGAAAGTTTGAAAAGTTGTCGTGTGTAAGGGTGTTGGTTAAAAGATGGAATGACGTCCGATGTGCCGTAAACGATCATGTTTGAGAGGACCGTGCGTCTCCTCTGAGGGAACATCTGCTGGCTCTGAGTAATCATTTTGTTGAGCGAGATTGTTGTAATATGCTTCAGGGTTCGATCTCGTGCGTCACTCATTTTAACGGACAGATAAATAAACAGGAGGTTTAAACCACGCTCGAGGCACAGTGCAATACATTTTTTTATATTAATATCATTAAAATGAGGCTACCTGCACACTATATGATGTTTCTCAGAGTGTGTTTGCTTAGACCCTCTCAAGGAAAAAAGTACGCAGGTGACTCACAGCTCCGCCCACAGACAGGGCATGTGACTAAACGAACGGCTCTTCCCATTTCGCTCTTCTAGTATCCACTCCAAAGCCTAGGTAACACATCGCCAAGGGGAAACGCCCACGATAGCCGTTTATAGAGTCACGCTAAACCTAACGGAAGTGATAAATCTTTCAAACTTTCTGGAAATGTTTCAAGTTCACGATTGTCTTTTTTTTTTTACTGTAGTTATAAAGTGAAATGAAAAGTAGATAAAAGAATCCTGCCGTGGTGTGTAGAGTATTTTTGTCACTAGTAAAATGTACAGATTGTGCATGGGGAAAGTTGCCATCTCTGTTTGCCTGTGCATGTGGAAAAGGGCGGATAGCATGTCTTTCAGTTCAAACCTTCAGCTGCAGTTTACAAAGGGAGCGGTCACATGGTAGCTGGGTATCTGGTGAGGTGGGGCAAAAAGGAAAGAATAGTGTGGAGAATGGGATTTATTAAATAATAATATGCTTATTTCATCATAAGAATCAATGCCGCGGCCTGTAGTGTAGACTTTGTAGGGAGTAGGGCACATTCATGATCACTTGACAAAGTTTTCAATTGGGAATCGCAGTTTTTAAATAAATCTGATCGCTGAAATTTGAAATGCAAATACTGATCAGGTTATTAACAGTGCAACAGTAAATCATGACTATTTAACATGAATAAATTATAATTAAACTGAAAATGCTGCGAGTGCTGATGATTTCATTACCCACATAATGAAACCAGCTTTAATTATGATTACATTACGGACATGACCAGCATTAAAAAGTTTTTTTTTTCTCTCCCTACCAGTGGTGTATTAAATCATGAGCTTAATTATTGTTTAGATGTAGTTATTGTTTAGTTTAGATAAAAAAATAATATATATATATATAACTTAATTAGCATAAACACTTAAAAGAACAGCTTTCATCAGATATGATCACAGATTTAACACACACAAGGAAATTGATTTTTTTCATTAAAAACAATAATTGAAGTAATCGTGATTTTGAACAAATCATACAGTCATGTCTTTATTTGTTCTTGTTTCTGGGTGTGTTACAGAAAGGAGACGTCGTGGAGTGTCAGGTCGATGAGATCGGGTCCATCCGAAACAAAGTGGTGTGACTCCAACACGGCCGACCGACTTCATCCGAGCTACGCGGATTAAAACAATAATGACTTATCATAAATGATTAAATGTTTCTGAAAATCATGTGCACTAGCAATAGAAATTCAATTTCCCACAGCGCAGGTGCTGTGATGTTCCAGGAGATGGCGCTCTGCTGATGATAATTACAGAGACTACAGCGTTATTGGATTTTTCTGCATTCTGTTTTGGTGCTAATTTTAAAAGCCTCCTTAATGCGGAAAACAACGGCAAGTCTAACGGTAATTCTGTAGAAATGTAACTTCCTGGGTTTTAATCAGACAAGAGAATATCTGTATAATTTATATTATTACTGTTCCTTTAAATTTGAAACCTTATAAACACAAGAATGTTTTTTATATCTGAGAAACTACTCGTAATTCTCAAATATGACTGAGTCACTAAAACCTGAGAGCGTCCTGTGTTTCATTAAAGAGGTGGGAAAACAACCCAGGAACTGCTGCGCCCGTGAGCCGACCTGAGTTTATGAAATGAGAGAAGTGTAAATGTGCCGAGTCTGTGATCATATTGTTCACTGAAACTGCAGTTCTGCCTGCATTTGAAGCTGAATTTATTATTATTATAATACATTGGAAAAAAAAAATGCTGCGTTTAGCCATCTCACCTTTCCTGCCTGTTTTAGTATTCCCCTCATTTCTTCTTTTCATCTGCACATCTTTCTCCATTATTGATTGCCCCACTTGGTGAGCGTGCAGAAGGACCTTGTGTGGTTCTGCCTTGTGTTTGTGTGTCTCTGGAGATCTTACTCGGCTTACTCGTGCACTACAGCAATCAGCCCTGCCATTAACATCTCTCTCGCCATGCTACGTCTGAAAAGAGCCTGTGTGTGGATGTGTACAGGGGTGAAAGAGCAGGGTTATGGGATTGACACGGTGTCCAGACGGGGCATCACCAGCGTCTAATCAGGAGCTGATTGTGAAGTGGTTCATGAGCTGCGTCACTCTTCATTAACGTCACCGTGTGTGAGAAAAGTGAAAGAGAAAGATCTGGGTCGAGAAAGGGGTGGAGAACAAAACCTGTATTAATTTCTCCGATCAAATGAAAGCGGACAATATGAAGGAACAATTTTCGTCGAACAGAAACGAGAGAAGAACTCGTTAAGTAGTTAACAATGCAATAATATTAAACACAGATTCATTAAATTGGAAAAAAAAAAGACCAAAAATCCTGGTCTCCTTTTGGATAATACGTCTGATCTACTCAAAATAAATCCGATTCTGGTTTCTAAACCTTATAGTTTTATATATATAATAAATGAAAAAACGAAAAACGTTTAACTCTACACAATACTTGCAAAGTGCTCTAGCTTTCTATAACAAATCACAACCAAAAAAAAAAAAAAAACAGACCTGGCTGCATTTACAATAAATAACCCAATGAAGTTTTTAAAAAAAATTTTTTTTTAAGGCCCAGGTCTGATGTTTCAGTCTAAACCCGAAGCTCCTCCATCAGGCGAACACGAACTGCGAGACGAACTGGAAGAGTTTGTGTTTGTTCTCCGCCTGGAGGAAAAGAGGACTGATCTCTAGATACACCGCCTCGCTCTGCCGGTCCTCCGTCAGCACCTGGTGCAACACAAACACACGCGGTAATTATTCAGTCTTATATGCAGAAGCCAGAGCTGGAGAGAGATTCACACCAGAGATAAAAGAAGCTGTTGTAACCTACACACACGCCATCCGTACAGTGAAGCATGGTGGTGGCGGTAGCACTGCAAGTTAGACGTGAAAAGAACGATGGAAAATATCCACTTCAGGACACTTAGTCATCAACATACACGGAGAATGTGGTGTACGTTCTTCTTGTCGAGGATGCTCTGCACTGCGTGGGGGAACAGAGCGGTTTTTTTCGAGAAGGCGCCGAGCCAAACCGGCGTCACGATGCCGCGGTGCTGCCTGCTCTTTTTATATTTTTTGTTATTTATTTATTTTATTTTTATTTTTTTTTTGGGCCTCAGACTTCTTTGAACTGATAAAATGTTTTGTCTGCTCGTGGGCTGGAAGTATGAGATATTTATATAGTTCATAGGGATTTATATAAACCTTAGATACAAAAATACGCTTGTACAAATATACACCGCTCGGTCGTATTGTAACATCATGACCGCCCACCTGATATTGAGTAGCTCCCCACTTCTGCCACCAGAACATCACTGACCTGTCCTTTAAGTCCTGTCCTGTAAGTTGTGAGGTGGGGTCTCCATGGATCAGACTTGGTTTTTACAGCACATCCCACAGATGCACAATTGGACTGAGATCTGGAGATAAATTTGTCGTCGTTTTCCTCAAACCATTCTTGAACCGAGGAAGAAAAGAAATTGTTTAGGTACAGTAGGTGGTAAAGTGTCCACATGAATGGCGGGATCCCATGTGTCCCAACGGAACGTCACTCAGAGCATCACACTGCCTCCACTAGCTTGGGTCAGCATGGGCTCCCTCACTGGTCTGCAGCTACTCAATGTACTCTATGTTCTGCAGCGATTTGGGCTACGCTTTGAGATCGGACTACTAGTTCACCGGTTTTCCTTCTTTGGATCACTTTTGGTACAGTATGTCCTGACCACTGCAGACCAGGAACCTGCAGCTTTTGACTCGCTCTGACCCGGGCCTCTACAGCCGTCACAATTTGGTCCTCGTCAGTGAAAGTCGCTCAATTGTTTGTTTACGCTTGAGCATTTTTCCTGCTTTCCGCACGTCAACTTCAGGGACAAAATGTCCACTTGTAACGAAATAATCAATGTTATTCATGTCACCTGTCAGTTGCCATAATGTTATGGCTGATCGGTCCACACCGTGACCTCAACAAGGATTTTTACACTTAATCTCACGCCAAAAAAAAAAAAATTAGGCAAAATATAATTTCGCCCTGGTTGCCACGGTTAATCTATAGTCAGGGCGTGATGAACTACACCAGCACTGATATAGCTCAGAGGACTTGTATGAGAATCGAAGGTGACTGTACGAAATGCAACCGATAAATCACAAGAGTGACGCAAGAGCGGCTAAGAAGAGTGAAGTGCGTTTGGAGGAAAAGGCCTACAGTAGCGTCATCTGTTTTCATGAAGGAGTTCGCTGTGAAAACAGCCAGCAAGCTAACGGTCAGGAAAAGCAGACGATGATCAGCAGCAAGCATCAGATTGCTGAAAATGACCAGGGACGACGACGGACACAAGGTCTTTAAAACAGGATCGATGAGCACGGGCACAGAGGCGGAGAAAACGCAGCGGGAATCTTTCAACAGCCTCAACAAATTCACAAAAGAACAAGGACAGGAGGGTCAAGAGCTTCTGGAGAACAGCCTTATCTTCAGACGAATCCGGATTGATCTCAGACGGATCTGACAGAGCGGTGTTCGTGTGGACGAAGCCAGGAGGAGAACTGCACTGAGGTGGAAATGTCAGCGTTTGTGACGGTGCTGTTGGTGAGCTTGTCTTCACCGATGGCGTCATGAACTCCGATGTGTACGGAGACGAACTCGGACGAAGCGTCAGCTGGATAAAGCGGATAAAAGATGTAATGGAGATGAAATGAGTAAACCACTGATGCACTGGTGAGGATGAACTGGACATCGTTTGGGTGAAATTTAAACAAAACAAGAAAAAGTCTGTCTACATGAGGAATTGTGTGCGTGGCGAGTTTCCTCCGGGTATTCTGGTTTCCTCCCACAGCCCAAAGACATGCAGATCAGGCTGACTGGCGTTCTCAAATCGCCCTTAGTGTGTGAAATAAGCGATAGACTGGCACACCATCCAGGGTGTACCCCGCCCCAAGTCTCCTTGGATACCGGATAAAGTCGTTTAGACGATGAGTAAATGAGTGAGTGGTTTTTAAAACACATTCACAAACAGTAATGCAAGGTTAATCCCGTCCCCCGGAAATAATACTGTGATCTGTAAGAATGCTACAAAAGGCTGAGTGCTGAAATAATCATATTTGTCTAGTTTTAAACAGTGTGTTAATTATTTATAGAAGGGCGGAGTAGGAAGATGAGTGTACTAGACAGAGATGGAAAGTCAGAGAGATCCAGTAGGAGAGAAAAAGAGTTAAAAGATGCAGGGAGAGACACAAAGCGCGAGAGAGAGAGAGAGAGAGGGGAAAAAAACTGTTATAGAAAACATTTCTCTTGGTCTTACTGTATATATAACTTACACCAAAATCTGTCAGAGTTCGCAAGGCCATTCTCGCCAGCTTTATCGAGGAGCTCTCTAAAATAAACACAAACACACACACACAAAGTGTTCAGCTTATGAGGCTCATTACTTACTGTATGGTGAAAAGCTTGTCTCAACTTGTATTCAGTAAAGTTATCATGAGTATGCCCTTTAGCCCTGTTTTCCTCTCACTGCTTCTTTCTGTTTGTCAGTCACTACATGTGTGTGTGTGTGTGTGTTCCTCTAGCGCCTGATCTACTTTAGTGCACCTGATCAGTGTTGCTAAGCGGATTGAAGCAGTGACGCCAGTCTGGGAGCCCGGGCCGCGTCTCGGTGTGTGTGTGTGTGTGTGTGTGTGTGTGTGTGTGTGTGTGTGTGTTCATGCGCCCGTCCTGTGAGTCAGCGGCCGGGAGATGTACAGCGCGCGTTCGGCCGCGGCTCGGGCTCTTATGCTAAGTGAATTAAATGATGAGGAGAGTTGAATGTGTGTGGGTGTGTGTGGGTCTGACCGTGGTGCACTTTGTCCAGCTGAGCTTTGTTTCTCAGGTGAGCGTGGAGATGAGTCACACACGCCGCATCTACACACAACACACACAAAACACAAAGCCGTTCACGTCGACAGTCTCTCTCTCTCTCTCTCCCCGTCTCGCTCTCTTTCACCTCCACTGCTAATTACAGCGGTGCGGTGATGTGCTACAGAGGCAGGAGAGCGGAAAGCTGATGATTTTCCCGGGAAGATCCCGTATGACTTAGATTCATCTCGTCTGAGCAAATTAATCACGGCACGACGGGTCGCTCCGAAGATTTACACACATCCGAATGAAGTGCTTCCGCATCCTCGGGGTACTGTAAGTGTGTGTGTGTGTGTGTGAGCGTGTGTGCGTGTGAGTGTGTGTGCGGTTACCTGTAAGGGGAAACGGCAGCAGGTCCAGGCTCTCTATAGCCCAGGAGAGCGCCCTCAGCTGTACACTTAGTAAACTACATAAAAACAACAGCAGCCTGGGACAGTGAGATGGTTGACTCAACTACACACACACACACACACACACACACAGCCACACACAGACAAAAAGAGGGAGAACGTAGTCAGGTTCAAACATCTTAATCAAGAGATTGAATATTTGTGTGTCTGTGTGTGTGTGTGTGTGTGTGTTAGAGTTGCAGAACAAAACTCCACTCAACTCTGGAACTTGTCCCTTAACACACTTGTGTTCTATTTATTGTGCAGCGTTATGCATTCGTTTGTTTATTTGTTTATGACTAGTCTAGAACAGGTTGTCCCTGACTTATGAATGAGTTCCGTTCCAGGAGCGTGTTCGTAAGTCCGGTTTGTTCTCAAGTCAGACAAAGTGAGTCTTATACGCCTTTGACACGAATATACCATGTAAATCGTACCAATCCACTGGACTAACTCTCTATCCCCTTTCCTCACACTGCCATCATGTGGCCAAAAACCGTAACCGCGCCTAAGGAAACGAATCTCACAGTGAAATGCAACAGTGTTGTCTCTGCGCCTTTAAATCGTGCGGACGCCATTTAGTCTTGAGGATTTTCCGAAATTAGGATTATTCTCCATCAGGACAGATTTACAGGACAGACATTTTCTATCATCGTCATTTTTTATACATTCACTTACCGTATGTAATTGTAAATACTGGTACGTGAAGCACTGCAGTGTCTATTTTTTGTACAATACACATGAGCTACTTCTGGGATTTGTTCGCATCTACGAATGTTCGTAGAACTGTGGGCCGTTCGTATCTGCGGAAAATTCCTAATTCTAATGTTTGTGAGTTGGGTAATACCTGTACATGTAAGATCTGATAAAGTATCATATATTTGAAACTTCCAAAAAAAGTAAAAAAAAAATATATATTTTTTTTAACACCAACACTTTTCATTCTCTTATTATTTCATATAGATAATGAAGAAAGTGAAATCAATAAAACAGGCGATGCTTGACTAAAGAACAACAATCTTCCATTCCTTAACCAGCATCAAGCAGCTCTTACACACACACACACACACACACACACACACACACCGAAATGCTTATCTAAAAAGCGACAGTCCTGCGGTACTCGTTATAACATGCAGCACATGGAACAAAGCTGCGTCAGTGAATAACAAATCGAAACTTCATAATGAACGTTTTTTAAATAAACACACGAGTCAGTCAGCCGATCATGGCTACTCATTAGTGAGCAGCGAGCGCGGGTGTTTCTTTATATAGTTATATATCGTAACCGGCGAATATGGTTTATTGTGCAGACGTTTTGGGCAGACGTTCCCCCACATGCTCCTGCTTTAAGAAAAGTAAATAAACTGCATTTTGTAAATATTCCCAGACTGGCGACGGCACGCTGATGTGACTGTATTTTGCGTCATCGCGGTAGTATCTGGTCATGTCATCAGCCATTTGAGAGACGACCCATCTGTAAAAAACTTTAAGTGATTATTGGACAATTCCGTTCGGCGGCTGATCGATCGAAGCTCCCTTACTGGATATCGGACGCTGTGTTGCCTCTGCTTGATGCTGAGAGAAGGCTGTGTATGTTTCAGTACAACACCATCTACTGTATACCAAACTGGGTTTGTTAAGTTTGTTAGGTTTGTTGATTTTTAAACTGAATTTAACAATTTGTCCCCAGAATTTGTTCTAGCTCGCTTGGAGCTCAGTAAGGAGGGGGTTTAAAGTCAGTCTACTGAAGCATCACACTGATACCAGACCACAAGTACTGCATGCCTGTGTGTGTGTGTGTGTTTGTACCTTATAAGATTGTGTGTCCTGTTCCTCACAGTCTGAATCACTGCTGTGTTCAGGGTCATCTGATGTAGTCCATGAGAAAACACCCTGCCTTTTCCAGAAATCACACGCTGGCGTATCCCGTTGTACCTGCACACACACATACACATAAACAGCAACTCTATTAAAATATACTGAGGTTAACATACACCTTCTACTTCTCCTACGGTATGTGTGAGATATCGAACCACTTTGGGAGTTTTATTCCTTCAGTAAAAACCCAACTGCATAAAAATCTGAGTGTAATAAGTCTGTAAATGGATGTTTTATTCTTGTTCCACACACACACACAGCTGCAGTGTGGACTAATCTGCAGCACAAGCACTCTTTCTCCGTGTCCCTCCAGCTCTGTCCCGTCCTCAGCAGCGTTTTCTCTCCCACAGACTCGCGCCATCTGTTCACACCAATCAGTTTTTCTTTCCAGCACACACGCGCACACACACACATCTCTGAGATCATCGATATTAACTCTACTGATGCAGATGTCCCAGCACAAATCCCCGGCCTTTGTCCTGTTGTGTGGACACACGCACACTTACACACTTGTATATCACGCTTGAGTGGACACAATGAACAAATGGTGAAAAAAAAAAAAAGATAAAAAGGGATCATTTCAGTCAGAGTTAATCAAAGAACCTTAGAGAGATGTTTGTGTGTGTGTGTGTGTGTGTGTGTGTGTGTGTGTGTGAGAAAGAGAGTTTACTTTTCACCTCCTCAATGATGAGAATCCCACAACGCACCATGCTGTCCACTGCATCCAGAGCGAAACTGTACGCTGCCTTGCATGGCTGAGAGAGAGAGAGAGAGATGAAAGAGTAAGTCAGATTAAAAGACAAACAGATATGCATATAAATACAGTACTGTAAAAGTCTTAGGCGTCATATTATCTGTAGTACAAATTTTGTTATACAAGTTTTTATGTCTGCATTATTATGTACAAGCCCATTCCCTACAAAGATACACTACAATTAATGAATAAATAACATTACAGAAGAACATTTGCATGCCTGTAAAGAAAGCGACATATTACATGAAAAACCTACTGTAACAGCTGTTTTATTTACAGTACTGTGTAAAAGTCTTGGGAACATCCAAACAAAAACCATATGCAATGATGCTTTTGAAAACATCTCTACATTAAAAGAAACTTCTATAAAAAGCACTAAGTAATAACGTACACAATAAACGGTCAATATTTGGTGTGGAAACTCTGTGCTTGAACATAAGTGGTGGTGTTCGATACAGATGTGTGCAGTATTCTAAGTAAAACAGCTGTTAGGTTTTACTGAGCGTGCTGGAAAACATGAGTTCTTTTGGCAACTTCGTCACACTCGCTCCTTTCTATTTTCATACAAAACCCAGGAGTCGACATTATTGATTTTTTTTTCTCATCTGAAAACTGGTCTGTCATATAATATGTCGCTTTCTTTACAGGCCTACGAATATTCTTCTGTAATGTTATTTAGTCATTAATTGTAGTGTATCTTTACAGGGAATGGTCTTGTACATAATAATGCAGACATCATAAACTTATGTAACAAAATTTGTACAGAAAATATGGCGCATAAGACTTTTGCACAGTACTGATATAGCTCTGGAAAAAAATAGGTGACGACTGCGCCAAAAAAAAATATATATATATATATATATATATATATATATATATATATTTTTTTAAGCCTACTTTCTATATATGGTAAAAGTTGTATACTGGACATAGATACTGTACTTATGTGGTCTTGCCCGAGCAGAAAAGAGAGACGACGCCAAACAGCGATAGAAAAATATTGAGAGACAAACAGAAAGAAAGAGACAGACAGGATGATGATGACGGTGACGGAGAGACAGAAACCGCCTGGGACAGATGGAGAGATAGAAAGACAATAACAGACAGTGATCGAAACAAAGAGAGACAGAGAGCGAGTCGGTCAGAGAGACGAGTGATCGAGATTGAAAGCATGACAGGAAGCCCGTCAGATACAGTACATGTACAGAGAGAGAGAGAGATGAGAGAAGCGGTGGAGATAATTAGTTGTGTACAGCAGTTGTGTAGCGGTGTGTGTGGAGTGCTTCGCTCTTGTTGACATTTCCTGCACATGTTGATGTGTTGGCTGTAATTACACACAGTTCTCCAGTGAACAGCTCTTGAGAGGAGATTTTACTGTACAGGTACGGTTGCGATCGCTCACTGCAGCTCATCCGTGTCTATAAGCTGCTGTGTGTCGCTCTCGCCACAACAACTACAGCAAGAGTTCTCTAAAGCAAAAAAAACAAACAAACACTACTGTACTTTATAACCGATAACTTTAACTTTAAAACGGATAGAGAGATATGGACTGCGTGCGTGATTATGCTATTTTCCTCAGCTTTATTTTATTGCTGACTAAACACATTGGTCTCGTTTGATCTATGATCTAATGATCGGAACATTTAACAAAGAAAAAATGAGAACTGCCGTTCTCGGGGGAAATTATTAGAGCAAACATATCAGGCAACCTTTTACCAAATGAAATAATATTTAACAGAAAATTAATATCGGGGGAAAAAACAACAACAACAAAAACCCAGTTTCGTCCCTTTGGAGCTGTTCCGTGATGAATACCGGCACCCTTCTTTTCAATAACCTGCTATGAGCCTCCTCATCCATCAGGTGCGTCAGGTTCTTCATCTGCTCACGATCAATTTTTAGCTGAGGCAGAGCCACCGCGGCCGCCTGAACCCAGCGCGCTGAAAGAGCTGAATTGTCTTCCCCGACTGTAAATCTCCGCTGGAGAATGGCTCTGGCGTTCTCAATAGCGCTCGAGTCAGACGAGGAAGGCAGCCAGGTCATCATTCTGTCATCTTTCATGCCTGCGCAGGCTAGGCCAAGGATTGATTTATGTGTCGATGGTCCTGCATAAAGATCACGGCCTTCCTTAAAGGGTGCTTCTGTCTTAGCAGTAGACGCTGAAAAGGTCCGACTAGCTCATGGTTAATGATTCCAGGCCACCGCAGTAAGAAGATGCCACCCCTCCTCAATCCTTCTGGTCCACTCATCTGCTTCATCATTTGTCTGTTAAACCTGCTTCGGGTGCTTCTTTCTTGGAGCCTTGATTAAGCTTTATTTCCTTACTGGTGGTCGTGTTTCCGGCTTCCTTACCTTGGTGAGATCTCTCAGCACGTGATATCTTATTCTCCTCGACACTCCTGGTCGGTTACACTCCTGAAATATGGTGACACTTTAAAACTATCAGGTTTCTGTCAACCGCACGCTTCACTGTTTTTACGTTTTTTGTTTGTTTGTATTGTTTTCTACACGTATTGTTTTGTGAGCCTGCTGAGTATCCATAAAGCATTCGACTGTCTAGTGGTCACGCATCCATCCATCTTAGACGCATTTTACAACTCGCTCGCTCGTGAGTGACTCGGGGAGGAGGAGGTCCTGGAGCCTATCCCGGGAGATTTAGGGCACGAGGCCTGGACGAAATTTTTATATTATAATCCGTAGAAATAATAAATCGATCAGATCATAATGCTGACTTACGCATGCAGCTTACAAACGTACGAAACAGCATTAAGCTTGATGAGTGCTGTATAAACTTCTCAGCTTGAAAAATCCTATATGAACTGGGTCTGTGTTTAAGTAGAACCCGAGCCAGTGTAAAATCTGTACCGTGACGCTTCGGGGCCGGTTTGTTGGTGTTGGAAGAGAACACGAGTAACAGAGCACTCCTTAAGGAGACCTTTCATCCGGCGTGCGCACGTGTTTGGGGTCGGTACATAAAGTGTTAAGTTGTGTGAATTTGCATGATGGGCGCCGATACTTCTGGAGCTGATGGAGTGACTCACTGGTATATACCCGGCTGGCAGTAGGTGTGTGAGCTGTAGGCATTTTTCAGTCAGCTCCTCTTGACCGAGTGCGACATCAAACTCCATCTCTTCTCCTCCACATCCGGCCACCTCACACAGCAAGGCAAAGACAGCGCAGGCTACACGCGTGTACACACACACACACACACACACACACACACACACACTTACACTAGTAACTGGTGTTTAATCTAAACTACAAGCTGCACATCACATCACCTTTATAGTATAATCTACAACACAGCTCTGTTTATTACTACTTAAAAACACCATCAGTCCATTAGTCTCAGTAAAGGAGGTGTGGCCTCGGTGTCTGTCTCAGTAAAGGGGGGTGTGGACTCTGTTTCAGTCTCAATGAAGGAGACACAAGCTCTGTGTCAGTCTTAGTGAAGGAGGCGTGGCCTCTGTCAATCTCAGTAAAAGATATGTGGCCTATGTGTCAGTCTCAGTAAAGGAGGTGTGGCCTATGTGTCAGTTTCAGTAAAAGATATGTGGCCTATGTGTCAGTCTCAGTAAAGGAGGTGTGGCCTATGTGTCAGTCTCAGTAAAGGAGGTGTGGCCTATGTGTCAGTCTCAGTAAAGGAGGTGTGGCTTCTGTCAGTCTCAGTAAAAGAGGTGTGGCCTATGTGTCAGTCTCAGTAAAGGAGGTGTGGCTTCTGTCAGTCTCAGTAAAGGAGGTGTGGCTTCTATCAGTCTCAGTAAAAGAGGTGTGGCCTATGTGTCAGTCTCAGTAAAAAAAAGGTGTGGCCTATGTGTCAGTCTCAGTAAAGGAGGTGTGGCTTCTGTCAGTCTCAGTAAAAGAGGTGTGGCCTATGTGTCAGTCTCAGTAAAAGAGGTGTGGCCTATGTGTCAGTCTCAGTAAAGATGGTGTTGCCTATGTGTCAGTTTCAGTAAAAAAAAAGGTGTGGCCTATGTGTCAGTCTCAGTAAAGGAGGTGTGGCTTCTGTCAGTCTCAGTAAAAGAGGTGTGGCCTATGTGTCAGTCTCAGTAAAAGAGGTGTGGCCTATGTGTCAGTCTCAGTAAAAAAAAGGTGTGGCCTATGTGTCAGTCTCAGTAAAGGAGGTGTGGCTTCTGTCAGTCTCAGTAAAAGAGGTGTGGCCTATGTGTCAGTCTCAGTAAAAGAGGTGTGGCCTATGTGTCAGTCTCAGTAAAAGAGGTGTGGCCTATGTGTCAGTCTCAGTAAAGATGGTGTGGCCTATGTGTCAGTTTCAGTAAAAAAAAAGGTGTGGCCTATGTGTCAGTCTCAGTAAAGGAGGTGTGGCTTCTGTCAGTCTCAGTAAAAGAGGTGTGGCCTATGTGTCAGTCTCAGTAAAAGAGGTGTGGCCTATGTGTCAGTCTCAGTAAAAGAGGTGTGGCCTATGTGTCAGTCTCAGTAAAGATGGTGTGGCCTATGTGTCAGTTTCAGTAAAAAAAAAAGGTGTGGCCTATGTGTCAGTCTCAGTAAAGGAGGTGTGGCTTCTGTCAGTCTCAGTAAAAGAGGTGTGGCCTATGTGTCAGTCTCAGTAAAAGAGGTGTGGCCTATGTGTCAGTCTCAGTAAAAAAGGTGTGGCCTATGTGGCAGTCTCAGTAAAAGAGGTGTGGCCTATGTGTCAGTGTCAGTCTCAGTAAAAGAGGTGTGGCCTATGTGTCAGTCTCAGTAAAGGAGGTGTGGCCTATGTGTCAATTTTAGTGAAGGAGGTGTGGCCTTGGTCAGTCTTAGTAAAGAAGTCTTTGCCTCTATTTCAGTCCTGTGAAGAGAGCATGGCCTCTGTTTCAGTCCCCATGAAGGAGGTGTGGCCTGCCACTCTCAGTAAAGGGGACGTGGCCTCGGTTTAAGTATCAGTAAAGGAGGCATAGCTTCTGTGTCCCAGTCATAATGAAGTAGGTGTGACACATATGTCGGTTAGAAAAAAAATATTTTGAAAACACACACACACACACACACACACACACACACACACACACACACACACACACACACACACACAGGCTGCACTATGATGAATATGATTAATAAACTGACCTCCCACAGCTTCTTTGATGAACACGTGCGTGAGGAGCTGGCTGTGTCGGCCGAGCGTGAGCAGGCTGTGTGGGTCTGGCCGAGCAGTCACCAGCAGCTCTCCTGAAGGGGGCGCTGCAGCCATCAGTAGGTGGGGACGCAGCAGAGAGAGCGCGTGGAACAGCACACTGAGCACAGAGCCCCCAAACCCAACATCATAGCGCCTGAACAACACCTCCTCAAGCAGCCAAGACAAATCTCTACACAACACAGACACACGCACACCCTGACACACACACACACACACAGGAACAGAGAAAACACAATCAGGGGAAGTGTGTGTGTGTGTGTGATTTCTGGGCTTTAAACAGATCAATAAATGCATGGTGTAAGAAGCAGCACAGTGAGACGTGGAGCGTTATGTAAAAAAGGCTGAGATTTATAAAGCAGAGTCTGTGTGGTGTAAATGTGTTCGGCTGCGTCTCCTCACCCTGCGGTGTTTATGGAGGAGCAAACACGACATCATGCTGGTGGACATCACGGCCATGCTGCTGGTCACCGCTGAGAGGCAAACCGACAAAAACACACACAAATAATAGATCCGTCATGCTCGCTTATCAGCACTGCATTGTCTCTCCTACACGGAGAACAATGAGGATTTTTAATCCTTCGGAAATTTCTTGCTGAGTGATGTCGCTTAACGCAGCGTTGGACCAATCACCTCCAAAATACAGATTAGGGAAACATGAAAACCAGAAACAGCTGTCAATCTGATGATGGACATTAAGATGAGGAACAAATAAAGTGGGGAAACAAATAAAGATAATTTATCTTTATTAGGCAAGTGAATGAATGGATGAACAAATAAACAAAGCAAATAAGTTAAAAAACAGTTAGTAAAAAACATCAAAAATACAAGTGCATGTATGCAATTAAATCTATACATATAATAAAACTGTAAAGTGGGCATGTCTGTACATTGAAGATATTTGCGAAAAAATTATTTGTGGGGACGCAAGATGAGTAACAGAACACATCAAGGTAATTTTTGTCATTTTTGTCTGTCTGTCTGTTTGTGCACGCATCACGTAAAAACCGCTAAACTAATTTTAAAGGGGTTTTCACTGGTGTATTTGGCCGTATTGAGGTAATGTATAGAGTTTGTTTCATCGTGATCGGCCAACGGGAAGGGTAGATTTGCTACTTTGAAATGTAAATGGAAAGCGCCCTTATATCATTAAAAGAAACCAACCCTGAAGAAAATCATTAGTTCATCTCAAAATTCAACAGATGGCGCTGGACATTTTTTAATACGACCTTATGAGTGTGTGATTCAAATCTACTTAATAAACGTGATCTCACACCTTCATTCTGTGCACTTCATGGTAACGTGTAAAGATTTCAGTTCATTCCAAAATCCAACAAATTTTGCGCTGTACAATTTTTTGAACGTGCTTATGAGTCTGAAATGAAATTCTATGCGATGGCACAGCTAGTACGTCAATAAAGTGAGAAAGTAAAGAAATAAATAAACAAAATGAAATACAGAAAGGAAGCAAGTTTAATTTACTAAATAAAAGGCTGTTATGCAAGTGTATAAATGAAATACATAATAAATACATGAAATAAAAATATAAAAGATATATAAAAAAAAAGACTCTTTGAAAAAGACAAATATAAGTAATTTAATAAACAATGTCTAAATGAAATTAGATGAAATGAAAATTAGGTGGGCTGCACGGTGGTGAAATGGTTAGCACCGTCTCCTTGCACCTCCAGGGTCTCGGTTCGATTCCCGTCTCTGTGTGCATGAAGTTTGCATGTTCTCCCCGTGCTTGGTGGGTTTCCTCCGGGTACTCCGGTTTCCTCCCACAGTCCAAGCACCCAGAGGAAACCCACCAAGCACGAGGAGAACATGTAAACTCCATGCACACATACTGTACTCCAAGGCAGGAATCAAACCCTAGACCCTGGAGGTGCAAGGCGACAGCGCTAACTACTACGCCACCGCGCCGCTATATATACATCGTCAAGAGGAACGGAGTGCTGCACATGTCCATGTTAAAAGTCTTTTTTAAAATTTTTTTTATTAGTCTATGTAATATTCAAATTTTCTGAGATTTTCTAAATTTTTGAGTTTGCATTAGTAAGCCATAATCATCAAAATGAAAAGAAATAAAAACTTCAAAATATATCAGTCCGTGTGTTCAGTATCTATATACGAGTTTCACTTTTTAAATTGAATTACTGACTGAAATCTAATGAAAACTTTTCAATGCTTTTCTAGATTACTGAGATGCGCCTACAGTATATATGGAAAAACTAGACAGAAATGAATTCTGTTTGTTGTCCTGCGTGCTCTTCCTCGACTGGAGCTTTATCTCAGTGTGGACCTCAGGAGAAGACGCTTCAGGGGGAGAACTTTCTGAATTCACGTCTGTAGCTGGTTTGTAACATCACAGCAAGCAGGGTGGAAATCAAGGGCTGAAACTTGAAAGTGCGACTGCGCACCAGGAAGCACGAACTTATCAGGAATGAGCATGAACATGGGCTCGCACCATGCGCCTTGACACCACACCACAGACCCTGATATCACGCCTGTGGCTGTCGATCACACAGACAAACGAACAGGAACGGCCTCGGTCTAGTTAGGTTCATATTCAGAAATATCTGCTGGGTGATGTCGGATTTCAACGTTTCTACAAATTATAAAAGCGGGTCTCTGGTGTTTGCTCTAAAACGTTGCTTGAATTTCTGAGCTGAAGGTGTTGCAATAAGCTACAATAATAGGGATAGTAAAATAAATTTATGTGTGAGTATGAGAATGTGTGGGTGGGAGGGAGACTCACAGTGCATCAGATGCAGAGTCAAAGCGGTGCTCAGCTGCCTCTCGCTGTGGGACAGTTCAGGCAGAAAGGTGGAGGGGAAAAGCCAGGAAACATCCTTTTGCCCAAATATGGCGTCGTTCCTGTGGGCCATGAGGGAAACAAAGCCAAAACTCTTTACACCCCTATGAAGAAACATCTTCCTACAGCATATGCAAGAAAGAAGGTAAGAAGACGGGGGAAGAAAGCAGCTGCACATTTGCTCTGTTTCAGACTGGATGAAACTGTACAAGACTATATTTTAAAAACTTTTTAAACAACAAAATAACTTTTTTTCTAAAATTAACCCTTCTTAAAAAGATTCGGTCCGGGAGAGACTTCTGTTACGATCTTGAGGTGACCGTTTTCGTAAGGTTTGGGAGAATTTGCAGGCAAAAAAATTTGCGAATAAATTTATGTAGTCTAGGATTTGGAATTGTAATCTTAAATTTTCTTCAGCATCAATAGATTTAATCCAAATATAAAAAAAAAAACGCATCATAGTATTGCATATCTTTTTTGCATTTATTTATTTAGTTAGTTATTTTTCTCTGAGGACTCGCGACTACAGTCACTCGATAGTTCAGGACTGGAGTTTCCTATAGTCTACCTGAGCCTCCAATAACAAACTGATCTCCATATTAACTTAAACATGTCTCCTGTTATACTGAACGTCCAGCCTCCTAACACACAGCATGACTGCAGATCAATCCCTGTTATCACCCAGATGAGGATGGGTTCCCTGTTGAGTCTTGTCCTCTTAAGGTTTCTTCCTACTGACATCTCAGGGAGTTTTTCCTTGCCACCGTCGCCCCTCGGCCGTTCTCATCGGGGACAATCTGATGATCATGATTTATACTTAGAGTGGAACCTTGGATTACGAGCATAATTCGTTCCGGAAGCGGGTGCGTATTCCAAAACACTCGTAAACCAAATCAAACCTTCCCATAAGAAATAATGAAAACAGCCAAATGTTCCACAGCCAAAAAAAACTAATACAAAAAAATAATTAATACAATATATAAAGTAAAAATAAAACAAATTAACCTGCACTTTACCTTTAAAAAAAGTTAAAATAAATCCCAACAGATAAGTGTTTCCGTTTGTGCGTGCAGGCGCCGTGTATTTGTGTGTGTATGTGTGGAATTAGTCCCTTCTCTTGCCTCGTCTGACACAGTAAAACTCCTCCTCCCTCCCCCCCTCGCTTTTTAAGTTTCACAACAAACACACACACCCTGTTTTAATGGGAAAAAAAGAAATCTCTCTAATGACACTCGCGTGAGCGCAGACTAACGGAATCACTGCTGTAAAGTAAAAAACAACAACAAATGAACCAGCACCTTACCTTTGAAAAGAATCGCGACAGAGCAGAGTTTCTGTGTAGAGCAGAGTGTGTGTGTCTATGTGAAGCCTGGGGGTGTAAAGGTGAGAGAGTGTGTGTGTGTGTGTGTGTGTGTCAGTGTCAAAAAACTCGTCACTCGTAAACCAAGACATGCTCGTTTTTCAAGTCAAAATTTATTTAAAAATCTTTGCTCGTCTTTCGGAACTCTCATAAACCGAGTTACTCGCAATCTGAGGTTCCACTGTATTTACATTTCATACAAACTTCCATTTGTATTTCATGAATTTCACGAAATTCCTTTTAATTGTGTAAAGCTGCGTTGCGACAATGACAATCGTTAAAAGCGCTATACGGATAAAACTGAAACGACTGAGAAGATTGATTACGTTTCATAATTGATTGAAAGTATGCAAGACGACTGGCACGAAGGCTCGACTCTCGACCGCGTTATCTGAACGTGACTTCCTGAAGTACGATTCTGTAGCACGATTTCAGGCACTAACATTAGACTAACGTTTATTTTAAAAGCCCGGTTTTAGCCACAATTAGTCAGACTAACACAACATCGATAAACAAGTTTTATCGAGTGTCTCATCTTCAAATCTGTGTGATCAGTGTTTAGACAGGAAAGCCTGAGATTCTCAGACACACTCCGAAAGCTCTAGGGGAGTTCTCACACAAACACACACACACAGATGCAGGATCTGAGCGGGGCCAGGTACAGAGGTGCTGTGGGGGGACGGTGACCTTTTCCCCTGACATTCTGACTGAAAGCTGAATTCTAAAGCTGAGTGACAGCTGAAGCTGCGGGAAAAGATCGAGCTCGGAAAAGAGCCACACACCTCATTTTCTGCACTTTGGCGTGTGTGTGTATGTGTGTGTGTGTGTGTGTAAGAGAGAGAGAGAGAGAGAGAGAGAGAGAGAGAGAGAGAGCGAGAGAATAAAAAGTGCATGACAGACAGATTCGGTCGGAGAGATTGCTGTGTGTGTGAAAATGGGGCGAATCATTTTTAATAGAGTTTTGGAGAGAAACAGAGACTGTGAGATGAGATGAGATGAGATGAGATGAGAGGTGAGAGATGAGTAAAAAAGAAATGTAACTGTCAAACAGAAGAGACGAAAACAGAGAATGAGAGGGAGGGGGATTGAAAAAAATGAAGATATGAAATAAATGCTATACAACTGGAAAAAAAAGGAGAGAGAAAGACGAGAGAATAATGAGAGAGAAGGAACGAATGAGAGATTGAGACGGATTGAGAGTGTGTGAGAGAAAGAGGGAGAGAGCGAGAGAGAGAGGAGAAAAAAAGTCATAAAACAGAGGAATAGAGAAGGACAAGAAATGTATGAGCCATATATAAGGGAAAAGATGATGGGGTAGAGAGAGAGAGAGAGATGCATTCATGTATCAACAGACAAAAAGAGAAGAGAACAGAGAGTGAGAGATGAACAAGAGAAAATGAGAAAAAGAAAGAAAGAGAATGAGAATAGAGAGAGCAAAATAAATAAAAATGGGGTAGAAAGCCTTTGGGGATATGGAGTCATAAATCAAAAGTGAGAGAAAGTAATAAATAGAGAGGGGGAAGGAAAGGCACGGGTTAATGATGCAGACAGGGAAAAGAACGATGAAGGAAAAGAATGTCAACAGGAGATAAAAAGATGAAGTCTGGATAGATGCGGTCATGACATTGAGAGAGAGAAAGAGAGAGAAAGAAAGAAAGAAAGAAAGAAAGAAAGAAAGAGAGCGAGAGAACCTGTTGTGAAGGACAGCTGGCAGCAGGAGGTCCTGTAGGGGGCGTCGTCCGTCCACACGACATTTCCCACTATCACACATCTCCTACAGAGAGACAGAGAGAGGGACAAAAAGAAAGTCAAGTCAAAGAGAGATAGAGGTGGAGTCAAGAAATGAGAATATTATTAAAACTTTACTATTATTATTATTTTTTTCTTTTTCTTTCCTCATTTCTTCTCAATTCTTGTTTGCTGTTTAAATGTTGTATATTATATGAACTGGCAAAGACTAACAGCACTGCACCAGTGTCTATACTGTACACTGTACACTGGCAAACCACAAATCACACGGTTAATTCAGACACCTTTACCAAACTCTAGTGTATTAATAAGCAACTTAGCAGTCCGTTCAAAAACTTAATGTGTTGGAAGCGGGAAAAATGGGCAATTTGAGCGACTTTAACGCGGATCAATCTGTGAATGGTCAGGACGTACAGTACCAAAAGTGGTCCAATATAGCGTATAAGCAGTGACTCGGAGACAGGGTCCAAAACTACTGTATTGTAGCTACTGTAGCTCAGATTGAAAAAAAGTTCATTTTGATTCTGATAGAAAGGAGTCAGAACACACACACACACACACACATACAGTGAACCGCAGTTTGGTGCTGGACTGTGGCAGGAGACCGGTCACTGACTGCATCCACCACTGGAAGTCCCGTGTGGGCATCAGGACTGGACCACAGAGCAATGGAAGAAGGTGGCCTGGGGAACAGATGGCAACAGGATGCATTGTGGGAAGAAGGCAAGCTAGTGGAGGCAGTGTGATGGTCTGGGCAATGTTCTCTGGTTCCACCTCGGGGTACAACCATTTGGGAACGCCAATTAGCCTGAAAGCTGCATGTCTTTGGACTGTGGGAGGAAACCCGGTGTACCAGGATGGATCCCACCAAGCACGGGGGAGAACATGCAAACTCTGTCGGGAATCGAACCCAGACCCTGAAGGTGCAAGGCAACAGTGCTAATCACTACGCCACCGTGCCGCCTCAAATCAATTGTTTTGTTTATATAGCGCATCTTACAATGGTCAGTGTCGCATAGCAGACTTACAGAATCTATATACTGTCTGGAAATAAGTTTGAAAGATTGATCAAGCTGAGGGCGGCGGTGCTGAGGGAAAAACTCCCTGAGATGGCGATAGGAGGAAACCTTGAGAGGATTGATCTGCCGTCATACTGTGTGTCAGGAGGCTGGAAGTTCAACATAACAGGAGACGTGTTTAAGATAATACAGTATGATGTCCAGGACCGTCTTCATGGTGAAGTGGAACTGTCCCCGGTCACAACACCCATGTGAAAAGATCTCCTAACCAGAACCGGGGCACCAGGACGAGTCAGGCACGCTGCTAAAGCCTGCGCAGGGATGGGTTGAGGAACATGGCGAAGAGTTTGGAGGTGAAGGAGAACGAGAGGAGAAAAACATGTTTAATCCCGGCTTTATCTCGCACACTTCACACCTGAAGCCAACAGTTTGCATTTGAAAGTGTGTCCACATACGAGTCTGTGTGCAGTTGCGTTCGTCCGTGTGTGTTTTATGTGTGAGTCATACCTTCAGAGAGAAAGCCTGAGCGAAATGGATCCTCACACCTCCTCTTTCATCAGCACTCAGAAGGGAACGCACAAACCGCAGTACAGACAGCATGCCAGGCTGTGCACACGAAAACACACACACACACACACACACACACACACACACACACACACACACACACACACACAGGGCAGACTATTCAGTCTGAGCTTAGAGAAAACAATTCTTCACGAGGCCTAATGGTGAGCAGCCATTAGTGGAGAAATTAGTGAGTGTAATCATCATAATAACTAACAGTGACTGTATTAGTCAGGAACATTAGGACAGTTTGAGACCCCCCCCTCCCCCTACCCACACACACACACACGCACACACACACACACACACACACAATGAAAGATAAACACAGCTAGAACAGTCATTTCCAAAAAAGCAGACAGCATTGTACATTATAACCCTGAATGTTGTTTATTTAAGACTTAATTACCAGATTTTTCTGAACTATAATCGAGCTTTTGAGTCGAGAGGTCGTCGTCACTCGCCCCTATTCATCTCCAGCGAAAGGCTGTGGGCAGGGAAAAAATCTGAGCGAGCGCGACCCTGAGAGACACAGAGACCGTTTTTTAAAAGGTCTCCAATTATGAGGCGGTAGGGTCAAAACATCCCCCCCATCCCCCACCTGGTGTGCTAAAAAAAAAAAAAAACTTGGTTAAATCAAACACTAAATTAATGTTTGACATGGGTAATAAAAGTAAAACTGTAAAGGAACAAACTAGCAAGGGTTGAGAGATCTGGTCGGCGTGATGTCATTAGAAATGTGTCTAAACAAAAGAAAACTAATTTTGACTATGGAAAAAATGGCGGCTGGTGGTTGGGTGTTTGACTGAGTGCAGCGATGCTTTAGGCTAAGCTAATTTACATATTTGCGCAATTGTCCCACGCAAGATTGGCGTTGTTAGCATATTGATTCATCACAGCGGACAGCTAAATCGATTTCACAAGGAATGGCATAGAAATTATTTCTATTTACGTTTAATCACAACACCAGATCGCTGTTCTGTCTGCTGCTCAAAAGAAAAGAAAGAAAGAAAAAAAACTAAACACACTCAGGTGTTTAACATCTGCTAACTAGCTTCTGATTTAAAGGTCACCTATTATCACTTTCGGACATTTGCATCGGTCTCCTGTGTGTATGGACGCAGCCTTCATCTGTGTAGAAGCCCGAGTTAAAAAATGCCACTCAGATCCCTTAGCGTTTATGACATCATTAAAACTATTTGCATACTGTATACCCTCAACTGCTTCGCATTGTAGTCTGTGACAGAGATGAGGGGTAGTAAGGAGTTACCATTTACTCCGTTACATTTACCTGAGTAACTTAAAAAAAAAAAAAAAAAAAAAATACTTGTATGAGTAGTTTTATTGCACCATACTTTTTACTTTTACTTGAGTAGAGTTATGAAGAAACGCTACTCTTACTCCGCTACATTCGGCTCCACTCGACTGTATGTTACTTTTGAAACCATTTATTCTACACATCTTTCACCAAGCAGACGCCGCAACAAGAATCACATGACTCCGTTTGACCAATGGCAAGTAACAATGAACACATGTAGTCACATGACCACACACCAACCGGCATGTTCAGCATGTTTCGCTTGCAAAAGAACAGCTTTATACCGCGGTGTCTTCTCTATCTGCCAAAACAGACACACACTTCGGCATATAAAAACACGACTTCTAACATAATATACTGTAATATAATATAATATAATATAATAATACTGTATAATGTGTGTGTATATATAATTATTATAATTTCTAAAAAAAAATAAATAAATCGGACATTGCGATTGAACCAGGTACTCAGTACTTGAGTTTTCTTTTCTCCGAACACTTTACTTCTACTTGAGTAATATTATATTGAAGTACATCTACTCATACTTGAGGACAGTTCTTGGCTACTCTACCCACCTCTGGTCTGTGAGCCAGAGCGTGTCACAGCTAAGCGAAAAGTACAACCAACTTAGTACAACTTTTTACTCTCATCACCCGAGGAAGTCAAGACCCAGCTGATGTCGGTTAATTATTGATGAATTGTTTTGACAGCTATCGCTAAAGTCTTGGGCGTGCATGCTAAACATTTTTCATTGGACTACATTCACAATGAGGAACAATTGGACGAGTTTCAAGACAGAAGCTTAAGAGTGGATCAATTCTGACTAATAAGGACTCAACTTCAGATCCCGAAGCTGTAATCGTTGCTATTTTACACTTATTACACTTCTTGCTTATTGATTTAGCCTGTTGGACTACAATAGCCACACAACACTACTTGTAGATTAACTACAACGTGTACTGCATGATAAAGCAGGATAAATCTTTAGGCTAGTAATTTTGAATGTAATCGAGAGCTGCTGGTTATTTTTCAGAATTACTAGCCTGTAGATTCATCCTGCTATTTTAACAAGAATGAACAAGCTACAGTTAAGCTACTGTACCGGTAATGCTGTGTCGCTACTGTGTTTAAGTTTATAAGCCAGATTTATCAGGCTAACCTGGCTTGGTATGTGCACTAAAAGGGGACCTATTAATGTATGGCAAAATAACGTTTTAGTCATTTTATACTTTCAAACGGGTCTCTAATGGGTGTGTACAAAATGTTTATGTACACTTCATGCTTTTTGTCCTTTTACGTTTTGTACTGGCCAGGGCTTAAACGAGCTAATTACATTTTTTCCCATAATCTTTCCTTGTACAAGAAAATACCCTCGGCAGTAGAGATGGAGAAAAATCGATTCAGTTATGAATTGCGATTCTTTTGATACGTGGCGATATGCGATTCACATATCACCACACTGGCGCCAAAATCGGCAAAATGTAAAAAAAAAAAAAAACATTTATAATAGCGGTGAACCGGTCGACCAGTCAGTGATTTCAGTTTGATTAGCAGTGACCGGTGATCGGCCGATCGGATTCATATATAAACGATTCTGTACCGAGAGCAGAAGCTTCTGAGAGGCGCAACAGAAACACATTTTATAGCGTTACATTATTATAAATTGTGCGGTTAAAGACCCTGATTGGCCTTTTTCTCCAAACTCTAAGTGAATTAATCTCAAACTCACTCATTACACACACTTACACATGTCTTAAAACACAGCAACAACAGTAATTAATCAACACTCGCATGCTGGCAGCCGCTCAACCTGTGCAGTCACTTTTGAGTTTTGAAACTTTTTTAGGACGCATTTAGGGAGGGAAAACTCTTTCTTCGTAATCCTATAGGTAAACTATTTACACATTTCCATCTCGTGCGGTAGGAGTGAATTATTATAAGTTTATTTACGAATGATAATTATGGCAGATGACAGAGACACGTGATGCTCAGTAAAATGTTAAACTCTTGTATTTTAAGTTATTTGGTATTGTTTAAATGCTGCACTTGGCTTTTACGTGAGAAAGTTAATGTTATAAGGAACGAGATACGTTTAATTACTCATTAAACATTTGTTAAAGGTTTAAAGTCGGGTAAAAATGTAATATCAAATTACATTTTTATAAAAAATGTAAAAATAATTTTTTATCAAATCGCGATACTTATAGAATGCAATTTGAATCTAAACCGCACATAAGGGTGGTAATAATATCGTATCGGGAGGTGACTTGTGATTTCCATCCCTGCTCCACAGTCTTGTTAGCTCAGCGCTGCTATCCTCCGTAAGGGCGTGTCTCAGGGGTAGCTCGTTTACATACTGTACAGACTGAAACCATGTCTTTGGAAAGTGGAGTAAAACAGAGGAGGTTTGAGTATGGAAAAAAACTGCATTAACTGTGATGTTTCAGCTAGAACATTAATATATACACTTTGGTGGACCATTTCTATATAACTGTGTATACAAGGACCTGAATGGTAGATGCTCCTTGTAAATGGATATTGTTTTGCTATTTTACAAAAGACAAAAATGCATCATTTTTGATTGTTTCAGTTTCCCTCATTTTTTGGAAGGTGTCTCCAGTATCAGCACTTACACATGTGGACAAAATTGTTGGTACTCTTCGGTCAATTAAAGAAAAACTCACAATGGTCACATAAATGACTTTAATCTGACAAAAGTAATAATTTATAAAAAAAATCTATCAAAGTTAAACAGTGAAAGTCAGACATTGCTTTTCAACCATGCTTCAACAGAATTATTTAAAAAAATAAACTCATGGAACAGGCCTGGAAGAAAATGATGGTACCCCTACAAAATACTGAAAATAATGTGAACAAAGGGACATGTTAATTCAAGGTGTGTCCACTAATTAGCATCACAGGTGTCTACAATCTTGTAATCAGTCAGTGGGCCTATATATAGGGCTCCAGGTCGTCACTGTGTTGTTTGGTGACATGGTACCACACTCAACATGGACCAGAGGAAGCGAAGGAAAGAGTTGTCTCAGGAGATTCGAAAGAAAATTATAGACAAGCATGTTAAAGGTAAAGGCTATAAGACCATTTCCAAGCAGCTAGATGTTCCTGTGACTACAGTTGCACATATTATTCAGAAATCTAAGATCCATGGGACTGTAGCCAACCTCCCTGGACGTGGCCGCACGAGGAAAATTCATGACAAATCAAAGAGACGGATAATCCCAATGGTAACAAAAGAGCCCAGAAAGACTTCTAAAGAGATCCAAGGTGAACTTCATGCTCAAGGAACATCAGTGTCAGATCGCACCATCCGTCGTTGTTTGAGCCAAAGTGGACTACATGGGAGACGACCAAGGAGGACACCATTGTTGAAAACAAATCATAAAAAAGCCAGACTGGAATATGCCAAACTACATGTTGACAAGCCACAAAGCTTCTGGGAGAATGTCCTATGGACAGATGAGACAAAAATGGAACTTTTTGCCAAGGCACATCAGCTCTATGTTCACAGACGGAAAAATGAAGCATATGAAGAAAAGAACACTGTCCCTACTGTGAAACATGGAGGAGGCTCTGTTATGTTCTGGGGCTGCTTTGCTGCATCTGGCACAGGGTGTCTTGAATCTGTGCAGGGTACAATGAAATCTCAAGACTATCAAGGGATTCTAGAGAGAAATGTGCTGGCCAGTGTCAGAAAGCTGGGTCTCAGTCGCAGGTCATGGGTCTTGCAACAGGACAATGACCCAAAACACACAGCTAAAAACACCCAAGAATGGCTAAGAGGAAAACATTGGACTATTCTAAAGTGGCCTTCTATGAGCCCTGACCTCAATCCTATTGAGCATCTTTGGAAGGAGCTGAAACATGCTGTCTGGAAAAGGCACCCTTCAAACCGGAAACAACTGGAGCAGCTTGCTCATGAGGAGTGGGACAAAATACCTGCAGAGAGGTGCAGAAGTCTCAGTGACAGTTACAGGAATCGTTTGATTGCAGTGATTGCCTCAAAAGGTTGTGCAACAAACTATTAAGTTAGGGGTACCATCATTTTTGTCCAGGCCTGTTCCATGAGTTAATTTTTTAAAATAATTCTGTTGAAGCATGGTTGAAAAGCAATGTCTGACTTTCATTGGTTAACATTCATAGAATCTTTTTAAATTTTTACTTTTGTCAGATTAAAGTTATTTCTGTGACCATTGTGAGTTTTTCTTTCATTGACCGAAGGGTGCCAACAATTTTGTCCACGTGTTTAGTACCAGTCACATTATTTATTTATTTATTTTCCTGTACAGATGATTTAACGGATTGTGGTTTCTCAGAAACATATCAGAAATGAACAAAGCAACTGCTGACAAATGAGAGGATTTGAACATTTCCTGATGCACCGCTTTAAGGAACAATCCATTGTTGTCGTGTTGGTACATGTAAGAGTAAGTCCGCTTCATGCTGAGCTGCATCACGTGGCTCTGTCACTGATTAATTTCCTAAAACGGCATGCCCCCAAGTGATGTACCAGCGAAACGTCAGCACTGGTAGTGTGCGGTAGACATAATGCTTTGCTGAGCACTTCCTTTAAATATCGACATCTCCGTCTCTAAAAATGATACTGTTTTAATCACTGGAGCTGCTGTTACTGACTACAGAAACATGACCATCCATTATCTGTTTTTATCGATAGTAGATCTGGATAATGGCCACTCAGACTGAACGCCAATTACTATTGCTTTGCCTCGGTCCTGCTGGGGCGCTGCTTTTAATATGCTCACATTTTTCGATGCTTTAAACCCTCCGATTCAGTGTAATGGATATCTATCAAAAGGACAGTTTCCCGGTTATCAGCCACCATATTCACTGATTTATTCATGAACTCTAAAATGCTAGACAATACAGATATCTGGATTGTAGTCTTTTGCATGTCGTATTATCCAAAAATTTTAACAGCTTTGTTCTCAGAAATGACCCTTATTAACACATATCTCTGTATTGTCCATAGTGGAGTATATGTACTACTCCATCTGCTTAAATTACTTCCTTTGTAACCCTTGAGTATAGAAAAACAAACCCGGGGCTAAATTCATTAATTACAGTTTGTTATATCCAAGTTTAAGTCTGTTAGCTTTTTTCAGGCGCCAAAAGCGCCAAAGTAAATAAACCTTCAGTAGTTTAATTGTACCTGGTGTATGAACTGGCAAGAAGGTGGACAGTCGTAGGAGATCCCCACTGGTACCACGCTCACGTCTGGCACCAAGCCCTCGGCCACAGCCTGACGAATCCGTGCCAGCCACTGTCCTCCACATCCACTCTCCTCACACACACCCACGCTGAGACTCTCCCCTGCCATTAGCAGCTCACCAACCAGCTACAACCAGAGACAAACAAAATGCATTTTTGGGTGTAATAACGTAAAACAAAACAGAAGGCACTTGTATAAAAGTGAGAGATGGCTCTGAAGGCTTTATTACAGCAATGAGACTTACAGCAGAATACCTGTAGGCCCTATAAAATCATATGCCGGAGAAGCTACCTTTTTATTGTCATTGCCACATAGTCACTGCCTCTAGTTAATAACATTGCCATTTAGTTACTGCCATATACAGTTACTATCACTAATTTATTGTTGATGCCACTCAGTGACTGTTACCTATGTACTGCCACTGCTGCTCAGTTACTGCCACTTAGTTACTGCCATTGCTGCTCAGTTACTGCCACTTAGTTACTGCCATTGCTGCTCAGTTACTGCCACTTAGTTACTGTCGCTGCCAGTTACTGCCACCCATTTACTAACACTGCCACTGTGTTACTGCCTCTGCCACTTAGTACAGCCACATATTTACTGAAACTTGGTGACTGCCATTGCCACTTATTACTGCCACTGCCACATAGTACTGCCACATATTTACTAAAAATCAGTTACTGCCATTGCCACTAAGTTACTGCCACTTATTTACTAACACTGCCCTCAGTTACTGCTACTTATTTACTGCCACTGCCACTTAGTACTGCCACTTATTTACTAACACTGTCACAAAGTTACTGCCACTGCCACATATTTACTGACATCCGGTTACTGCCATTGCCACTAAGTTACTGCCACTTATTCACCAACACTGTCACTAAGTTACTGCCACTCATTTACTAACACTGCCACTCAGTTACTGCTGCTTATTTACCGCCACTGCCTCGTAGTACTGCCACTTCTTTACTAACACTGCAATTGAGTTACTGCCATTGCCACTCAGCTACTGTCACTTAGTTACTGTCACTTAGTTACTGTCTTTTATTGACAGACATTGCTAATCAGTAATTGCCATTTCTACCTAGTTACCACTGACTAGTTCATGCCACTTATATACCTTCACTGCCACATATTTACTGTCATTTGTTAGTGAGAATTAGTTACTGCCACTGCTCATTTCTGCCGTTGCCACTTAATAAATGCCACTATTTCCTACAGTACCATTACCACTTACTGACTATCACTTGCAATTTTTTAAAAACTTTTTTTTTTACAATCACTTATTTACTCTCACCACAACTTATTTACTATCACTGCCACTGCTACTGCCACTAGGTACTGCCACTTATTTGCAGCCATTCCTTATTACTGCAATTGCCACAGGTAGTGCCGCTAAGTAGTGCCTACCTTTTACTTTCATACAGTACATGTGCTGCCAATGGCACTTAATGGCCACTAGGATAATACCACAGTTAGTTCACTACCACTTGGTTGCTGCCCCAAAGGTAGTGCCACAGAATTGTAGTTACTGTCACCACTTCGGAGTTCATGCCACAGCTTATCTCTAATATCACCTTCATTACTTTTAACAGGGACAACTAAAAGTGCAGAATTAGCCTATATCACTTAGCTTCTCTGTTTACTGTGGTACACACATGGACAAAATTGTTGGTACCCTTCAGTCAATGAAAGAAAAACTCACAATGGCCACAGAAATAACTTTAATCTGACAAAAGTAATAATAAATAAGAATTCTATGAATGTTAAACAATAAAAGTCAGACTTTGCTTTTCAATCATGCTTCAACAGAATTATAAAAGAAATGAACTCATGGAACAGGCCTGGACAAAAATGATGGTACCCCTAACTTAATAGTTTGTTGCGCAACCTTTTGAGGCAATCACTGCAATCAAACGATTCCTGTAACTGTCAGTGAGACTTCTGCACCTCTCTGCAGGTATTTTGGCCCACTCCTCATGAGCAAGCTGCTCCAGTTGTTTCCGGTTTGAAAGGTGCCTTTTCCAGACAGCATGTTTCAGCTCCTTCCAAAGATGCTCAATAGGATTGAGGTCAGGGCTCATAGAAGGCCACTTTAGAATAGTCCAATGTTTTCCTCTTAGCCATTCTTGGGTGTTTTTAGCTGTGTGTTTTAGGTCATTGTCCTGTTGCAAGACCCATGACCTGCGACTGAGAAAGTTATTTATGTGACCATTGTGAGTTTTTCTTTCATTGACCGAAGGGTACCAACAATTTTGTCCACGTGTGTACTTGTTAGGTTCCTTTCCTTAGGCCCAAGTGAGAATTTGTTTGGATAAGTCCTAATTTCCAAAGTGAAAGTGCTAATAAATGAGATCAAATAAATCATGAATCGTCTCTTTGTCTTTCTTACTGTGTCTCCAGCCGTAAGCTTACGAGAGAATGTATCTATACTTTTATGTTACCAGCCCCATTTATAACTCGGGGTCATAAAATGTAGATTAGATCTGGAAATGACTGTGCAAGAGAGGGAGATAAGGTAACGGATAACAAGAGGAGGCTGAGAAATAAGGTAGAGGACAAAGAGAGCTTTGGAGTTCCATTTCTGAATGCATGAGCACAATCCCAGTGTACAAAAGGCAAAAAAAAAAAAAAAAATCAGTTCTTACTGAGCCAAGCCTTACCTTCTTTCCATAAAAAAAAAAAAAATCAATTACTGTGTGGGCTCTGAGCTACGTGTACAGAACCCAGAAAGCTTGCGGTGTGTTAAATAGAGGAATACATACAGTACTGTAGCTTGTATGCAAAGAGTGAGGAGAGAAATAAGACAGAGTTCTTGCTGCAGATCTTATCTACCAATCTGAGTGTCACACTGGAGATGGCACTGCTGGAAGTGGAACTGGGAATGAAGCATCATTCTCACAGGAATTCTCTTCCCTGGTGTGCACGGCTCCAGACTGCCACCATTTAACTCTGATGGTTTGTGACATTTATGATGCCAGTGTGACTAAAGTTTACATAACTAGGGGCACAAGGGACTTGCAAATATGCCTCCCAATTAGGATCATAATATACACTATACATATTGCCAAAAGTATTCACTCACCCATCCAACTCAGATGCATTCAGATGTGTTCCAATCATTTCCATGGTTACAGGTGTATAAAATCAAGCACCTAGACCTGCAGAGCGCTTCTGCAAACATTTGTGAAAGAATGAGTCGCTCTCAGGAGCTCGGTCAATTCCAGCGTTGTACCGTGATAGGATGCCACCTGTGTAATACGTCCACTCGTGAAATTTCATCAGTACTAAATATTCCATAGTCAGCTGTTAGTGGTATTATAACAAAGTGGAGGCGATTGGAAACAACAGCAACTCAGCCATGAAGTGGTAGGCCACGTAAAAATCACAGAGCGGGGTCAGCAGATGCTGAGACGCATAGTGCACAGAGGTAGCCATCTTTCTGCACACCTCCACGAATTTCCTGTGGCTTTCAGGACTGTGCATAGAGAGCTTCCTGGAATGCGTTTCCATGGCGAGCATCTGCATCCAAGCGTACATCATAGTGAAATACAGTTTTTACTGCCATTATATATTTGATCATCATATCTGAGCAAAAGATTCAGCTTCTGCCCGTGTATGTGTTGTATTCTCACTCTCTCAAACTCTCACGCATGAATTATATCAATTATATGGCAGATTATATCCAACTTCATATCTCTCTGTCCTCACCAGGGTTGCCAGATCATGCTGACAAATCCCACCTAGGAATCCCAAATATCATTGGCACTAGAACTCGTACTGTAGCTCATTTAAACAGTACTGTGCAAAAGTCTTGGCCCATCATTAATTTCTTTATATTTTGTTTCCAAAAAGTCAGACTTACTTGTAGTTTAATGAAGTCTTGAAGAATAGTTCTCCAGACTTTTTGCCTCTCATTTTTGTTTTTTTGGCAAGTCTCCATCTCTCATTTTCAGTGCAGTCCTTGTACCTGAGCAATTTCAAAGGAATGTTTTTTGTTTGTTAAGCCGCACAGTGACCTATAAATCATTCAATCATTAAAAAAAATAAAAAATAAAAAAAACCACCATCCAATGAGAAACAAGTGCAGATGACAGGTGATGAGGTCGTATACTACAGATTAGTATACTGGTGATGCAGACGAACAGACGAGAGGGGAAATGAGGTTGCTGCTGAGGTTGTTACAGTACATAACAACCCATTTTTAAATTTTTACTTTTTTAAGCACTTTGCAGCCTTCACAGTAAAATATTTCTTCCAATCTCACCAGTTTGAGAATGATATAATACATCCTAATGTATGTAATGTAATAATATAATTACATCCTTCGATCTAGTCATATATGTAGAAATAAGGAGGGTGTCAAGACTTTTGCACAGTACTTTATATGCATGTTATTTTTATTATAATTAGAACTCTCTGCCAAACTTATTAATACAAAGAAATCACATTCTGCAAGGTTAAGTATCTTACGTTTACGCTAAGTTGTACTTCTTTCGTCACACAAACACACTCCCTGTTCGGATATTCTTATAGAGTGAAGCACAAATGAGAAATCTAAAAAAGTAGATTGGATAAAGATGAAGTTTTGTCTTAAAAACGACTCCAGTGTGTTAAACTTGACTTATTCCACTCATTCCAGCGCTGTAATTTCAGCCAAAGTGAAAATAGGAACTAATCCCAGTAAAAATAGTCAGTTTAGCTTTTGTAATTAATATCTACTGGTGCAGATGTGTGTTTACATTGAGCAGGTATTTCACTTATGGTGCAGGTTAAACTTCAGGCAGTACTGAAAAAGTTTCATAAAATTTTGTCCATTGGCCGATTTAAGACGAGCCCACAGTTTGATGCATATTATATATAATCCGGCACATAATTGCTCATAACTTCACTTCTACTCAGCGTTTTGATTTTGTTTATGGTGCAGGTTTAAATTCAGGTAGATAAAGTACTGCCAAAGTTGCATTAAATTCTGTCCAGCCAGTTTTGTGTGATGCTGTGACAAAATCTGGTCGAACAGACGTACAGACAGAATTTTTTTCTCAGACTAATTTCGGATCCTCTGAGTGTATGAAACGTAAAGATATCACTGAAAAAGTAAGTTCTGACTAATGTACAGACAAAACCTTTCTTTTATTTATATAGAATATTTATATAGAATACTTATCCGAAAGGAACACACTAATGAAACTTTATTTAGGATTAGAAAAAGTTCGCTCAATATGCGCGATAAAATTGATTAGCCATGTCTATTGGTATTTTATCACACAAATGTTATGGAATATTTATTTGTTTCTAAATATATTATCAAAAACTACTTATTAATAAATGAATACAGTTTGCATTTTATGTTGCTTTCAACCACCAGTGTGTCACTGCTTCTGCGTGTCAGGCAACTATGAAACGGCACAGAACTTTCCCGAGAAACTGCTCTCGCTGTCGATTCAGTGATCACACTTGGGTGGCTATTGCTGGAAATAATTTCAAACTCATTAAAAGCAATTAAAAAGTCAAGTGTGCTGCCTGCACTCGTACGCTCCTCAACGGCATTAAAGCTCTCTCTATCCATGCGTAAAACTACTTCAAATTATATATAAAGCGCGGAAAGAAAATAAATTAAACTTTTCGGTGAAGGCAGAGTGCAGTTCAGGATACAGATCAGAATGAATATCTACACCATTTCTCATTACCTCAGGGATGTGAAAGAAAAAAAACAATCCAGATTCAAATCTGGGAAACAAAACGCCACGCCGAAAGCAAAACGCATCACCGGTCTGGTAACACCATCTGGTGCGCTCACACACGCGTGAACGCATGCGCATATGCACACGTGCGCATACAGCGCTGCCTGATGCCATCTTAAAGAAGGCGAGAATGTACTTATGTACTGTTTGGTGCATTCGTGGCTCAACTCGAATTTCTCCCTCACACACACACACACACACACACTTCCTGACTGTCAATCCCTGCCTCCATCTGTGTTCTGCGGCATGAATCAGCGACTTGAACCGACACGTTCGACTGCACGCGCTCCTTCTGTTTCAAGTGTTAACTCATCGTCTTACACTTACACACAGACGTACATGTTACGATTTCTTAATTCTCTACTTTAACAAATGACGAGTTTAAAGGAACTCATCAGTCACTGTCTGTTTTGAGCTTTGCGTTCCAGCTTTGTCTCTGGCTTAGGCAGGCGAATAAACACTCGTGATTCTTTCACCGCGCAGAACAGCACAGCAGCACATCGTCGTCAGCGGGTTTGTCCAATTTCTCAGACAATCCGCTCACAAAAGTGTCCGGTAAACCGGTCTGATTTTGCTGCGCTTCATGCAAAAGTATCTCTCCACAAAAACCAGCACCAAACGTAGGTTACTGAGCTCCTTAGAACACGTTCATGAGATAAATATCAATTTTCTCCGAATGAGAAACGTCTGCACACTCAGAAATAAATGAGACCTATTGAGAAAAGGCTGGGGCTGATCTAGGATTCGGGAAGATGATTCAGATTAGTTTTTGTTCTGTATGAGCTTCGTGAGGGCTCATGGGAGAGTTCTAATCCAGCGGATATGTCTTGAGGATCTGGAAAAGGTGTTTGATCTTTGTTGTCGATTCTGTGGGAGTTTGCTGCCGCTATATGACTCCATTCTATCGCGGATGTAACTGTCACAATTATATCGTTTGAACTATTTGTTAGGTTTGTTGAGCTTTTGAAGACCAATATCCTTATTTGGTATTTAAGTTTTATTTGTTGTTATTTGTACCTTTATTTTGAAGTGACCTTTGCTTTGGGGTGTCAGCGCAAGGGGACGCAAAACGGTTTGTGTTCTCTCCGGGGAAAAAAGGGAAAAAGGAAAAAAACACTTCGGTGTATATAAGTAAAGGTTTAACTCTCAAGAAAAGAAATTAAATTTGATGTCAACCCGTAGAAGTCAAACTGTTTAGAACTGAAGAATATCCATTTGCTGGCATGCAGCCAACAAGGTATTTGTGTGTGTTTTATTATCTGTATTTTACTTTTGTAAAATATTATTCCACATGCTGTGCATGCTACTATTCGTGTTTAGCTAACATCATTTGCACTCTTTTAATACTGTGTGTTTAGTTTGTACGGTGGATTTGGAGAGAAGTCTAAATAAACCAGTTGTAAGAGAACCACTTGTGTCTGCCTGTGCTTCGGGGGAATTACAGAGGGGGTGTGTCTCGTGTACAATACGTTCCTGTCTTGTAGTTTTAATGAACAGAATATCAAGACACGAGTAATACTGGAGGGGCAAGCTGTGTGTGTGTGAGGGTGTGAGGTGGTCCGGGTTTGCTTTTAAAAATAATAATAATAAAAAGATGAATGAATGCAATATACTTTACTTTCACAGCCATTCTCTAAAGACCAGTGCCTGGAATACTTAATGTACTCAAGCTTAAGGTTATATTCCAAATGTTACCTACTGTACATGTTTAATTATTAAGTATTGCAGGGGCACAGCGAGGGCGTTCCAAACTTTATCAACTTTACTTTACAATTCACTGATCGCGAACAGTAAGCATTTCTTACACTGAAACCCGGCCATCAATAAAATACACCAATCTCAGTTTGTGTAAGAGCAGAAAGAATTAAGCAGACTTGTTTTTTGGGTCACCTGTGAGGTTATTTTTTTGTCTGGTCTTTTTTGGTCTTGGCCTTTACAGTCACTCAAAACTTTTGCAGCCCCAAAAACATGCAGTTTCCTATCCGGAGTCGGGTCCGTAGGACTTACCGAGGTCATGACAGGAGAGTACAGGTTGTGTGTTTCGGCCTCCTGCTCTGTGGATGCATGATCGGGGAGAAAAACGATGCCCAGTTTCTGCAGGATGACCCTGAAAAAGCAGATTTACAACAGTGTGCTGTCAAAAAAACTGACACTGCACTTAACAATTAATGACATGGTACAGATATTCTGTTCACCAAGACTGCTTCATCTCAAGGGCACTGCATGGGAGTTCCTCTCATCATTCAATCACCCGCCAAATCACTATCTATCTATCTATCTATCTATCTCATCATCCATCATAGTCTATATATCATTATCAACCTTATACGGTATAATCAGCCACTCATCCATACATCTAATCTAATCATCCATATAATCTAATCAGCCATCCACACATCCCTTCATATACTGTAATCTAATCATCCATCCATATACAGTAATTCATCCATCTATAAAATTTAAACATCCATCCATCCATCTATATCGATATAACTATCATCCATCCATACAATCTAATCATCCATCCATAAAATCCATCCATTTATTCATCTAATCTAATCATCCTTTCATCGAATCATCCATCCATATAATCTAATCCACCATCCATATAATCATCCATATAATCTAACCATCCTTTCATCCATCCATCCATCCATCCATCTAATCATCCTTCCATCCATCCATATAATCTAATCATCCATCCATCTAATCATCCTTCCATCCATCCAATCATCCATCCATCTAATCTAATCATCCTTCCATCCATCCATATAATCGAATAATCCTTTCATCCATCCATCCATATAATCTAACCATCCTGTCATCCATCCATCCATCCAATCATCCATCCATATAATCATCCTTCCATCCATCCATATAATCCATTCATATAATCGAATAATCCTTTCATCCATCCATCCATATAATCTAACCATCCATCCAATTATCCATCCATCCATCTAATCATCCTTCCATCCATCCATCTAATCCATCCATCCATATAATCTAATCATCCATCCATCTAATCATCCATTCATATAATCTAATCATCTTCCCATCCATCCATCCATATAATCTAATCATCCATCCATCTAATCAGCCTTCTATCCATCCATATAATCTAACCATCCATCCATCCATCCATCTAAATCAGCCTTACATCCATCCATCCATATAATCTAACCATCCTTTCATCCATCCATATAATCTAACCATCCATCCATATAATCTAATCATCCATCTATCTAATCATCCATATAATCTAATCATCTTTCCATCCATCCAATCATCCTTCCATCCATATAATATAACCATCCATCCATCCATATAATCTAATCATCCATCCATCCATCCATTCATATAATCTAATTATCTTTCCATCAATATAATCTAATTATCCATCCATCCATCCATCCATCTAATCATCCTTCCATCCATCCATCCATATAATCTAACCATCCATCCATCCATATAATCTAACCATCCACCCATCCATCTAATCATCCTTCCATCCAGCCATATAATCTATCCATCCATATAATCTAACCATCATTTCATCCATATAATCTAACCATCCATCCATCCATATAATCTAATCATCCATCCATCTAATCATGCTTCCATCCATCCATATAATCTAATCATCCATCCATCTAATCATCCATTCATATAATCTAATCATCTTTCCATCCATCCATATAATCTAATCATCCATCCATATAATCAGCCTTCCATCCATCCATCCATATAATCTAACCATCCATCCATCCATCCATATAATCTAACCATCCACCCATCCACCCATCCATCTAATCATCCTTCCTTCCATCCATCCATATAATCTAACCATCCTTTCATCCATATAATCTAACCATCCATCCATCCATATAATCTAATCATCCATCCATCTAATCATCTAATCATCTTTCCATCCATCCATATAATCAGCCTTCCATGCATCCATCTAATCAGCCTTCCATCAATCCATATAGTCTAATTATCTTTCCATCCATCTAATCATCCTTCCATCCATCCATCCATATAATCTAACCATCCATCCATCCATATAATCTAACCATCCATCCATCCATCTAATCATCCTTCCATGCATCCATATAATCTATCCATCCATATAATCTAACCATCCTTTCATCCATATAATCTAACCATCCATCCATCCATCCATCCATCCATCCATCCATATAATCTAATCATCCTTCCATCCATCCATATAATCTAATCATCCATCCATCTAATCATCCATTCATATAATCTAATCATCTTTCCATCCATCCATATAATCTAATCATCTTTCCATCCATCCATCCAATCATCCTTCCATCCATATAATATAACCATCCATCCATCCATATAATCTAATCATCCATCCATCCATCCATCCATTCATATAATCTAATTATCTTTCCATCCATCCATCCATATAATCTTATCATCCATCCATGTAATCATCCTTCCATCAATCCATCCATCCATTCATATAATCTAACCATCCATCCATCAATATAATCTAATTATCCATCCATCCATCCATCCATCTAATCATCCTTCCATCCATCCATCCATATAATCTAACCATCCATCCATCCATATAATCTAACCATCCATCCATCCATCCATCTAATCATCCTTCCATCCATCCATATAATCTAACCATCCTTTCATCCATATAATCTAACCATCCATCCATCCATCCATATAATCTAATCATCCATCCATCTAATCATCCTTCCATCCATCCATCTAATCTAATCATCCATCCATCTAATCATCCATTCATATAATCTAATCATCTTTCCATCCATCCATATAATCTAATCATCCATCCATATAATCAGCCTTCCATCCATCCATATAATCTAACTATCCATCCATCCATCCATCCATCCATCTAATCATCCTTCCATCCATCAATCCATATAATCTAACCATCCATCCATCCATATAATCTAACCATCCATCCATCCATCTAATCATCCTTCCATGCATCCATATTATCTATCCATCCATATAATCTAACCATCCTTTCATCCATATAATCTAACCATCCATCCATCCATCCATCCATCCATATAATCTAATCATCCATCCATCTAATCATCCTTCCATCCATCCATATAATCTAATCATCTTTCCATCCATCCATATAATCTAATCATCTTTCCATCCATCCATCCAATCATCCTTCCATCCATATAATATAACCATCCATCCATCCATCCATATAATCTAATCATCCATCCATCCATCCATTCATATAATCTAATTATCTTTCCATCCATCCATCCATATAATCTTATCATCCATCCATGTAATCATCCTTCCATCAATCCATCCATTCATATAATCTAACCATCCATCCATCAATATAATCTAATTATCCATCCATCTAATCAGCCTTCCATCCATCCATCCATATAATCTAACCATCCATCCATCCATATAATCTAACCATCCATCCATCCATCCATCCATCCATCTAATCATCCTTCCATCCATCCATATAATCTAACCATCCTTTCATCCATATAATCTAACCATCCATCCATCCATCCATCCATATAATCTAATCATCCATGCATCTAATCATCCTTCCATCCATCCATATAATCTAATCATCCATCCATCTAATCATCCATTCATATAATCTAATCATCTTTCCATCCATCCATATAATCTAATCATCCATCCATATAATCAGCCTTCCATCCATCCATATAATGTAATTATCTTTCCATCCATCCATCCATCCATCCATCCATCCATATAATCTAATCATCCATCCATCCACATAATCTAACCATCCATTCATCCATCTAATCATCATTCCATCCATCCGCCCATCCATCCATTCATATAATCTAACCATCCTTTCATCCATCCATCCAATTATCCACCCATCCATCAATCTAATCATCCTTCCATCCATCCATATAATCTAATCATCCATCCATCCATCCATATAATCTAATCATCTTTCCATCCATCCATCCATCTAATAATCCTTCCATCCATCCATATAATCTAACCATCCGTCCGTCTGTCCATCCATCCATCCATCCATCCATCCATCCATCTAATCATCCATCCATCCAATCGACTGTTTCCTTCAATATATGAAACAAATATCAATAAAAGAGCAAGTTCTGACCAATTTTTATGTCTATGTTTTATGTTTATGCCCTTTCTTTTATTTATTTATATATTCATCCATCCACCCCTCAATCCAATTTATTTACTCATTCTTCCACATCCATCCATCACTCAATCCATCCGTCCAATAATGTTTCATTTCTTTAAACCCAGCCTTTCACCTGTGTTTACCTATCCATATAACACATGTCCATCCACGTATCTCTTCCTATCCTTCCATCTACCATCACGTGTCTACACTACCCCTGCATCTCTTCTCATCTCATCCTGTATTTGCTATCTGCTTGTGCATCCACACATCAACCTTTGCATCTTTTTTGTCTATTTATCTATCTGATTCAATCCTGTTTATTAATCAGATATCCCCCCACTCCATCTGTCCATATATTTACCGGTCCGGGATAATCCTGCTCATGAGTCTGTTAATCCACTTGTCTCTGTCTGTTGACATGATCCACTCACCCGTTAACACATCGCTCTATGTTCACAGGCTGAAGGATGAAACTTCTCTTTGTTACTTTTTGCGCGTGTAATGTAAAACACGTTTTATGAACACCACCTTGGTGTTGACTTCATTACTCAGACGTAACGGTTACTATAAACTGACTACGCTTCTGTGTGTGATCAGTGCTCGATGGTCATAAATATCTCCAGAACACGCTGTGTGTATGTGTGTGTGTGTGTGTGGACGCAGCAGGAGCACCACATTAATCCACGTTTACGCATCGCCCCTGAGACTGTGAATATGTTAAGAACTCTCCACAGTACAATCTGAATAAGTGCCTATTAATTAGTCTTATGACCTCGGTAATGAAACGTGTTCCGTCTTCCTTTTTCCCACAGCTGGACTTCATTTACAACCTACACTAAACATGTCCGCTTTATGTCTCCTCCTCCCTTTATCTCCTTCCTGTTTACACACCGGGGGGACTATTTAATATGCGAAGCGGCGTGCTGCTGGTGCGGTTCTCCTGCCCGACTCAATGTGTGGGCCTTATAAAGCGCTTAGAGCTAAACACACTGAGATTAACAACGGTGTCTGGATCCGATTCGTTCCATGTGGCCGCTGCAAACACCAGGAAGTTACTTACTGTTGGAGAAAAACTGGCTACCGCAGTCCTTTTTCATACGGTCTGTAGAGAGTGACACCGGAGGGAGAGGGTGTACTGTAAGACTTGCGTAAGGCGCAAAGCCTGTGTGTTTGTGTATTTAGTCCGTGGGATCTGCTGCGCCGAGACGTTTGGACAAATGTTTTTTTCCCCCCCGAGTGTACACGAGGTTTTATTCAGAGGCGGTGTGATTATTACCCATGATGCACTGCAGGCAGCTCACTATCACACTAGTACAGACTGGGCTTGTCTGGATTAGTACGGACGCAAATCCTTCATCATTTGTTGTAAGCTTTTCCTTCCTGACTAATCGAGGCGCAAATTAAAAGAAAAATTCAAAATCCAACAAAAAGTGTGTTACTGAGGTCAATCACACCATCATGAGCTGTCTGGAGACGGACGGACAGTCAGACAGACAGAGACACAGCTATAAACAGAGATAAATGTAGATGTATAGACAAATTCAAATCAAATGCTTGATGACCTCAAAACTGAAAAAGAAAAGTTTCAGTATGAAATAAGAAAAATAAGAAAATTTTACAAATTGGAAATTTAGAAAATTTTTACTTTATCTGTAAAAAGACAAATTTTACATTATGTACAAATAACTAATAATAATAATAATAATAATAATATAAATAAATGGTATAATAAAAATAGGATATATTATAATATAATATAATATAATATAATATAATATATATATAATATAATATAATATAATATAATATAATATAATATAATATGACACCTACAGGCAGATGGACAGACAGACAGGCAGACAGAGACAGCTAAATAGATGAACAGAAACAGATAAACAAATAGATAGCTAGGTAGACGTACAGGCAGACAGATAAACACTCAGACAGACAGACGGACAGATATACAGACTTTGTTTCCACCAACACATCTAGTTCAATCCTCAACCCCTTCTCTTCTCCTGTTATATATATATATCAGACGTAATCCAGTTTATCTAACATGATTACCTCCATATATCCATATATTTTTGAGACATCCCTGATTACCTGCCTGTTTATCTCTCCATCATCACTTCCCTCCCTCCGGCAAAACCCATTTCCCGATGTCCTGAACGATGTGAACTTTTGTCGCCTTATTTATCATGACTTATTTTGTCATATTGTGAAGCTACACAAAGAAACAGAAAGAGAGAGAGAGAGAGAGAGAAGGAGAGAGGTGGGGGGGGGGGGTTTACCTCATCCAGCTGTGGTGAACTGGAGCGGAGCAGAAACTGTAGGGAACTTTCAGGTTGTGACAGAGAAGAGTCAGGGAGATCAAAGCCTGATCAACAGCACCCTGACGCATATACACATACACCAGCGGGATGTTCTGCAACACACACACACATGTGAATGGCACTTCATGGCAGAGTGTGTGAGAGCTCTGTGGATGAACACAGACAGTCATAAACACACTTCAAACCACACAGAGCACAACAGACTTGTTTTCATGGTTTGTTCGGAGACTTTACTTACGAACACCTTATAAAGAGAAAAGGGACAAAATTTACATATATACACACACGCACACACTCCTCTCTTACATGAAATGTTAATAGCATTCATAAAGCATGGGTATGTTTTTAACCAGATAAGAAGCAGATGCACAGCTGATAGATACAGTATATAAAAATGAATATTATGTACAGTAAGAAATGGTATTTCTTAGTATTACTTAGTTTCAGAGCCTCAGACTGCAGTTTGTTGTCTTTCAGGACACGATGGTCTTTGCTGTCCAAGCAAAAGGTTCAACAAAGTATTGTGCAAAATTCTGTCATGCTTTTCCGGTCACCCCGGTACAGTGGTACCTCGGCATGTTACCAACACCCTGCCTTGTAACATTTTGCAAAAAAATAACTTCGGCATACAAAACATTTTTAGCGTACGAATGAACGGACCGTTGGCTAAGTTGCGCAAACGTCCGGGAGTCGTTCTAGATTTTTTTTGTGTCAGTGGAAAGCCAAGCGAAGCAAGTTTACATTTTTTTTTTTTGGGTTTTTTTTTTTTGTTTGTTTTGCATTTTGTGTAAGATTTAGTAAAGACATAGCACAAGAATGTTAGCGAGGACGTTAGCAAGAAGAAAAGAGGGCCATTTGAGTTTGATTTTTAAAGCAGCCGGTGCCAAGAGGCATCATAAATGAAGGTTAAATTGAGGTGTATTGTCTTTTTATTTCATATTTTCATGTCTTTTCTAAATGTTTTGATTGGTTTTATATGCGGAAACATGATTATAGTGTTGGAAATTGGTAATATTTCTGGGTGTCTGGAATGGATTAGCTGCATTTACATTATTTCCTGTGGAAAAAATGCGTTTCACAATATGAAATTCGAAATCCGGAACAGATTAAATTCGTACACCAAGGTACCGCTGTATTTGTGCGAGTGTAGCCTACCTGTCAAGTCAAACAAGTTCTCTGATCTCCCTCATCAGTAAGGCGTTTCTGAGCGACTCAAATCAGCCACCATGCGAGGGTCAAATTCGCCAAGATCACTATTTCCCTCATTCTGATATTTAATGTCATCTGTATCTGAATGTGTTCACAGAAATGACTGATCGGATAAAACGGACAGTTACGTTTCACTGACAGCACTAGATATGATGATGATGATGATGACGACGAAGGATCTGACCGGCAGAAGTTTGGAGGATGGAAAGTCCTCGACGCGAACTTCGAAAATCACAATTCAATGTACTGCACCTGGACTGATGAAAAGGACTCGGAAGCAACAAAGAGCATAGAGAAGTGTGTTTCTCTGCCTGCGCACTTGAATTTCACCTGAGTGTCTCCTGAAGTGCTGTGACCTTCCCCATCGCCACCCCCGAACAACATCGCTTCATCTCGCGTCCGTATCGCAACTCAGATTACACTAAACAATGCTGCCTATAAGTGCTGCACTACAGTCATGGCTCATCAACAACCAATACAAAAATAGTACTTGTTATGTAAAACGAATATCCTGCTTACATTCTAGTTCTTGGTGCTTCATCTGCTGTTAAGAAACGCACTTGCTGTACAGTATACCGTGATATTCAAAAGCTTTTTTCCAAAAAAAAAAACCCCCCAAAAAAACGAAGTTTATACTTTTCATAGGCTCAAAAGTAAAAGAAAAAAACTAAATAATTATTTTTAATATTTACTTGCATACACAAATTATCCATGAGTTTTCCTTCCTTGAGTTGCTTTGCCAGATCTTTACTGGACTCACCTTGAGTCGCTGCTTGTTTAAGAGTCTTTATATCCTCAGTAAAAAATAACAGAAAAGCAGGCTAAACAGGGTGGAGGGTCAGGTACCTGATTAAGGAAGTTAATTTTTTTTATTTTTTGCCTAGAAGCTCAAGTTGCTTTGCCAGCATGTTTTGGGTTATTATCCATCGTTACTGTGAAACGCTGTCCTGTCAGTTTTGCAGCATTTGCCTGAATCTGAGCAGAAAGATGAACTCTATACACTTGAGAACTCATCGGGCTACATTCAATCAGCCGTCACATCGCCATTAAACACCAAAAGCACGGCCGTGCCTGAACATTTCTTTCCTTTCTTTTCCTTCCCCATACTCTCCTCTTCTCATCATACGTCAAGTGAATCCTGTATACAGTAAAACCTTGGCAGAGGTTCCTTTAAGCGAAGTCTAATCTGGCCTTTCTGTTCCTGAGTGCTCCCAGTGGCTTGAATCTGGAGATGAACCAGCTGTACTTGCTGCGCCTTCATGACGGTGTCTCTTGATTATGGTGCTTGATGACAAAGACATACCTACAGTACCTATTTCACAGTGTTCTTGGCTTGAATAAAAATTGTGAAGGAAAGAATTTTGTGATCATCCACTTCAGATGTTGTCCGAGGACGTCAGGGCCTTGTGGTGTTACTGAGCTCACCAGTGCTTTCCTTCTTTTTAAGAATGTACCAGACTGTTATGATAGGTTTTTTTTTTTCCAGTCTAATAATGACCTCATCCACTTGCATTGGTATCGCTGTAGACTGCATATTCAAAGTTCCTATGAGCAGCAAATCGGAATCAACACCAGACCTTTCATCTCTTTGATTTGTTTTGAAATACCTAAGACACACATCCCAACTGGCCATTAAACAGTTGTCTGATTATTTTTGGACGTGTGAAAATGCAGAAAAAACCCTTAGGAAAATGCTTAGAAAAACAAGAGGGCCGTTCACACCCTATGATGTAATAGGGCTGATGTCATAGTGCTTGGACCCTAAAAAGTAAACAGACAGTAGGCAAAAATGTGGCAACTGTGTCACCATTTAAATACTTCCCTGAGTCTACACAAAAAAAAAGATGGTAGGATACATGCAATGATGTGCGAGAAGTGAAATAATGAAATAAAACTATGAATAGTATTTCAGATACAGGTAGACCCCGACTTATGAATGAGTTCCGTTCGTAAGTCTGATTTGTTCTTAAGTCTGACAAAGTGAGTCTTATACACCTTTGACACGAACATACAGTGGAATGTAAAGCATACCAATCCACTGGACTAAAGATCTGTCCCGTTTCCCCACACTGCCATCATGTGGCCAAAAACCGTAACCGCGCCTAAAGACATGAATCTCACGCCTACAATTTGAGTAAAATAAGAGTGTTGTGCCTTTAAATCGTGAGGGGAATCCCGAGCGCCGAGCTCATTTTGTCTCAGAGCTGTTTTCCACTGTATTGGACTGTGACCTCTGTCTCGTTGAGGATTTTTCAAAATTAGGATATAATCGTAAATATTGGTACCTGGTGCACTGCAGTGTCTATTTTTTGTACGTACGATACACGTGAGCTACTTCTGTGATTTGTTCGCATCTACGAATGTTTGTAAAACCGCCCGCGGTCCGTTCTTATCTACAGAAATTCGTAACTCGAACGGTTTGTAAGTCGGAGACTACCTGTAGTAGGAAATAAACCGATACATGTGATGATGTGTGAGATGTGACAATGTCTTTTAAAAATGAGCAACCAGAATGAAATAAAAATATGAAATAATATCTCACATACTGATTCAGATCAAAATGTTATTTAGCATGTTATCTTTACAGCAGAGTGCAAAGGTGCAAATCCACTACAGCGATTTATCATCTGGTGTCTTCAAGTGAAATATTACGATGAGCTGGATCAAATGCTATTTTATATATATATATATATATATATATATATATATATATATATATATATATTTTTTTTTTTTTTAACAAATCTGCAACGATTAATGAGATAATGCATGCAGCAATATAAAGTCTTATTAGGAAATTCAATCCATGTCATGTTCTTAAGCATAAATTTAAGTATTAATCTTTTTTTTTTTTTCAATAAACATGTAAAGTACACGCCTCGGTACAGATGTGTCTTTTAAACTTAAGTAGCTGACTCTGGATACAGGAGAAGTGAAGGATGAGCGAGAAAAGAGAGAGAGAGAGGTGACGACGTGTGATTGATGACACCAGGGACCAGAAGTGAGGAGAAATTCGATGAGGAGCTCACCGGCTGTGTGGCTCGATGGAGAGCAGCCACCTGGCTGAGGTTCACCTGAACACTGCAGAACATCAGAGAGAAGAACCGCAAGAGGAACCAGCCCATCAAGCTGACAGTGAGAGAACACAAAGAATTAAGCTCAACAAAAACCCTGAAGACGTTACACTTCACTGACTGAACATTCTATAAGCTTTGTACCTACATAGGCCTAACTAACCACTACTCAAACAAACAAACAAGGAAGGAAGGAAATAAATGCTACAACAATTGATGATATAAATGTAAAATCATGAATATGATTTAGAAAAATGGAAATATAAATTGGAAAAACTTTCCATTTGTTTGTCTTAATTTAAAACAAATTGCACAGAAATTGCACAGTGGATAAACTAATTTATCTGATTCTGTTTACTATCTAAATTTAAATTTATCTCAGTAAACCAACATCATTCCCCTCAATCAATTATTTGCACAGCTCTGTCGTTATTCACGTTTACAATTGATTTTGTTGTGCTATGCGGAGTTTTTAATTATTTTGTTTTTGCGCATGCTGTAGGCATCCAGACCGGATCAGAGTCGGAGACTGGGATGTCTCGGCAAGAGTCAGAATCGCTCGGGCATCTTCTCCACACTCTTTCACACTGCTCTCGGTAGCCAGGACTCTCTTCACCCTGTACGCATGCGAACACACACACAATCACAATCACACACAGACACACACAGAGTCACAGGACACCAGCCTGTTCTGCACACAAAGCCTACATTGTGTTATTCTCAGCATCACAAACACATCCGGTGTCTCTGTGCCGTTCATTTTCTGTCCTAGGAGGAAGGAACGGCTGCAAAGTGAGAACGTTGTTTCAGCATATGAGAGGTTATTAAAATGTTCAGGAACTAATTAAGTCAGAGCCTACGGCAAAAAAGAGGGAGGAGAAGAGGCAATGGCCTGGGAAAAGTGAGCGGGGACCAAGAGTAAAGGAGGAAAAGGAAAAAGAAAAATTAAGGGCAGGGATGGGACCTAAAAAGTCCCATATGTTTTATACACTTGAGGTTTCTACTGATAGCCCATTCGCTTGATCTTCCAAATGAAAACACCAAAGCAACATGAATCAAGGGCAGTTTCAAGACCTCGAAAAAGATATGTTAGAAAAAATGTTGGAGAGGAAAAAAAAACCCAGCGCCAAAGAGAAACCAGAACGAAGTCTGAAAATGACTTTTACATAAAGTCCCTTACAGAAAGTACGACGTGTTTTCACATGACCAACATTTTCATGGTGTAACTGCAAAACAGGGCCTGTACAAAGTCTGCCGTCTTTCACATGCACAAGTGGTCAATGTCTCTGTGATTGGCGGCATAGAAAAATCTGTCCCTCCTTCTCAGAGACTACGTACAATTTTCCACAATTTTTGTATTACTTTCAGAGTGTTCTCGTCTTGGCTAGATGTTACGAAGGAATTCTTCATTAGAAAGGAGTAAAAATTGTGATCACCCACTTTAGTTGTTGTCCGTGGCTTTAAACACGAAGCGCATTCAGCACCACGGACAGCTCCGTTGGCGGCGACAGAGGGATGGGGCGCTTGAAGACTATCTTGGCTTGTAGACTATAATCGCTCGCCACTCTGCTCCAAAACACCCAGTCCAGGGGAGTGCATTGTTCCGATGCATGTCCTTCTCTCTCTCTCGCTCGTGTCCACAGACTCCCCCGAGTAAGCAGTACTATTCGACATACTGTAGCCCGACTGCTTCCGGCTCGGCCAGGCAACAGTTTGACCGCCCACCGCTACCGCCAAGGATCTAAAAACCTCACCACTTTCACCTACATACAGTAACTAAACACCGCATTGCACACTATTTCAATCACTTAACTTTCTTCCCAACACAATTCCCTCCTTTTCTCTGCTGAATAAATCTCTAATAATGTCTAATACAACAGTTATTACAATCTGTTATCTCCGTGTCCGTGTCTTGGTTTGTCTTGCCAAAACCCTTTACAATTTACACCACCTGGTTTAAAAAAACAACAACAAAAAAAAATAACATTTGCATGGAAGAGGTTAATTAATAGTCTGGATTAAACAAAGAAACAACTTCTAACACATTATTAAAACCTGGAAGGATAGAGCTGAATCATTATCTTCACAGCAGAATTTTGGGTTAAAAAAAAAAAAAAAAACATGATACAGTAGATATCACTTAAATGCTTGATGAAAAAAAAGTAGTCAGAGCAATGTTTAATACGGTGTGATGAGAACATTGGGCCTAACTGTGTCCACTGTACAAGCCTCTGGAGACTTCTGGAGTGTTATGATCTGGTGTTGCTTCAGTCGCTCAGGTCGAGACTCAGCAACGTTATGTGGCAATAAAATGAAGTCAGCTGACCACCTGAATGTACTGAATCACCAGATTATCACATCAGTGGTGCTTCTCTTCCCTGATGGCATGACAATGTGTGTGTGTGTGTGTGTGTGTGTGTGTGTAATCAAAGCTAAATGTGCTCGAGTGAAGCAAAATAAATTTTCCAGATGCTCTAACAGAAATGAGGGCTTCAGTATTAAGTTGAGACGGAGGAGAAGGCGCAGGGGTTCCAGAGAGAGGAACCCAAATGTCAATCATTGATCATTAAACAGAGTAATGCTGATTGACTCATTTGATGTTGGGAAAAAAAAAACTGCTCAAAGTGAACTTTCAGATTAACGGGACGCTACTTTTGGGTTTTATTTTTTATGTAACAGTAATACAATCCCGATGGCATAATACTGTATATTTAGACGGCTGTTAATCTTAACACTTTCTGGCTTGAACCTCATGTTCTCCATGATGCGAATGGAAACAACGTGTACGTGGTGTCAGAGAGCGAAGACCTGTCTGTGTTGCAAATCCGTAGCAGTCTGTCTCCAACAGGACCGGCTTCGACTTTACGGCTGCGGATAAACAGCACACAGCACACTCTTCTCACCAGCCATCCTCGATACCTATAACACAAACACACACATACGAAAATACGAAATGTCTAGCCTGAAAAAGAAAAAAAATAAATCACCCACATGCGGGAGGGGGGCATTTATTTTTGTTTTCAGGTATTGTGTTCACTTGCATTGTGTTCCCTTGGAGAGACAGAAGCAACACAACAAATCAAAACTGCGGCCTTAATTTATATTTTTGCTCTCTTATGGGCGTGATCTTTTCTTGGACGACCCCGCCCACATCTTCAGGACACAAGACCTGATGGAATAGTTGAATAGATGAGAATAAAAGAAAAATGACGTAAAAAATGAAAGACTATTGCTTTCACACATCAGATCTCGACAGTCTGGAGATGTTTAAAGAGTTGTGCTAGACAGAGAATAAATTTTTTTTTAAAAAGAAAAATTTTCACCCGAACATTTTCCGGAGACTGGTAGAATCAAAGACAAGGAGCTCTGAACATGTTTTATTAGCCCCTCTGAAGTCAGATCACATCAGCAGCCTGGACAGGAAGTTTAAGAAGAGCGTTCTGAAGTGGCATGAAAATGAATCTGTATGAGAAATGAAGTGTTTGAAGACAGGCTTTTGAAGAAAGCTCTCTCGCCGAAACGGTACGAGGGACGACGGCGCGGGTGACAATGAAAAGTTCTCCAGCTTTGAGAAGAGAGAGGGAGGGGAAATGAAACGAAACGCAAATTAAACATCCAGAAGAAGAAGAAGAAGAAGAAAAAAAGAGCCTCTTGTCTCTGAGATTGGAATGTGCGCAAGCTAAACCTTATTTATCGCCTTTAATGGAGTGTATGAAGTCGGCGCGCACGGCTGCATGACAAACACTCCTTTTGAACCCGGGCTGCCATAGTAACCGTTACAATAACTGAGAACATTACACGCTCAGAATCTCTGAGGGAAGACGACACCAACAAGAAACGAATTCACTGGGCAAAATTTATACACGATATTGCCAAAGGTATTTGCTTGCCTGGCTTTCACATGCATACGAACTTGAGTGGCATCCAATTCTTAATCCATAGGGTTTAATATTATGTTGGCCCCGCCCCCTTTGCAGACTTTCCACATGGTTTAGGAGTGTGTCTTCCAGAAGCGCATTTGTGAGGTCAGACTTTGGGTCCCTCCACAGGGAGTCTCTGGGGAAGTGCTGTGGTGTCACCAAGACACTAGCAGTAACAGCACTGGGTAGACGCCCTTACGTTTTAATTTTATTTTACACCTGAGCAGTTAAGAGGCCTTCCACAACGACCCACCAGTGGTGGGAAACTTAGTGGTGCTGGGGTTTGAACCAGGGACCTTCTGATCAGTAGTCCAACACCTTAACAACTGAGCTACGCCTACCCTCCGGCAACAGATCTTTTGGCCCTGCGTGCAGCAGGTTGTGGTGCCTTTCTCTCGTGACCAGCATTGACATTTTTCTGTGATTTGTGCAGCACTGGCTTTCCTGTGGAAGAGGACGTTCTGGCCTTTGGACCCCATGGGCATGATGACGCTGTCAACCAGGTGGCTGGTGTATAAATCTCGTCACATGGATGCCCGTATGGTCTCGTTGGGATGCGTGTGATTGTCTGGGGACGGTTTCACTCTACCATGAAGACGGTTCTGGCCTCGGCTGATGTTGACAGCTGTTTCTCTGAGGACTTGACTTGGCTGCAGTTGCTCGATAGTTCAGGACTGGAATTTCCTACAAGTCTACCTGAGCCTCCAATAACTACCTAGACTCCATATTAACATCAACTGTCATACTGAACTGCCTGCAGGTCAATTCCTGCTTTCTGCAAATCCTCCAAATGAGAATGGGTTCCCTGTTGAGTCCGGTTCCTCTCAAGGTTTCTTCCTACTGTATTGCCATGTTAGGGATTTTTCCTTTCTACACACCTTCTCGGCTTCGCTCATCAGGGACTAAGGAACTATCTGACCATTTCGATTCACACATTCATATTTCATACACACTTATAATACAAAATATATAACTCGAAATAATTCTTTTGATTGTGTAAAGCTGCTTTGCAACAATGACGATTGTTAAAAACGCTATACAAATGAAATTGAATGGAATTGAATAAACGGTGATCAATGTTGTTCACTTCAGCTTAACTTAATAAACAAATGAAGAGAAAGCCACACTAGGGATTTTCTCTGATTTTAATGTACTGGGCTGGAAAAGATTAAGAAAACAATAAAGTTTGAGCGTAATGACTGGAAAGCCTATATAATTATTTCTAAATCTTATTGCGTTTCATTCCTGCTCATCTTACCTGGTGTGTTTTTCATTCACGCACAGGAGGTTCTGGAAGTTGAGTGAAGGAGTGTTCGGTAGCAGTTTCCAACTCTGAAAAAAATCGAGGTTAAACACACGATCATCACACATTCACTTCAAATTGGTGTTAGGCTTCATCAGAGACTTCATCTGAGGTCCACATGTTTTTAAGGGACCAGCTGTGTTCATGAGCGCAAATTGAAACCGGAGGTTGTAACTGGGAGCTGGTACATTTGTCTGACTGGGATAGAACTCAGATCCCGGAGCTGCACTTGGCTTGCTCTTATTAAAACACTCTCACACCTGGGGATTTGAACCAATAACCAGCTAATTCCAGCTCCATTACCTGCACTTCCTACCGGCACACATGATGCCTGCATTGGGATTTGAAACTCATAAAACTGAGCTTAGCCCTCCGCGCCGGCGTCATGCTAGAGTGGGACGATGAACCTCCAGAGTGTGTGTGATTTGTCCCCGCCCCCCTCCCCCTCTTGTCCTGTAACTGATGCTCTCACTTAGAACTGTGTTCAAACATCACTTTTAGATCTTCCCTCAAAGATGCATCATAAAACCTGCGGCCGGAATTATCAGGGCAAACCTTGGCATCGTAATGCACTCAATCAATAGTTCTTTGGCTTTTAGAAGAGAACAACAACCGCACACGCTCACCAGACTCTCCGGGGTGCACTGATGGCAGCACTGTCCCACCAGCGGCCTGAATTTGCCAAGATAGGGAACCACGGACTTCAGCTTCTTTCTGATCTTCACTCCCCAGGATGACTACACACAGACACAAACACACACAAACTTCAGACACTTGTTCCTGGCTACATATCAAGAACTGCCTGTGTGCCAGTGAAAAATCTGTTATGACTTTACATGCTGAACGTGACACTTAATGTGTGAATGAAAACTGTTAGAACCCCTGTGCCAAGTAGTGCTGTGTAGTCGCATGTGTCGTCCTGCGTCAGAGAGGACACAACGTCTGTTCTCAAGACATGAGCAACAATCCTGTGGATACAAGGTATATTTAACACAGACGCAAGAGTTCTATCACATGATCACACACGACACAATTTAGTTTTCAGCAAAGAGTTTTTTGGTTCTTAAGGCAAGTCTGTGCTGATGCACACACCTCATTCACTGGAACAGACACAGAGGCCACACCTCCTCCACTCAGACACACACAGAGGCCACACCTCCTCCACTGAGACACAAATACAGAGGCCACACCTCCTCCACTGATACACACACAGAGGCCACACCTCTCCACTGAGACACACACAGAGGCCACACCCCCTTCACTGAGACACACACAGAGGCCACACCCCCTTCACTGAGACACAAATACAGAGGCCACACCTCCTCCACTGAGACACAAATACAGAGGCCACACCTCCTCCACTGAGACACATACAGAGGCCACACCTCCTCCACTGAGACACAAATACAGAGGCCACACCTCCTCCACTGAGACACATACAGAGGCCACACCTCCTCCACTGAGACACAAATACAGAGGCCACACCTCCTAGACACTACAGAGGCCACACCTCCTCTACTGAGACACACACAGAGGCCAACTACAGAGGCCACACACTACAGAGGCCACACCTCCTCCACTGAGACACACACAGAGGCCCACTCCACTACAGAGGCCACACCTCCTCCACTGAGACACACACAGAGGCCACACCTCCTCCACTGAGACACAAATACAGAGGCCACACCTCCTCCACTGAGACACACACAGAGGCCACACCTCCTCCACTGAGACACACACAGAGGCCACACCTCCTCCACTGAGACACAAATACAAAGGCCACACCTCCTCCACTGAGACACACACAGAGGCCACACCTCCTCCACTGAGACACAAATACAGAGGCCACACCTCCTCCACTGATACACACACAGAGGCCACACCTCCTCCACTGAGACACAAATACAGAGGCCACACCTCCTCCACTGAGACACAAATACAGAGGCCACACCTCCTCTACTTAGACACAAATACAAAGGCCACACCTCCTCCACTGAGACACACACAGAGGCCACACCTGCTCCACTGAGACACACACAGAGGCCACACCTCTTCCACTGAGACACACACACAGACCACACCTTCTTCACTGGAACAGAATTCTAGGCCGCACCTCCTTCATTAAACAGACACAGAGGCCACACCTCCTTCACTAAGACACATACACAGGCCACACCTCCATCACTGAGACTGACACAGAGGCCACACCTCCATCACGGTAACTGACACACTGTAACTGACACATACTGTAGGCCGCACCTCCTTCACTGAGACACCCAGAGGCCACGCCTCCTTCACTTGGACAGACACAGATGCCATGGGTATGTGAATGGTGCTGCACACGTGAATTTAACCTCCAAGCAGATCAATACTGAAATGCTGCGCTGACGTGAATCAGTCCGGCCCTTTTGATACAGTTTTCGGTTAGAGATAAAATGCTTCATTTAAAGCAATAAGCAGTCGGTGCTCTTTACTGACGCACGATGACTCTTCTCCATGCGTATCCATATCCACAAGGTTTCCTCGGCTCACCCCTCAGCCCACTCACCGGAGTGAATATTGCAGGCGGTGATAGTGCCGGCTCTGCTCGGGTGAAGAGTCGCATGATGCTGAGAGAAGTCTGCGTCACGCCGTATCATTTCCTGGGCCAAATTTCAATTCAGGATGACATCTATTCGAGCCGATATCGATCTCCACATTAGGGTGCAGACAGAAAAGACGCTGGCCTGGAGACGACAAGGCTGAAAACGTTCCAAAACGTCTCTGGAGTTGACGGCGTTACGCCATTTCGGATAATCTGTGTGGGAAATTCCAATCATGCTACTCAATTATTCAGAAAGTGTGCATAATGCATGAGGGTCTATGAGACCCGGGTTAATTCTTTTAATCTCCCTCACTCCTGAAATCCAATTTTTTTTAAAATGATGTTCTTTTAAATTGCTCTCTCAGGCATCAAACACAATGACAACACAGAACGATCGCTCGACCTCCAGACGTGCCGTCATTATATGTGCGGGACTTGTTTGATTAGATTTACTCCATTTGGAATAGTTTTCTGAAGAGTCTTTGCAGCTGCAGGCTGATACCTTACAGATGTGGACGAACAGAATGAGGTGATCTGACAGCAAAATTATTTTTCTGTTTGGTCAGGAGGTGTTGATTAATTTTCTATATCAGCTGCGAACGTATCAGATTTCCATGAAGCACTAAATGTGCTCATTGCTAATGCTACGCGTTACTGTTTCTATAGCAACAACCTACAATACCAGTCAGGCGTTATTTTAAGACATGAAGGTCGGCTGTTCTGGAACAGTTCTTGCAAGAACAGTATTGTCGAGTGCATTTTAGCGAAACCATGTCAAGTGCAAGTCAAGTGCATTTCAAGCACCATGATGAAACTGACTCATGAAGACCTTCACGGGAAAACAAGACCAAAACTTACCTCAAAAGTTCACTTAGAAATCACCAATTAACAAACAGCACCTTGGATTAGAGCCGTTATGAAGCTTTACAGAGCAGAAGTAGCAGATACAACTGTTTAAAAGAGATTACTGCATATTTTGCATGCCTTCAGCGTTGTTTTACAGAGTAAGAAATAAAAATCGGGAAAGACTATGGAGTTAGAAACTTTTGATTGGTAGTGAATATAATGCCTTCAAATAAAATAAGAAGGTGTAATAAGAGGAATAAAACACTTCAGGAAGCAGTAACTCTGATTCCTTACACACGCCAGCAATTGGCAATTTTCCTAAAAGAGCGTACCTTTCAAGTGTTTTACTGCTAACTTATTATATACAAAAACCCTAAATAATGCCACACTAAATGACATCATTAGAATGCTTGCTGAGCCCTTGTTCAGAACTTAGTAGTAAATGATTCAATCGTCCTGGATATTATACATTCCCTACTATTTCTACGCTGTTAGCATGTTTTTTTTTTTTTTAGTCCATTTCAAAGTGACCATCCCAGTGCAGGCAGAAATGGACATAAAGCATTAATCTAAGTGGACAACAGAAAGCTCATTATTTTATCTGGCTGAGACTAAACAAAGCTGGTCTATTTACTGTAAGACTCTCTTTCTCTGTGTGTGTGTGTGTGTGTGTGTGTGTGTGTGTGTGTGTGTGTGTGTGTGTGTGTGCGCGCGCGTGGGTTCCGTGCTTCAGTTTAAACTGAGTCGGTGACGGTCACCACTATGATCATCAACCTATAACATAAATTCAACAAAACCAATCAAAACCCTATACAAGAGTGCAAATGTGCCACTTTAAGCTTTAGAATTACAACATATCGGTTAGAAATATCCAGTACTCTGATCAGACTCCTGGGAATCGCTGAAACATTAATCGGGAACATCTGGTAAGAGCCGGAGACGCTCATGCGGGACCAAATCCATGGATTAGTGCTTAGTGGTGTACGGGAGCAAGTGAGTGGAGTAAACAGATGAGGTGTTCGAGGTTTGAGTTTGTTGCATTTTAACCTCCTATGAACTTCAGGTTATTTTATATATGTCGGCTGTGGCTACATTAATTATAAGAGTAACAATGCAGCAGGTTTGTTTTATAGTCGATTAATCTTCATGTATTTAATATCAGGAATCACCAGTCACTTGACAATACAATATTACCAACATTCTTGGGTACTGATTCGATTAAAATTGCGATTCTACAATTCGATATTACGTTTTCACCCGAATTGATCACAATTTCAAACCTTTAAAGAAGTTTAATGAGTAATTAATGTATCCCATTCCATATAACATTGGTTTTCTCACTATTAAAAAAATTAAACGTCTAAACAATACAAAAAAAATTATACTTCAAACACAGTTTTAAGTCATCATCCGTAATTATTATTTCAAATAATAATTTAAACATAGCGGCAAATAAATCACTCCTACCACACGGGATGAAAATGTGTAAATAGTTCACCTGTAGGATTATAATGAAATGTTTTGACTAATTAGTGTTTTCTGTGTTTTGAGAGTAAGCGTGTGTATTGAGTGGGTTTGGGACTACTTTGCTCATAGAGTTTGGAGAAAAAGGCAGATCCGAGGTTTTAATGCACACGATTTTTAATAATGTAACATAAAAATGTGTTTCTGTTACTGTGTTTCTGAATCGTTTACATCAGAGCCTGATCGGCCGATCACCGGTTACGGCCAATCAAACTAAAAGACTGAAAAAATTCTGGTCACTGGCTGAACGACCGGTTCATACAGGTTCGTATGTCCATATGAACTACCAGTTCATACAGTTCATTCGCACGATACGTGAATCTCCACACAAAATATTTTTTTCCTCCATCTCTAGTATTTAAGCACTGGATTAAACACAGCTGTAATAGAAAAAGCCTACTGGGCGTTTAAGATGGCGTTTAACAAATCTCACACTATGACCCGATACATGTTTACTAGTATACTATGTACTTTTACTTGTTCTGCTAATTGTGAACGCTACTAATTAGCAGCACTAATTACGTAGGACTAGTGTCCTTTAATAAACTCTCACAACATGCCCCCTGTAAGAATTATTATTGTTATTGTCATCAATACTTTCAGTAATTTTCCTGCAGGTTACTTGACTGAGATTGGCTTTGCAATATTACACAAGGTGACCGTTTTTATTTTCCCTCATGGCACAAACATGCATAGTGCCATTCTGTTGCACCTCTTGGGAGCTATTAGCCCATTTGTTACTAGCCAGCTAAATTAGCTACTGTAGCACTCGCAGAATTATTGCTTTTCTTTTCGAGCAGCAGCGGCTATCCGTGTTCACACCACTCTCAAGTGATGAGTAAATTAAACGAATCCTACAGAGCAATCTTCACGTTTCTTTGCTCAGCCCTCGCAGCCTTATTCCATATGGGCAACCAGTTCAATTCTTACAAACAAAAATCAATCTCCTCTCAATAAATGTCTCGTGAGACTTTATGAGGGGGAAAAAGAAAGTTGGGAAGCAAGAAGCAGAGATCACTGGTGGCAAATAAGCATGCTCAAAAAGAGCATACGTCATCATTTTCATGTCTGAAACATCACAGGGATGTCACCAAACCGAAATGCTCTATTCACTAATAGTACGAAAGGATATCAGATGTCTTTGATTGAGGAGCAAAAATGTGTGAGGACGTGACCGATAGAGGCATCCAGCCATGTAAAAAGGTTGCCATGGTAACAGTGTTAATAATCAGGACCAAATTTCCTTTAATCCGGCCTCACGTGTGTGTTGTTGTTTGTTTTTTTTTAAATGCTTTACGACAGTGTGAGTCGCATAGTAAGTGGAAAAATGTCGGCGTGATGAAAAGTGTTGTTCCGTTTTATCAGCCCTGATGATTTTATCAGCATGCGATCCAATATATACAAAAAGGACATCGCTGTCAAGACTGACAACACAACGAAATTCATGAAACACTTTAATGTGTGTGGAATAAATTTAAGAGCAGAAAGCCGTTCTGTGTCCGACTGCAAGAAAAACAAACCACAGCCATCTTCATCTCATCATTCAAGTTCTCATAACATTAAAAACATTTACAGTACAATCAAATCTTCACCACAGGAGGCCGGTGCTAGGACTGGGGCAAACATGTGGCCCAATTGTATATGGTTGTTTTAATAAATGTACTTACTGTTTAGCCAGCAACTCTTAAACAATATCTAACGATTACATAGGGTCCCAGTTTGAGTCAACAGCTCCCAGTTCCCACGTGACTCAAACTGGGACCACATGGAACTTTCAGATATTGTTTGAGAGTTCTTAACTAGAGATCCTTAACTAAATCTAGAAGCTAGCGATAGCTAGCAAAATTTAGTAGCTAGCGATAGCTAGCAAAATTTAGTAGCTAGCGATAGCTAGCAAAATTTTGTAGCTAGCGATAGCTAGCAAAATTTTGTAGCTAGCGATAGATAGCAAAATTTAGTAACTGGAGATAGCTAGTCAAATCTAAAAGCCTGAGGTAGTTGGCTAAATCTAAAAACTAGTGATAGCTAGTCAAATCTAAAAGCCTGAGATAGATAGTTAAATCTAAAAACTAGAGGTAGCAAGTAAATTCTAAAAGCCTTAATAGTTAGCTAAATAGCTACTTGGCTTGAACCAATTAAAAAACAAAACAAAACTAGGAATAGCTAGTAAAAATCTAAATGCCTGAGATAGTTAGTTAAATCTAAAAGCCTGAGATGGCTAATTACATTTAAAGGCCTGAAATAGCTAGTAAAATATAAAAGCCAGAGATTGTTAGCTAAATCTAAAAGCCTGAGATAGATAATTAAATTTAAAGGCCTGAGACAATTAATTTAATCTAAAAGCTTGAGATAGATAGTTAAATCTAAAAGCCTGAAGTAGTTAGCGAAATAGCTACTTGACTAAATTAAAAAACTAGGGATAGCTAGCCAAATCTAATAACTAGAGATGACTAGTTAAATCTAAAAGCCTTAGATAGATAGTTAAATCTAAAAGTCAGAGGTAGATAGTTAAATTTAAATGCTTGAAAAAGCTTATTAAATCTTAAAGCTAGAGATTTTATACTAGCTAAAGCATTTTAAAGCAGAACTATCTTCAGGCAGCAGAGCAGCAATCTTTGTTCAATTCTGGCCTTTATATATATTTTATTTATTGATATTAACAGACATCTTCATGTTGTGGTAAACAGGTTTATTTCTGTGTTTAAAAACTGCTTTTAAAGGAAAAATGGCAAGTTGCTGAAGCATAAAACCATGGAGTTGAAACAGACAGTTTAAACCACAAAGAGGTAAAAAAGTTCATATTTTTTAACCTGCCAAAGAGCTGAAAAATAAAACTAAAGCTACTGTAATGTGTAACATAATTGTCTTTTTGTTAACCTGGATCTCGTGTTAAGATACGTACAGTCCAGGAACCGGTGTCGAGAAGTCAATCTATCGGTGTAGAAAGGTCTTGAACGAAACCCAGCCTTACTTACGTTTTCCCTTCAGAATCAGCCAGCAAATAATACGTTCTGGCTGATCGCCTGCATTTAAGGTAGATATAAAAATCTAATTTCCCTCTGGAGTATTCTCTTAAAGACACTTCATGTAAGAGTCAATGGCTCACCTGAAAATAGGCCTCCAGTCAGGAAGCACAATGAACACTTACATCGGGACGTTTAGGCTGAGGACTCAAATCATCTCTGGGAAGATGATCATCGCTTTCTTCAGTCATGTTTATGCAACAGTGAAGTCTAAAAGAAAAGAAAGAACAATAAGGATCCATTTTTTAATATTAAATTCATATTCAAAACGTTCTAGAAGTTGATGTCCATTAGTGACAGGGGAACAAAAAAATCGATTCAGTTGTGTATCATGTTTATACTGTAAATATGATGTAAACTTTATCATGCCTCCATGCCCGTAAAACGACCCCCTCATGCACTTCCTGACTCCTTATATGGTAACATCGATCCAGACGAATATACAAACAGCTCGTGTCTGCTGGAAACCTTTTGTTTAACCGGAAAGTGCAAATGTATTTCCGAGTCTCTCTATGAATTAAATGTTAATAACTGGTCCTACGTTACACAAGGCACCTGGCCAAAAGCTTAGACATCATGCGAGCGCTTGTCCTTCTCTTCCGGGCCAAAGGAAATTCCGGATCTCCAGCAGCAATAGACACAGAAACACACAGACAGGTTGTAGATGTGATAGAACACTGTATATCACGCATACAGTCAGTAAACACAGGGTAATGTAAGACCTGACCAGAAGTTACTAGTGCGATGCTAAAAACAAGCATTTCTCTGTTAAAAACATTCTATTTCTCTGTTATCCCACAGGCGGTGCACTCTTCCGATATTACTAGGCAACCTCTGGGCCTTTTATAATGATAGCTGACGACTATAATGATAGCTGAAGGTTCAATAATAAAGTGGTTGCTAGAGCGTGGCTCGACAGTTTCACAATGATCCTATTGGTTGTCTGCATAAAATGACCCCGCCCTCATGTCTCTATCACAATGGGATCGACAGTTAGGTTCAGTTTTAAAAGCTCTTATGTAAGTTACCAGAGAGCAGAGAATGCAACTGTGAGCACTTCCTGTTTTAATGGGGAGTACAGTCGTGGCAAAAATTTTGAGAATGACAAATATTAGTTTTCACAAAGTTTGCTGCTAAACTGCTTTTAGATCTTTGTTTCAGTTGTTTCTGTGATGTACTGAAATATAATTACAATCACTTCATACGTTTCAAAGGCTTTTATTGACAATTACATGACATTTATGCAAAGAGTCGGTATTTGCAGTGTTGGCGCTTCTTTTTCAGGACCTCTGCAATTCGACTGGGCTGCTCTCAATCAACTTCTGG
>QNUK01000051.1:2960000-3062791 GCA_013621035.1 Clarias magur | reverse complement strand
ACCTTCTGTATTGCTCCGCTAGAGGGTCAAAACCAAGGGGAAGCGTAGCGGAATGCTCACGGAGGTGGTTCGCCTCCTTCCTGACAACGTCCCAGCCCATTCATCAAAAGTTTCAGACGACCTGGGGTACGAAATCCCACCTCATTCCCATCTATCCCCACCCTGACCTCCTTGAAGAAACCACTTCTCAGGCTTAGGCAATTTAAAGATGACGATGAGGTGATTACCGAGGTGGAACTCCTCCTCAAGTCAAGAGCCGAAAAGAGGGCTTCTTCGATGAGAGTCTCCACCAGCTCAACCATTCTTTGGAGAAGTTTGCCGTAAAAAGGTGGAGGATATGTAAAGAAGGAACTAAAGCTTACGATCAGCGTTTGCTTTCATCACATTATCTTTTCATAGCACTAATAATAATTTTTTTTTTTTTCTGTCTCCTCCTCGTAGCACATAATGGGAGCATGAGAACGGATCCCCTGTCCCCAGATCCCCATGTGCCCCAGTTCAAGGGTCCTAGGTTCCCAGTGTACCATGTTACCAAAGTCCTGCGTTCCCCTGGTCTATACAGGACATACGATGAGGAATCAAAACGTTTGGAGATTAGCTCTGTTTATAAGCTCTTTTATTTTTCACCGTACAGTATGTCGTCCCTCAGACATGTTACAACCTGGCAGTAGAATTTGCTATTGTTGTTCTGGCTCCGGGCCCTTGGAAACGAATTCTCGATGCATAATGCAACGCATGTCGAAATAGCGGATCGGCATGCACTTGGTCAAGCTGTAGACCTGTCGCACCTTTTTCAGTCGTGAATTCAGCTCATCCATTGTGACAACTGTTGCTTTGTCTCGGGGTCGTACCCACACACCCAGGTTTTGCCACCGCTAATGATCCACGACAAGAAGAAGGGGTCACCCACGGCACGCTGGCGTTCTTGGCAGACTTCGAAGCGATGTTCCTTTTAAAATTAAATATTAATATATTAATATTAATTAAATGCGTTAACAGAAAAATTAAAAGTAGGTTAGCCTGCTTGTTGCTAGTCAGTAAGTTCGTCACAAGGCTAGCCTTTGAAGTAATTTGTGTACTCGTAACACCAGTTTAATGATTTATTTGACCCACTATAATGCTAATTCATACTGTAGGCTACAGTATATTTTTTATAGCTTGTTTCATGTTTAAGCTTTTTTTTTATTATTGCCGATGCAAGTGTTTACTATATTGTTAATGCATGTTTTAGCCTGTTTATTTTCTCATTACTTCGTCTTAGCATGTTTTCTTTTGTATTCATCTATGTGGTAGTCTGTTTACTATAGTGTTAAGTCCTGTGTTAAGATGCTTATTATCTCGTTATTATTATGTTTACTATAGCATTAATACATGTATTAGCCTCTCATTAAGTCATGTTATCATGTTTCTATAGTGTTAATACTTGCGTTAGCCTGTTGTTAAATGGAGTTAATAGTGAAATGGGAGTAGATGACCTTATGAGAGAGAGAAAGAGCAAAAGAAGAAAAATGAAAAAATTGAAAAAATTTAGACTTCATTATATTGGTCGAGAGAAAAAAACATTTAATTTTAATACGCAGGTAAAATAAAGACAGCTGAATATGTAATGCTACTGTAGCTACTAGCTAGCTTGCTATTTAGCTACTAAGATTTCTCCATTTCTATTACATCAACAATTGGAAACATGAATTTAAATAAACTTAGTGAAAGCAAACAATTAGCCAATTTTTTTTTCTGTTCTGCTTTCGTTGTTTGTTTGTTTGTTTGTTTGTTTTCAACACTTCGTGATCGCTGTTTCTTCGTGATCTTCTGATTACTAACGCAATTGCAGTTTTGTGCAGTTTCTTGTTACACCATAAGAGGGGGCTTGTGATTACCAGATATGCAAGTGGTTCTACCAAAGGAAAACAAATTGTGAAGTTGTTCCGTAATTTTTCAGAAGAAAAATAATGGCGCCCCCTGAACGTGCAGAGAATTTTGGGAACTTCTAAAGAGCAAACTTTAAAAAATAATAATGTTTACAGAAGATTGTAGGTGGTTTAACGATAAAAATCGTCTTGTCGACTGGACGGTTAACAGGCAGCAGGGAGGTGTTTGGGTTTTATACGTTCAGATTCTCAGCTAAAGAAAGGAAGCACAGGGAATGTTAAAGCGCAGCTCGAGTTTTTATCCCCACCACACTGGTTACTTTGACAATAATCATGGATCACACTCTCCCTTTCTGTATCACACTAATGGTCCCTTCCAAGGGTGCGAGTTCCTCCCTAATCCCTCTCCAATCAGTGAGCAGAAGGTTACACACTTCCCCTGCTGTTCAGCCTGAGCGCCGTTGTCGTGCCCTACAGTGAGCCCCGAGCAGTCTCCTGAGATTACACACCAGAGCTGTGATTTCCCCATTCACAACCACACTGTCTTTTGTCTCAGCCATCTGTCCCACCCTTCTCTCTTTCTCGCTCCATTTTCTCTACTCAGTCTTTTCTCTTTACGTTCTCTCATTGTCTTCTCTCACTGTTGCAGTATCTCTCTCTCTCTCTCGCTCTTCCCTGATTCCCTCTCACCATCTCCGCATCTCCCTAACTTTCCTCTCTCGTCTCTCTCACTCCTGATTCTCTCACTCTTTTCTCTCCCTCTCTGCCATAACTCTCTTTGCTCACTCTCTCTCTCTCTCTCTCTCTCTCTCTCGACACTCTCTTTATTGTCCTTTCTCTTCTATCAGTCTCCTGCTCGCTCTCTCTTTTCTCACCCTTTTCGCTCCCTCTCTCCCATCACTCCTTCCCTCTCTCCATCTCTTTCTTACTTCTGTCAGTCTCTCTCTCTCTCTCTCTCTCTACCCACCCTCTCTTCACTTCCTCTCTTTCCTCTGTTCCCTCTCTTCTCTCACTCTCCTGCTTGCTCTCTCTTTCTCTCTCTACCCTTCTTTCATTCTTTTCTCTCCCTCTCCGCTATGAATTCCTCGCCCCACTTTCTTCTCTCAAGCTACTCTCTCTTCCCTCCAGCATCTCTCCTCCACACGGTCTTTTCACACACACCTCCCTCCCTCTCTCTTAAATCCCTTTGTTCCCTGCTCCTTCGCTTCCTGCTGTCTTCTCTCAATCTAGACACTCAACTCCATTCTTATTGTCGTCCATCTCTCCTCTTTCTCTTCTACCTCTTCCAGTTCATCTTTTTATGCTTTCGAAGGAACGGATGAGAAGGCATGGGGGTGAAAAGTCTCGTTTAAGCTCATCAGTGTTGTAAGACAGCGCCCCCTCTTGGTGAAGATTGATTTCGTCTGTACCTTCCCTTCATCCAACATTCCATTCCTCCTGTGTTTAATCGATATCATCTTTTCTTCTTGTGTTTGTGTGTGTGTGTGTGTGTGTGTAATACTAGTCGAGAACATAACAAAGCTTGTGGCCAGGAAAGCTTATAAAACGTACAGATGCCTTTTGAACGGAGTGTCTATTGAAACGTCAGTCTGTGTTTTATGCTTTAACCATTTCATTATAAAATCACAAGTCTGTCTTTTTAATATTGCTGTTAATTATTTTTTGAGCTACCCAGTTTACTCGAATCCCAGTTTGGTGACTTAATGCTAATTTGAATTAAATGCATTTTTACAGCACTTTTGATGAGGAATAACATAAGTGCTGAGTAAGTAAAGTCTTGCATCAGTGTGAGGAACGCACTCACTCACGGGCTTCTTCACATCACTGGAAAACGAAAAAACCTCGGAATGTGAACTAAAAGAAAAGTTTTTTTTTAAAAAGCAGTGATGATGAAACCTGAAATCTGTCAGGGAATTAAAGAGAGAGCGCAGACTAATCAAGAGCTCTTAATTGGCGTACGAACGTGTAATTCGGTCACATTCGGATGAGCCGCGAGCTGGACAGCTGGGTGGGAGGGGTTGGGCGGGGGGGGTTGGCGGTCATTGGGGGGAACGCTGGTGAACGCTATCCCCCGGGAGAAAAGCAGCAAAATGAGCCCAGCGCAGGAGTCTGACTGAAGTATGACAAATCTATTCGAGCAAAATGGAACGATTTGATGTGACGAGAAATCCATGGAGCTGCGGGAACAATGTACTGTAGGAAATAAGAGCAGTGTTAATAAATCCTCATTTCCCTGCAGTATAGACAGTGGGAACGTTCCCCTGCTGTAGGTCTGTTCAGATGGTATTAGCAACACTGGGAAAAAATGGAACATCTTAACAAGCAGAAACGAGAGAAATACGTGCAAATTCATCTAAAATTTATTGCCCTAATAAACCACGCATACAGTTTTACTCTTAACTCCTTTCATGTTTCTAATTCTCTGAAAGTCTTGAGCCCCCTCTTATGTCTTCATATTTTGCTTCAAAAGCTCCAGACTTTCTTGTATTTTTAATATAGTCCTGAGGAATAGTTTTTCAGGCTTTTTTGAAGGACTGATGGTTTAGTTTCTCATTATCAGTCCAGTCTCTGTGGTGCCTGAGCAGTTTGGAATATTACATGGAAGCAGGAATGTTTTTGTTTGTTAAGCCACACAGTGACCTACAGTATGAACCGTTCAAGATTTATCATTTTTTTAATTTTATTTTTTTAAGCATCTCACTAAAGGCCTGACCCAGTGAGAAACAGGTGCAGATGATGACAGATGATCAGGCCGGTCGGTGATTAGTACAGTATACTGCTGATGCTGAATGCTGAGTGGTCGGAACAGACGGGAGGAGAAATGACGTCGCTGCTGCCGAGGTTGTTTACATAAACAACTAGTTTCTAAATTCTAAATTTCGGGGTTGCGGCCTAACTTTTGCAGCACAGTAAAACAATCATTCTCATTTCTTTATCTTGTTTATTCTCTATTTCTTTTTCATCAAATGTATTTGCATGTAAAGAATCATTTTAAATATCAATATGAATCTATTATGTCAATATATTATGAAATTAGAAAACTGATCATGAGAATACTATTATTATTTGTTTAACAAGTTAACACAAGTCTCAAGACTCCACTAAAGTGTGTGTGTGTGTGTGTGTGTGTGTGTGTGTAACACCCCAGCTGAAATACCCCTCAGATGCAAATTCTGTCTGTTTCACTCCTCCTCCAAACATGCCGTTTCAGTGTCTCTGAAAATGAGATACTCCTGAGCCACGCCCACCATAAAATAGCAACAAACTGGACAAAGCAACAAAAAAGCTCTCACACTGGAGACCCGTATCGGAATATTTAAAAGTTATTAAGAAAAAAAAAAATAGCATTTATTTTGCAATAATGTTTTGCATTTGATTAATTTTACTTGGATATTTATTCATTTATTTTTATTAATTTGGGCAGTGAGTGGTTCTGTCAGGTATTTAACTGTGTGACTTGCCAGTAAATAACAACTGTACAACTCACGTTTTCCTGTTAAAGGCATGTCTTCTCCATGATAATGAGTCTTGCACCAGATGGTGATTATATTACCACAAAGGAGAGTTAAATATCTTTATTTTTGTTTGTTTGTTTGTTTGTTTGTTTGTTTTTGGAAAGTCTAAGCATGCTAAAAAAATTTAGATTTGCTTTCATCCCAAACGTGTTAGGCCACCCCTAAAGAATGAAATGCAGGTGACTGGGGTTAGGGCTGGAGACAGAGGAAGCACATGATAGCCTTCGCCCTCCCTGGCTGGTTGATGGGGGACAGATGGGAAATGGCTATGACTATATTAGGTAGGGGAAAAATGCAGTAGAGTGTTAAACAGCCAGAAAGCATAAAAAAAAACTGCCCAATGAAACACGAGGGTATGGACACACTAACTAATTAGACACCTAAGGAGAAACGAGTAACAAGAGTATACTGTACATAATTCCACAATTTCTGTAAAAGTAAATAGCACAGCAAATGGGGATGCAGTTGTCATGACAATATGGGAACCAAACTTTAAAAATGTTTTTTCAAAATGTAAAATAACATTAGTTCAGTTGGTCGCTCAGTAGTTAAGGCATTGGAGGTCCGAGGTTCAAATCCCACACGCGTGACAATTGCCACCATTGGGCCCTTGAGCTAGCTTTTGGTTACTGTAGCTCCCACGAACAGAATCTAATGCTAGCCTAAGATAGCTGCCTATCCAGCTCATCAGAAACCCACATACCGGGTGTTTGTATCAGAAATTGGCTTGTTTCCTGAAATCAAGTTCAACACAATTGGTTTAGTAAAATTCAAACACACTCAAATTCGACAAACTGCTTCGTTTAAATGAAATGAAAAATAAATGCAGAAAGCCCTTGTAATGGATACAGTATAATCTCTATCAGATGATGATAAAATGCTGATAAGGCCTATTTTTTTTCCCCCCACTTTATATTTGCATAATCATATTTGTTTGCTTTTGCTCTGTATCTGGAGATTCCTTTTGACAGATTAGCTTTCCAAGTAAACAAATTAATCTGACTGATAGCATTGAGCAAGCGTCTACCGAGATGTAGGATTCATCAATATTTGTTTCTTTGTGTGTGTGTGTGTGTGTCTGGGTGTGTGTAGATAATTAGCATTGCAAAATGAAGCCAATTAGCTCTGTGCAAAACACCATTTTCAGCTCCATGAAACCCCAGTGCTAAATTGTCAGAGCTGGAAGTGCTCCTAATGAACTAGTGAGAAGCGCTATGCAGAGATTAGATGTCTTTGGGGTGGTGGGGGAAGTCGTGCAGTCCAAACGAGAGATAAACACTGGCTAAGATCTGTACCGAGAGCTAGCAGGCTTGAAGATAACCACAGCTTCTCTTAATCTTCTAACCAAGCGAAGAGGAAGAATCAAAGGACACGCAGGTTTTTATCAGCGCGCTAAGAGCCATTATCGCGGCGTCTCAGCCGCACGGCGTCCGCATCTGCAGGTGAGGCTTAACGAACGTACCAGAGTCACGTGACCTCCGGAATTAACAAAGCACTTGACAATTCGATCTCTTCTTCAATGCCAGTTTATGTTTTATCTGCTTCTTATAATATTAATTAGTGTTTTAAGCTGCATTCCGAAATGCTTCTTTAAAAACGTCTGCACCGTTCAAATGTTTTACTGCGGCCGAGTCTCATCACCGCACTGTGCTTGAAGCCTTCAGTAAATATCGAGCACTTGTGCACATTGCTCCACCAAAAGTGGATTCCAAAAGTCCCGGTTTGACTTGAACAGCCTATGTAATATGGTTTGGCCCGTTCACAACTATGACATTGTATTTGTCTGTTTATTTTTCTATAGTGCTAGTTTGTGTTTAAGTTTATTCACTGTAAGGCTAATTTTTCTAACTACTTTTTTTTTTTTCATGTTGAATTTTTCATGTTTCATGTTTTTCATGTTTTTAGCATGTTTCCTACAACGCCAGTTCTTGTTTTCATCTGTTTAATATAAAGTCACTTTGTGTTTTAGCATTTTCACAGGGTAATTCGGGCGAGTATACAGAATCACTATACAGTACAGTATATCCCTATATATGTGTCCTGTTTTGCTCTCGAGTCAGCTCTCGCCCTCGCCTGTCACCTTCTCCTGTCTCCTGTAATTAGTCTCATTAACGTGTGCATTTCAACCATTATGTTTGGCTTTATGTGTGCTTTTTAATATGAACTTTAACTTTTTGTTTGTTTGCTAATGTCAGGCTTTACTTTTTCTCCAGCTTATTATTATTTTTTTTTTATGATTGCATCCATATATAAAATGCAATACTTTGAATAAAAAGTGAAATTTTAGAACTATTTACACAAAGTTTTACTTTGGTTTGCACTCAAGCTGGCATAAAACTTGATGATCCATTTTAGATCAAATCTATCAGGCATCAGATTAGACATGAGGCAAGTACTCAGTATGGTGAGCATCACACATTCTCATCAAAGGTCTTCAAATAGTTCTTGAAATGTCTATTGAGGAACAAAACCTTAGGCCTTGCCCAGACTTCCAGCCCAAATCCGAGTTTTGGCAGGTCCAGACTGGAATCAATTTGGAATCAGATTGCTTTCATATAGTCTGAAAGCAATCTGATTCCAATGATTTTTCTCCATGGATCCAGGTCCATACCATGTGATTGTGTGGATTTGAATTTCCACGTCAGGTCGCCGGTGACATAACGGACATCACGGTGGGTAGTGCGTCGATGAATGCATGAGTGCATCCTGATAATCATGGTAAAAACTTGTTGAAAGATGAGCAGGAAGTATATATAATTTTGTAGCACGTTAAGTTGCTATACTCTATTTTATGAGAGTCTTTTGGCACTATTACCACTACCTTGAATTTTCTGTGCACCTTAATTACTCTTGTTTTCAGGACAACCGCAGTATGGAAATGGAGATTAGCAGTCCCTGGGAGTTAAATGTCTGATAGCAGTTTGGAGGGATGCTACTGTACATCAGTACAGACAAAGCTAGCAGGAATAAAGTATCAAACGTCCTGGAGCAACGGTCAACAGTCCTGGAGGGACGTTGTTTCGTTTCACTGTGTACTAACTGTATATAGTTGGAATGAAAATAAAAGCCGACTTGACTTGACTTGACTTGAAAAGACGCTAACAAGGCTAACTGCCATTTCTACAAGACTTGCACATTAATGGTATCATCAGCTTAAATTGTGTTTTAAATACTTTAACATGCCGCAAACTCTGTAAGATACTGTAGTGTTTAGTCTTAGATATAAATCTCTACCCTGGTTTTCTTCCTGACTTTCACAAGCTCGGAGAAAATGTGAATACTCACTCTTTTGACTCAGAGGATTTGTTCCTCTGGAGGGATGTCTTGAAGGTTCTGTGTTCAGTATGTCTCTGTTTCCTTATCTGAAGTAATACCAAGAGGAAACTCTTTAGAAATCCAAGAACCCTGAAACAGCCTGGTGTGAACTTCATTAATTAATTGATTGATAGGCGGTTGGCCTCGCACCTCCAGGGTTGAGGGTTCTATTCTCACCTCGGGGTCTGTGTGCATGGAGTTTGCATGTTCTCCCCATGCTTGGTGCTTTTCCTCTGGGTACACTGGTTTTCCTCCACAGTCAAAAGACATGAACATTTAGGTTAATTGGCGTTTCCAAATTGGGCAGTGTGTGCATAGCAGTAGAGAAATTGATTGATTGATTGACTGACTGATTGGTTGGTTGGTTGGTTGGTTGGGTGATTGATTGATTGATTGATTGATTGATTGACTGATTGTTTGGTTGGTTGGTTGGGTGATTGATTGATTGATTGACTGATTGGTTGGTTGGTTGGTTGGGTGATTGATTGATTGACTGACTGACTGACTGACTGACTGACTGACTGACTGACTGACTGATTGATTGATTGATTGATTGATTGTGCTTTACTTGCCAAGTCTGTATTGTGTGTACCCAGTGTTCTCAGGAAAGTATCCCAATAAAAAAAAGGAATAAAAAAATTCATATTCATTACATAAATTAATTCAAGCACAGTAAGATCCATGTAAAAAGAGGACAGAACAGAACGAGCAGAACGTGAAGCTTATAGAATAAGAATTAGCCTAGCATTAGGAGTAGCAAAAGCACTCAGCGAGTCTTACATCTTGATAACAACCTGCTCCAATCACCTCATTACAGCTCTGACATGAACGAGGATGAGTGTGGATAAATGGATGAGGATATGAGACTCTGGGGGAGTTTTTGCTGTAAGTTGAACACAAATTAGACACTGAAGACCGATAATGTGAAGTTATTATCAGCTCTTGCATATCTTTGCTAGCTTTGCTATGCTGACATACAGTAAATCAGTGCAGCTGTTCTACCAACTGCTGCTAATGCTGACGTGTAGGAAAATGAAATTTTATACTTTTAAATGAACTGAAATTATCATGTCCCACCCCTCCTGACCCTCGAAGAAATACAGTAAAGCATGCAACTCGTCCTGGTTGCCTCTAGGTGCAATTACAGACTTTACCCTGGTGACTTGACAGGAAGTCTTTTCCTCACTCTCCGGGTTTGTTTGGTTTATTTCTTCGACAGAAACCAAACACGCTCGAGTGAAAATTGCAGATGAGGTGCGCAGATAAAAGGTTCATCAGCAAACAGTAATAAAGTATAAAACAAGCAGGAGAAAATTAAACTGCACTAAACACGATGTGTCTCTGTAGATAAGCCCCTAATATTCACCCCCTACCGACGGCTTCCAATCCGTTATACACACACTGATGTTTGCTTTCCGTTTCATCATTTTGCCATCATGTTTCGCAAACACAACTGTGGCGTTTTTAGCGACATAAAAATGTAAAAATGGTACGATAATGTGCGCTAATTAAATTTTCATGTCATGAGTCGTTAACAATTAACACTGCGTTAAAAGCATGTCATCTTTTTATCATTTAAGTAAATACAAACAGTTGAAATGTTGAAACATGAAGGTACAAGAAAAAAATAGAGAAGAGTTCATTGTACAGGGTTAGAAGTAAGTAGGGACGAATTTATACACCGGAATAATTAATAACTTTTCTTAATTCTCACTCGTATAAGACCTCTGACAAAGTACTCTAAAAGAATTATGTTTTTTTGCAATCAGGCAAACTATGTGTATAGTATTGGCTCATTCAATTGATCTTTTTTCTTTTCTTCACATACTGATAGAGCTTTACAGCCTAAATTATGATTATATCATGGTGATCTCTTTAAACAACAAAATCAAGAACACATTACATCCTCCAGTTCTGGAAAGATCTGAATAACCTCAAAGGTGTATTTAAGTTTTTGATGGTAGCTTCGTTCCAGAGCATAGATAAGATACACCAGGTAGGTGCAGGCATGTGCGATATCAGGGATACCAAAAATGCTAGTCCAGCTATTTAGTCTAGCTTGTGGAGATCTTAATCCATGGCTTTGATGATCACAAAAATGTTGGACAAAAGTAGTGAGGGCTTTAAAGAAGGTCAGTCATATAAGGTGACATGGAGGGGGATCTATCTCTGCTCTCTCCATGCAGACTCTCCACTGATGTTCCACAAGGCTCACTACTCGGTCCTCTTCGGTTCTCCCCCTATACACCATCTATCTCTTGGTGAGGTTATATCCTCACGTGGGTTTGCATACCATTGTTACGGTACGATACTAAATTCATTCTCTCCTATCGTCCCTTAGACACTCATGTCTCTGCTCGCCTCGCAGCATGTCTGGCAGACATCTCATTGTGGCTGGTACCTCATCCACTGAAACTTAATCTCAGCAACAACCAAACTGTTGTTCATCCCACGTGATTCATCCTCCATCAGAATCCTTCAGTCACTACCCATAACCTTGGGGTAACCCTGATCCATCAACGTCAGAAGGACTCATGCATTTATCTCCACACGGGCCACTCCGGTGCTTGTTCAGCTCCTTGTCATTTTAAGACTGGACCACTGCAACTCACTCCTAGCCAGACTGCCTATGTGTGCCATTCGACATATCAAACCTTCCTAAATTCACCCACACCACTACTCCACTCACTTCCCTGGTCCAGTCACACCTACCTCAAATCACTTATTACACCACACACTGTACCATGTTACCTCTGATCGTTTTACACTGCTTGATTGGTCCTACCATTTTTCAGTAATCGGGGAAGACATGCATCTAGACTGTTTTCTGTTCCATACAAAACTGTTTCTAAACTCACTTCATTGAAAACAAATGGGGGTTTGAAATGTAGAGGCAGTGAGTCATCAAAAAAACTCTGTATCTCTGTATCTGAGCTGCTGATTTGTACTCAAGTTTTGCACAAACTCCAACAAACCGTTCAAAGAGTCCTCCTCTCTCAAACGATTCCAAAACCAATGTTCTAGCACCAAGTGTTCCCGAGATATCTGGCTCAGAATTAGAGGTCTGGCTTCCCTGTTTAAGTCAATGCAAGGGACCATGTTAGGTTGTCTATATGTGACTGAGCTGTACAGCTGTGTCTGTCGTCATGGTGTCTAGGTTAACGCCCACGCCCCTCGACTCTCACACACTCATTGGACTCACAGCTAGTATAAACTTTGGGAACGACTTTTGGCTATCAATGAGCCATTTATACTGTTTTTTTTTTTTTTCCCCAAGAAAAGCAGTGCACCATCTTTCAGCCCCTGCTTCACAGTTTCAACAGGAACTGTCTCGAGTTATCTTTGTGTTATTACGTTTAGTTTTTAGCACCATTTTTTCCTCCTAGTCCTTTTGATCTTTTGACACTGCTGCAGCTCAGATGGGTTTGGTAAGATCACATGTAGTCATGTAGTGGTGTACTCAGGCGAGTAACGCACCCTGCCTTGTTGTTCTTGCCGTTTTTTGTTTGTTTGTTTGTTTGTTTTTAATTCCTGTTACATCTTCATTTTATTCCATATTGTTAGTCACTTTGGTTAAAAGAGGAAAGCAAGTACATCATCTACTGCTGTTGAGCAGTCACACTTTGCATTTTCGTGCAGAAATGCATGTAAAGTTATGTAGAAAATTCTATAAACCATAATTATAATCATAGATAAAACATTTTGAGGATTCCTTTCTACATGTTAAGCAGGTGAGTATGAAAAGAGCTGGGTTTATCTACAATATGTATTTTCCCTACAGGTATGTATAGGATGTAAATACAGGCACTTTTCCCATACGAAAGTGAGTGCATAAATAAAAAATAAAAAAAATAGTGCTTGCTTTGTTTATCCCCAGCTGTTGCATAGCCTCTGGCCCTTTCTCATATAAGCAGGGCTATGAATCATAGGTACATTTTCTTTACCTGGAAGTCCGTTATTAACTCCTCTGTCTTTTCACTAAGGTAGAGAATGAATCCTCTGATCACAGCGCCTCATTGTGACTCAGTGCTTGTGTCCTACATAAATATGAAATACAGTATGAGATTATGTTAAGCAAAGATGCCAGAATGCTACCAATATATAACGAACTGCTACACTTTTGTAAGTAAATGTTTCATGTAATGCGTCTGAAGCTTCTTCCCGGCATTACCTCCATCCCTCGTGTACTGCGTCAACAGTTTGGGCGTGTACTGTATTATTACAAATTCCTCAGGAATGTGGCTTCGGAGAGACTAAGAAAGTGATGGAGACGGATCGTGAGCTACACAAAGAAAGGAATTAGAAAAATTTGAATAGAAAAATGAACACTAAAACTGTACTACATCAGTGAGAACACAATCGTTCTGTGCTCAGGAACAGATACTGTACATCAGGCACGGATCGAATCAGACATGGAAGCCGATCGTATCTGAGAATGGAAGTGGATTGTTGTTTAGGCATGATGCTCATCTGTTGGTCTCATCTGAAATCTGCTGATTTCATCCTCTGCCCTACATGGCCATAGCTGACAACGTTCAAAGGCATGCGAAAGGGTTGCTCATGACATATTTTTCCTAAATATCAGGAATATTAGGCAAAGAACAAAGGTTAACTTCCTCATTGCATTCTTACCTTGTGTTTAATGGTGGCTCACAAACCAAGTAGGTGCATACTGCCACCTGCTGTATCGGATAGTGAACAAACACAAGTGTGTCCTCCAAAAGAAAGACAACTGGTGAACCGGTGACAGGGTGATTGCGGGCCAAGGCTCACTGGCCTGTGTAGTCTTATTCAAAAGAAGCACTAAAATTGATGAGGTTGCATATCCAAAAACTGCTTAGAGTGCCCATGCTGACCCATGTCCAAGGCCTACCAATGGGCACATGATCATCAGAACTGGACCGTGGGGCAATGGAAGAAGGTGGCCTGGTCTGCGTTTTCTTTTACATCATTTGTATGGCCAGGTGAGTGTATGTCACTTACCTGGGAAACAGATGGCACCAGAATGCACTCTGGGAAGAAGACAAGCTGGTGGAGGCAGTGTGACACTTTGGGGAATGCGATGCTTGGGAAGCCTTGGATCCTGGCATTCACATGGCTTGTTAATTTGACAAGTACACCCCTTCTTGGAAACACTGATTCCAGATGGCGCTGACCTCTTTCAGCCGGACAGTGCGCCCTGCCACACTGTGAAAATAGTTTAAGAATTGTTCGAGGAAGTGTTTTATAACAGAGCTGTATGTGAAAATGAAGACGACAGAAGGGGAAGCAGATCGTAAGCAAGCTGAGTCAGTCTGGTGTCCAGGAAAGGAATCTCTAATGTTAGCGTAGAGTGGGGCGCTTAGTGCTACGTGCAAAACAAATCTTATCGCTTAATACATTTTTAATATGTTAAATACTTAATGGCAATTAATTGATTAACCTTTAATCAATGACATCTCTAGTGTATTTTCCAGACAGCATATAAAATATAGACTTGTTTAGTGTTATATTCAAGAATTGTCAGGGTTAAAAACCTCAATAAACTTACTGGCCGGGTCGCAAATCAGAAAAATGATAGGAAATAGATTTGCGTGTTCTAGTTAAACAAAAGGATTCCAGCAGGCATGAGCTGTGCCTATGTGTATTCGACTGGATACGGGCTATGAGAAGTATTACCACGTAAGGAGTTTTATGAGCATAAAGGCATGGGAAAGTTCACATCCTATTATAAAACCATACATCTAGTAAGTACTACATCATGAACTTACTGTGGAAGAGGTCATAAATCAGGTAATTCATATGAAATTCAGTCCACCAGCTCCTCACTTGTACCTAAAAAATTTATATGATGTTATGAGTCATTAATAAATGGGCCACCATTTTCCTGCTTCATCAACATGAACCGAAAGTTCCCAGAGTGAGAGCGGTCACCTTGGAGAAGTTGTAAAAGCATTAAGAGATTAAGGACGGCGGCTCCTCCTGTGATTGGCCGTCCACGCTTGCTGTTTCACGGCAGGTACAGGTGCTGATTGGCTCCAGGATCTTGTCAATGTCTGATCCAAGCAGAAGAGGTCAAAGGCCACGTCAGTACCTTTACATCTCGCCCTGAGAAATGAAGGTCGCGCTGTGGTGGCTGATGGGAGCGTGGCGTTAGGCGCACTAAGAGTGGACGTCAACATGATCGGTCATGTGGAGAAAAAAAAGGAGAAAGAGGAACACACTGGAGATGGAGGTGAGAGAAGGACAAATGGAAGGTGGAAGGAGGTGATGTGGGATTCCAGCCTCATGGCTGGAACTGGACTGGAGACGTTTGGGTGGGAAGGATGCTCAGAAAGCCGTCGAGTCTTGAGCATCGTTTTAGACTTTACAGCACAACACAAGCATTATATTAAAAGCTCCAACATCATCTCAATCATAATCTATATAAACAATCTAAAAAAAAAACAATTTTTTACAAATTACCTGTACAACTTTGCTAGGACATCTAGCAAAAGTTCACATCTTTGCTTAAAGTTAGCTTTCTGTTGAATGCTTTAAATCACTTTGGAGGGGGAAAAAAAAAAGCTTTTTGATTAATCGCACAATTACAAGTGCTTTACGTATTTACATATATTTCATCCTGACTGGAATATTAAATTCATCCTTTTTAGACTGAAGTCAATTATAAAAATTGGCACAGTTCAGGATGGTAATGCTATGTTTGAACAGGATTGTGCAAATTGGAAAGCTAATACAAGGCCAGTTCATGGGTTTACTTTCAGCTGCGATGATTGATTAATAGTGTAAACAACTGGTCACTGACATCATGTATTATAATGTTTTTAATAATTAGAAGAAGATTTTTTGTACATCTATTTTAAATACAATACAGCTTATACTTTGTAATGTAGCTAACTGAGCAGTGGCGGCCGGTCAATACGGGACGCGGGGGCATCGCCCCCCTTAAAGTTAGGTAGAGAAGAATGCTACTTTAACATGTCATTATTTTACATAATCATTATTTATTTTAATAATGAAATAAAGTCATTGTTGTCACAATATTCCGCTGTGTTTCTTACTATAATTTATTTACAATTTAAAAAATCAACAAACAAAAAAATTGTGTTGGTGTACGCGGGCGTCGGACAAACGAGTGTCTATGTAGGCACGTACATTTTTGAAAAGCATGTGACTTGAGGCTGAGCTCTGATTGGATCTTTTCAAATCATCCTTGGGGCGCAGCACTTTGCGCCCCGAACCCTCCCACAGCAGATCACATCAAGTTAGCAGATACGTTTGTTTTATATAGAGAAATAAAGGGGGGTTTTCCTCTCAGAACTGTGTATAGCTGTCAGTACTTTATGGCACGGTGGATTAGTGGTTAGCAGTGTCACCTTGCAGTTTTAGAGTTGGGTTCAAATCTTGCCTCTGGTTTGTGTGTGGAGTTTGTATGTCCTCCCCTGTGCTTGGTGGGTTTCCTCTGAGTACTCAGGTTTCCTCCACAGTCCAAAAATCCAAAATGTGGTGTAGACTGACTCTGTGTTTGTGTGTGTCACCTCATTTCCTGAGATCCCTGGTATAGGATTGAGGCCCTCTGTGACCCTACGCAGGATGTGTAATATACAGTAGATAAGGGACCATCCAATGTTCATGGATGGACAATGAATAATGAGTATACAGTGGAACCTTGGATTACGAGCATAATTCGTTCCGGAGACGGGCTCATATTGCAAAACACTTGTAAACCAAATCAAACTGTCCCATAAGAAATAATGAAAACTCAAATAATTCGTTCCACAGCCCCCAAAAATAAATACAGAAAAACAATTAATACAATATAAATACAATATAAAAAGTAAATTTATTTTTAAATGAACCTTTAAAAAAAGTTCAAATAAATCCCAACAGATAAGTGTTTCCATTTGTGCGTTCGTAAACCGAGTTACTCGCAATCCGAGGTTCCACTGTATTAAAAATATGTACTGTACATTATTTTATGTAATTTATGCATATAAACATCAATAGATGTATTTAAATGTTACATCATAGGGGCAGGAGATTTTCTTTTGATTGTACTTTGGGGTTGCTTGTTTTTTTTTTTGTGAGGGAGCGCTGAAATGTAGGATTTCCCATTGTTTTGCCAGTCAGCACACGTGCACACACACACATACTGTACCACAAACAGAAGGTGAGATATTGAGCTTATAGGATACTTTAACTCCAAGGTTCACGTGTCAGCCAACATAGATAAACACACCTTTAAATGAAACATTTCACACCTATTTATACCCCACACAAGCAGCAAGCCACCCACAGGTTTGTGTGCACTTCAGCCTCAGAATCAGAGATCACAGGCTAATGCTGCCAGTTAGCGAACACCTCGGCTATAAAATTAACAGCGTTCCATCCCATAGAGCTAATGTCGTATAAATGAGCATCTCATAGAGATGACTATAAAAAGTCAGAGTTTGTGCCTCAACCGGCAAATGCATTAAATCTGTAATAAGCAAAACAGGAGGGAGAAAAAAAGCAAGCACTTACTATTAGACCTTGATAAGAAAACTTTGTTTTGAAGTGAAAAATGATCCGTTATCATATTGTCCATGCTTCACTAATTCTAAGTTTAAAAAAACGAATGAAAGAAAAAAAAGAAAGCACTCTGGCTATTCGGACATGAACAGAAGGTCGGAAGGTCAGCATGTGCTGTGCCTATTGGCTGAATCAGATCATCTGTGGTAGCTTTAAATAATTGGGTTGTTTCATTGATGCGTTTATTTATTACTTACTTACTACCCGTCGTTTACGGGTAAAGAGTTTCTAGAAATAGTTAAAAGGGTAAATCTAAAAATAAGCTGATCAGCATCTGACACATTGCTGCTTATAACTTCCCTTCTACTCAACATTTTGATTTCATTTATGGTGCGAGGCTCAGAGTTCATAGTGTATGTACCATGTTTTTGGAGTGAGGCATGCTGGATCGCGCTTTAGTTTGTGTTTGGCAAGGATTGTAACAGTTTGTAAGCTGCATTAATTGTAAGGTGCACCTCAAGGCAAAATTACTGAATCACTTGGCTCCATTGAGTGATGCGTCCACCTCGAGGGGAAAAAAAGTGCTATATTTGTCCAAAAAAAGTACTCAGGTAATCTGGCACATAACTGCTCATAATGTCCCTTGTACTCAACATTTTTATTTCATTTATGGCACAGATTTAACTTCAGTCAAATAAAAATGGACTGGCAAAGTTTCATTGAATTCTGTCCAGCCAGTTTTGCGTGATGCCGTGACAGAATCAGCTGGACAGACATACAGACAGACTGGTTTTGGGTGATCTAATGTATGAACCGTAAAGATATCACTGAAAGAGCGAGTTCTGACCAAAGTACAGACAAAACCTTTCTTTTATTTATATAGACTGTAGCATTTATACATAAAAAATTCAAATAAATGATTTTAGATAATGTCTATTAAAAGTTTTGTGCATTTTTTTTTTAATGGCTTCCTGGAATCATTTTGCCTAACCAGAATATGCCAAAGTGCTTCCTATCATCTGTCCTATCTGTCTGTCTCCATACAGTTATAACACTTTGTTTTGGCTGAAAAATGAAAATACTGCGTCTATCTTATGAACAAAAAAGAGAGTACTGTACATTCAGATCCATCACTCTTTCACAGTTTCCGGAGCCGGTAAGCATGACGAGGCTTAATTCTTTGTTTTAGTTCATTTAAACCTTAACACATTGACTTGTAAATGAAACAGTAAAGCAAGTAGAAAAGAAACAGTAAAGTGGAAAAGAAAAAGAGAGGAATAGAAAGAGGGAGGAAAAGAAAGTCAAAAAAAAAAAAAAAGTCAGCAATAACCACTGGTTTAAAACTTCACATCCGTAAGGCCAATTTCTATGGAATCATTTATTCCAACCATTTTCAAATTTGCACGTTTTCTTTCATGGTACAAGAGGAACATCATCTGCAGCTGTCTGTAAAATGTGCAGAGGCTGCAGGAAACCTGTACACTCTCATAAGCTTTTGTCTGTTTCATGTCACGCCCATAATGAAATAAAATGCTGGATCTTTTCAAAATATTAATGATTATCAGAACTTTGAGGATTTTTGTTTTTAGTTGAAAAGATTATGTTAAAAGTTATGCAAATGAATTCACGGATACTGAGCTTGCCTGTGCTCGGAGGCTTTGTGTTTACTGATACGAGTCCAAGTGTCACATCCATAACGCTTGAACCATCCTGTGTTTTTTTTTTTTTCTGTTTATCGTTATTTGATTTATGAATATATTTCCATAACTCAGTGGTCTACAACGCCTGTGCTGGTGGAGCGTTACTGTGCAAACCTAATCTATTAACGTATCTCACGTAATGAAAACGATTAAAGGTTCAAACTTTTCATCGAATTCTTAAACGTTTTTACTTGAAATTCTTTCCCAGACTTTCACTTTAACCAGATTAAACTGTGTAGCATGACATCATGAGGTGCTGCATAAGGTGACACCAATCCAAGTGACACCGTTTAATCTGCCCGTGACATGCAGAGCGAAAGTTGGTCGGCTCAACGAGATCCAGATGTGTACAGAGTTCTACGTGTGTACTGTACGTGTGAGCTATGCAGCAAAATCTACTCTGAAGGCGCTGTGCCACGCCCAGGGTCCAGCCTCTCAGGCATCCTAATTGCAGTAGATTCCAACATGAGTGCTGATGTTCATGCCTTTTTGAGCATGTTTTTTTTTTTTTTTTTTTTTTCCCGATTTTCTCCCTAATTTAGTCGTGTCCAATTCCTCCCCGTCACTAGGGGGCGCTCCCACATTAAGGCTACTACTACCATGCTGTTTGAGCATGCGAGGCAATGACGATCGGGTCCAAGCACCTGCACCATCTGAGGGGGTGAGGTGGGAGGACATCATCACCCCCCACCCCCCACCCCCCCCCTCAAAAAAAATTTATTTTCCCAACATTGTTTGACTTATAATTAGGAACCTATTCACCAGTGATAAAGGATAGACAGACTGACAGATTTGAATCAATCCAATGATGGAAACTTTAAAGCACTTTTGTAAGTCATTTTAAAGGAGGTACTACCTTAGGTGACACCAATCCAAGTGACACCATTTAGTTCGGTGAAAGCAGGCAGAGTTTGTGCATGCCTATAGTAGCAGTGGCTGAGCTGCATTAGTGGATGATTTAGCATCTTCTGCATGGTTTTAGGCTCCGTCCACACGAAGCCAGTGCGTTCTCTATCCGATCTTTTTTTTTCCTCGTTCGGCGTCGTCTCAAGAAATATCTGCGTACATACGAAACCACTGAAGACGGTGTAGTACATATATGCCAGACCAGTATGGGGCGCTGTAATTCTGCCATAGAGATACACTATACACGGAGAAGAAGACTTTGAGCATGCGCATGACATCATCGTTTCACAAAATATACGGATTGGCTGTACACACAAAACCGCAACGGTGTCGTTTTCAGATTTATCCACCTTGGGACCCGGTTTCAAAAAATAGCGGTTTCAGTCTCCTAAAACGCCGGATCCGTGTGGACGAAACGCCAATACGATAAAAGATTTATACGTATACAGCGAAACGCGTCTCCGTGTGGACAGGGCCTTAGTTGTGATTTGTGGGCGCGGCTATGTGTCAATCAGCAGCTTGATGATTTATAGCTGATTGCCGTTAATTATGAAGACAGAAACCTCGTAAGTCTGACGGGATTGTTTAGTTCAAGCTTGACCATAAAGATTGATTAATACAGTAACCGAAACGCGACGGTGTCCCACATCACCTCTTTGATGTTTTGGACGCCGAGAATGAAATGAAACCCATGAGCTCATCCTTTCGAAAGGTCTTAAACGTCGACGACGGCACTCACCTCCAGCTCTAACAGCGTTTGAATGAGAAATAAGAAATAAAAAAAAAAAGCGATTCTGTCTGGAAACGATGGGGGGAAATAAAATAAAAATAGAGGCCATGAGAAGGACAGATGGCTTTGACATTTACAGGAGAGGGAGGCGTGATGTTGTCGTGGCTTCACAGGAGCCTTTCAGTCCAACCTTAACAACGTGCTCGATAGAACAGGGAGAAGATAAAAGTGTTGACTTAACGCTAGCAATTATCTGTGTGTTTTTAGCACAGTGGGAAACCTACAGCTGTAATGGACAAATCGCAGCGTGTGTTTGTTTCTCCCTGACCTTTTATTGGACTTTTATTGGTGTTGTGTTTGGATGGTGTTCGGTTCCGTCATTTCATCTGGACTGAGTGACTCATCGCTTTGGCTTTGTCCTCAAACGCAGACTGTCCAAATGAGCAAAAGGAGGAGGGAAGATGAATTGAGCAGATGAATTCATCCCAGGCACTCTGTGTGTGTGTGTGTGTGTGTGTGTGTGTGTGTGTGTGTGTGTGTGTGTGTGTGTGTGTGTGTGTCAGAGAGAGAGAGAGAGAGAGAGAATATTTTATCATCAATTGCACATTTATATGGAGCATCAATAAGGATATCATCTTACAATGAGCATGGTGATATAACCTGCCATGTGTAGCTGCACTACTGTCAGAGCTGCTGTTCTGGGAAAATTAATCAACACATTCTCGACCGATCAGAAATGCACAGAGCCAGAGAACATGACCCGCGCTGGTTTGTGACATTACTGATCTGACATTATGACTGCCTTTAGAGAGTGTTTTTATCTAACAGGATGATTCATAGCTGTGGAGAAACCATATGGGCTTACTCTCAGACAATACACACTCGTGTGCGCGCACACACACACACACACACACACACACACACACACACACACACACACACACGTGTCATCTCGATCACTGCAGTCATTTAGAAAACTAATTAATCTTTTCCCACACACACCGCGTGAAGCTAACAGCAGTGCTGAGAGCGAGAAAAAGAGAGAGAGGTAATAGAAATACAGAAGATACATGGACAGATACTGAGAGAGAGAGAGAGAGAGAGACAGACATGCAGAGAGAAAGGGGTGAAGCAGCGAGAGAACACTGCTTTAAGGCTTGTTTTACGTAATTAAAAACTTCCTCCATTAATCACTTGTATCTCTCTCTCTCGCTCCCAAGATAGCTTCTTATTTTTATCGTCATTTCTTAGCCCATATCTATGAATATGAATTTTTTTAAAGAAAAAAAGTGTGTGTGTGTGTGTGTGCACATACTACTTGCAAATATGCACTCCTCTTTTTTACTTTGTAACATCTCTCTTTATATAACATTCTCTTTGCTCACCAGAAGGTGTTGATTAGTTTTCTACAACAGCCGCTCTGAGAGAAGTGCATTTGTATAGGAACACGTTCTTCCAGACTCCCTATCGTTTCTATGGTAACAGCTTGTTCACTATGACACGTACGCTTTACAAGCCACATAAACCATTAAAAAAGGTTTTTTCTATAAGGAGATGTTTAAGTAACATTTATGGAAGGAGTCTTCAGTGTCAAAAACAGAGAACACCAACAAGAAACCACTACATTATATTAGAGCGGTGTAAATAAGGATGTATGGTAAGCTAAAATATTGGCAGCCCTTAAAATATGGGCGAAGATGTTCTCTGCTTCCCATGATGCCTTGCGTGGAAACTATGGGTGACGCTTCATGTTATCTGGTCCCTGGTCAACAGTGGTCTGGTAAAGTTAGTGGATATGCTAAACGTATTAATTGTTCGATTGTGAAGTACAGTGGAACCTTGAATTACGAGCATAATTCGTTTCCGGAAGCGGGCTCGTATTCCAAAACACTCGTAAACCAAATCTAATTTTCCCATAAGAAATCATGAAAACTTAAATTATTCGTTCCACAGCCCAAAAAAATCAATACATAAAAATAATTGATACAATATATAAAGTAAAAACAAATTATAATAATGAATCCAGACAGATAAGTGTTTACGTTTGTGTGGGCAGGCGCCATGTATTTGTGTGTGTGGAATTAGCCCCTTCCCTCGACTCGTCTTACACAGTAAAACTCCTCCTCCTTCCCCCCACCTCACTTTTTAAGTTTCACAACAAACACACACACAACAGAAGCACTGTTTTAACGGGGAAAAAAAGAAATCTGTCTAACACTCGCGTGAAATCACTGCTGTAAAATAAAAAAAATTAACAAAACAAATAAACCAGCACCTTACATTTGAAAAGAATCCCAACAGAGCTGAGATTTCTGTGTGAAGAAAGCGTGTCTGCATGTGCGTGTGTGAAGCCGAGAGAGTGTGTGTGTGTGTCGGTGTGTGTGTGTGTGTGTGTGTGTGTGTGTGTGTGGGTGTCAAATTACGCGTGCACACACATATGAGACACGATGAAACGGAGAGGGAGACGTTGATTATACCAGTAAGAGACGAGCACTAAGACCCAGGGCAGCAGGGGAGATGATTACCCACAATTCCACAGGGCAAGAGAGAGAAAAATCATTGGTTCAGTTTTGATCACTTGCCGCTCGGTGTCGCATGCGTGATACATGATACTCGGCGCTCGTAAACTAATACTTGCTCGGTTTCCAATTAAAAATTTATTTAAAATCTTTGCTCGGTTTGCGGAACACTCGTAAACCACGTTACTCGCAATCTGAGGTTCCACTGTAGATCATAAAGTAGGAGCGTAATCATTGAAAAACCTCATGTCTGGATTATATAATCATTTTCATGAGGAATGAGATGACGATGTTATGACCTTAGATATCCGTTTGTAGACAATGTTATGACCTCATGTCTGGATGGGTCAGACATTTTAAATCACACACACACACACACACACACACATTTAAATTTAAATTTAAGTTTAGATTCTTCAGCCATGTGTTTGCAGACAACAACAAAAAAATTCTCATTCAATGTCAAAAGCAATGATAGTGTACGATCCTGCTAGAAATTCATTCCTGTTCACTTCAGTCACTGGTTCTGCTTGACCAAGAATGTTGCACGTTCTCGCACAACCCTGTAATAATATTTCTCGCTATACACACACTTATAATACAGCATATTAAAAACTATGGAAGAAAGAAAAAAAAAGCAAACATCAGTAATTAACACAAGGACATACGATAGCGCACACGCCATCTGACATCTGATTGAATGAGAGACGTTTCATGAGTGGTGCTAAAGAGCATAATAGCACTGAGACATTTACAGTAACCCAGGTCCCAGGTGTTCTTAAAATCTCTAACCCCTGATCAAGGGCACTACTTGGTGTGTGGAACAAGGGGATTGTTATTTGAGATTCAACCCTGGAACCAGGAAGTTAATGGGGCTGATATTCTAAAGTGGAAATATAATAAATAAATAAATAAATAAATAAATAAATAAATCTCGTAACCACCTCCATGGTTTATTCTCCTCACATGCTTGCTAATCGTCAGTCGCCAGCTCCGCCAGTTAGTTCAGGTTAGTTAGTTCAGCCAGGCGCGTAAGGACATGAAATGGCGGAAATATCACAGGTCGTGCTGTTGTGCTGAATATCAGCACGGCTGTGATATCTCGAGTACTCATGCTATGCCCTGATGCCAACATCTGCATCTCAGCTGTGCCGATATTCGGAACAACATCACTCCCTCTCGTGTGAAATTGCTTAATTATGGTCACTTTTTCTGAATACTGGAAGTTTAACCCATCAGAGTTTCTCCAGCATTAGCCTCAGGAACAAAGTGAACCAGATAGCACGTAATCAGCTGGAAGAGTTATTTATGAATGTCTAAGTTAAGTTGTTAAGGAAATTGAAAATTATGGGACCTTTTAAATAACGGCGCTAATAAGGGTGAGATGAAACACTGGTGAGAATGATCAGCGATGTGACTAATCGCCTTGCCGGCGCTACCATGACGACGGCACACATGAAAGAAACATTTATCAGCCTTTTCTTTTTAACAAATAACTTAACACCCGAGCGAGCGGTAAAATATTAAAATCACTCAGGATCGCCTAAAAACGTTTAAAACTCACCGGCAAGAGAATGATATACATTGATATCAAATAACATCACGCATTATGTCTTGATACTGTTGATAAACCTCATCAAACGAATTAAACAGACGAATCTGAATGATTTCTTTCACTTATTAAATCCCATGCGGTATTTTTCTCCCCCACAGAGGAACTCCTGAGAGCTGTCTGTTTACACAACGCAAACCTTAGCCTGGGTTGTTCTTATTACTCATGAATAAATTATGTAAAACCGAGACAAATCCGTTTATTAGCTCTTTGACAAATCCTCAGATGAAATAGGAAAATTCACACGCAACAAATGCTGTGAGTTGACTTCATGCCATGTGAAATTAACAGAAAGGAGAAGGGAGCCAATACACAGAAATCTACATCTTCAGCACAGAAATTCAATCTAAACCCAGATCAAACCGATCGAGCCTTTATATTTCAAGTCCATTATTTAAACGAGCAGATCGGCCAGAATGGAAACACAATGTCCGCTCACTCTGAACGTTCAGCATCCATCAGCTATGACACGCTTCTCTAGTTCGGCACTGGTGCTACAAGGTTAACTCAAGTTTATGGCTAACATCTTAGCATTGACTAGACTTCATACACTCGCCTCAAAGGACCGGGAAGAAAATGAGACTCAGAAGATCCGCTCCAAAACATTGGAACTGCAAGGCCAGGTCTTTTGTTTTTTTTGCTGTATAATCAGAGACTTCCGTGTTTAGGTTATTAAAACACCGATATGAGAGAAGTGCTACATGGTAAACCTGTACTACAAATGGTACAACACTGTCATTTGGAAATAATAAGTCCTTTTTGTCTATATTTATATATGTATTACAGGTGAATAAATCAAGCATCTGGCAAAGCAGGACACCTCTACAAACATTTGTGAAAGAATGTGTCGCTCTCAGGAGCTCAGGCAATTCCAGCATGGTACCGTGATAGGATGCTACCTGTGCAATAAGATCCAGTTGTGAAATTTCATCGCTACTAATTATTCCACATTCGACTGTTAGTGGTTTGATAACAAAGCGGAAGCGATTAGGAACAGCAGCAACTCGGCCACAAACTGCTAGTCCGTGTAAAATCACAGGACGGGGGTCAGTGGATGCTGAGACGCTTAGTGCACAGAGGTCGGCAACTTTCTGCAGTCAATAGATACAGACCTCCAAACTTTATGTGGCCTTTAGATTAGCTCAAGAACAATGCAGAGAGAGCTTCATGGAGTGGGTTTCCATGGTCAAGCAACTACACCCGAGTCTTACACCACCAAGTTTGATGCAAAGCATGGGCTGCAGTGGTGTGAAGCACCAACACTGGACTCTAGAGCAGAAGAGACGTGTTCTCTGGAGTGATGAATCACGCTTCTCTGTCTGGCAATCCAATGGACGAGTCTGGGTTTGGCGGTTGTCAGGAGAACAGTACTTGTCTGACTGCATTGTGCCAAGTGTAAAGTTTGGAGGAGGCGGGATCATGATGTGGGGTTGTTTTTCAGGAGTCGGACTCGGCCCCTTGGTCCCAGTGAAAGGAACCATTTTTTTTGACAATTTGGACGATTCCTTTGTGGGAAGAGTTTGGGGACGGCCCCTGCCTGTTCCAACATGACTGCGCCCCAGTGCACAAAGCGACGTCCATAAAGACATGGATGAGTGAGTTTGGTGTGGACGAACTTGACTGGCCTGTACAGAGTCCTGACCTCAATCTGATAGAACACCTTTGGGATGAATTAGAGCAGAGACTGCAAGTCAGGCCTTCTCGTCCAACATCAGTGTCTGACCTCTAAAATGCACTTCTGGAAGAACGGTCAAAGATTCCCATAAACACACTCGTAAACTATGTGGAAAGCCAGAAGAGTTAAAGCTATTATATCTGCAAGGGGGGGGGGGCAACATCATATTAAACCTTATGGATTAGGAAATGAGATTGGACTCATCTAGTCCAATGGTGCTGAATGACCATGGTGCTGAATACATGATCTGTTTTCTTCAACCAAGCAGAGGAAATAACAGCATGTATCGAGTACCATGGTCTCGATAGTACTCACTGTGGCCAGAAGCAGAACAGCACCCACGGTTCATGTGTCAACAGAACCCTAAAAGGGGACCAAGCAACATCAGAGGGGTGAGGAGAATGCAAGACTCACGGTCATTATTCTCTGCACTCTCTTTTGGCATTCTTCACCTCGAGACAAACTGCCAAGAAGTGGTCTGCACCTCAGCCTCGCCACTGCCCAAGACTGGCCGCTGTTACTCTCTCAAGGCCTCCAAGCTACCTTGTCAACCCATCCTCAAAAAGTGACTCCTCCGAACCTGAAAATCTTCCTTTGTGCTCTCTAAATAAAACACCTATCCCTGGTGTTTAATCTTTAATCATAGCATTGACATGTGTGTGTGTGTGACCTAGTAGGGAAAAAAAAAACTGAGTTTGCAATATGAGCCAAAGGAATATTTTATATCGTCACAAGCAACAGTGGAGAGAGCAAAGGACTTTTTCATTTTATCCAGTGACTAGACATGAAGAGAAGGTTGCAGCAAAGATGCGACCCGAAGTGGAATATTGAAATATTTTGGTTAGTGAGCGAAAAGGACCAGCGCCTAAACACACACAGTACGTCTGTGCACATGATGTGTGGTACTGCTGATTTGCCTGTACATTCGAAATTCTCTTTTCTATATCTTAAAAAATGACAGAAAAATGGACATTGCGCTTTTTTTTGTTGTTGTTTGGTTTTTACATTTTCTCCTGTTGAAGCCTGATGAAGGTAATCTCTCCAAAACATGTCTTTATAGAAACGGAGTCAGTCCGTGAGCATCTAAAAACAGGTTCAACTGCATAAACCAATTTTGTTTTTTTGGCACTTTGCAGCCAGTCACATTTCTTTCCTTTCATCTACAACATTTATGATTAATAAATTAAATGATGAGATTTATGATATCTAACATATTACAGTGACACAGAATTTATTGACCTCTTATAGCTTACAGTATGTATTTTGTAATGATTATTGATGATGCACACATTTAAATAGGTGAATACACACATGAACGTACAGTATTGTGCCTCATAAAACGCAGGAGTCGTCTTCACAGCTACATGAAGTTGCTGTAAAAAAAAAAAAAAAAAAAAAGTTTATATTGCTATTTTTTTTTTTCGTAAAACAAATAAAAATAAAATTCAACTCATCTTATTATTCCCAGTTTTTTAGCCTCGCACCTTCATAAGCATTTCACTGCATATCATACTGTGTCTGCTCGAGTACCCGATGACGCTGTACTAAAGACAACAAGGCGGCATAATGGTGGAGTGGTTAGCACTGTCGCCTTGAACCTCCAGGGTCCGGGTTCGTTTCCCGTCTCTGTGTGCATGGAGTTCTCCCCGTGCTTGAGGGGTTTCCTCTGGATACTCCAGTTTCCTCCGACAGTCCAACGGCAAACAGGTTAAGCTAATTTGTGTTCCTAAATTGTCCATAGTGAGTGTATGTATGTGTGCCCTAAGTTTCCCTGAATACAGGATAAACTGGTATATATGACTAAAGCTCAGCTTTGAAAATAATCTGACAGCATGACATAATGTGCTGAATTATGATGTATTTAAACACTTTTATTAAAAAGTTCGGGATCTCACAAACAAATCACGCTCTCTGCTAAAACACATTTATCACCAGGATTTCTCTAGGCCATTTTTCCCCAGTTACAGAAGTCTAGTTCCTCTGGCACAGAGAGAAGGTATCAAAAGTATCAAAGGTATCAAAAAAACCATGATGCTATTGAATCTACAAAAAAAAAAAATAAAAAAAAAATTGTTGTCGTGACAACACTATATGAGACAACAGATCAGAGTTTCAGCTTTCCTGATATTTACATCTAAATCATACATTCTTTCACCTAACCAAGTTTTTACCTTATTAAAACATGCCACTTTTTGTTGCCGGTGATCAAAAATATTGGAACAATATTGCCAATCAGGTGGTGCATGTTTCCCAGGTGTGTCCTGTTAAACAAACAATACATCTGAATAACCCTAATCTTAGTTTGAGCCCTGGGTTTCATAGGTGAAAGCTGCAAAAAAGGTTAAGCCAATAAATGTCAAGACCAGAGAGCCGTTAATGGAACGAGCACACCTAAGAAAAAGGTGGAAACTCTATCAGAGTCATTGCACAAGCATTGAGCATATGTATGTCCTGGAAGAAGAAGAAGAAAAAAACGAGCATTGTTTAAGATCATCCAGACCTTAAAAATTACAGTGATGGAATTGTTGTGAAAGCTGACGAAAGATAATGACCAGATAAATAGGTATGACATGCTGTACTAGTCGTTAAAACCTTAAAATTGCTGTGGAATAAAATGACTAAAAGACCCCATCTCATGTTGATATAGAATAATACTGAGCACCAGGATGGTACCACTACTGTACCTCCGCCTTGTCATGTCACCTAGTCGTTGATTGTTTCCCTCCAACAGGATGACATTAAACCTCAAACGCAAAGACAAATCCAGAACAATCTGTTCCATTCCTTGATTCAAATCGAATGTTAAAAGTTCATCTTCCCGCCGTCTTCACCTGTATTAAGCAGAAGAATAAATCGTCTCCTGGAAAAGCTCAACTGCTCATTAGCATTCAGAAGAGCACTTTTTATTGGTCAGCTCTTAACGATTTGTAATTAGCGTCGCAGTCGAATCCAACATTTCCTAATTAGCTGACTCGTAATTTTTTTTTTGCATAATGGCGAACAACTGCGCTCATAGATATTAATGAGATATGGAGTTTTAACGCCGTAATCCTCTTACACACTGCCATTATGTAATATTTATAAATGATCTCGCTTAATCTTTCACTAAACCGCAGCACGCGCTGCATGCTAAACTCCTGGAAGAAAAAGAAACATGCGACCCAAAGGCAAGCACAGTGTTAGTGTTTGGCTATATTTCTCACAGCGGTAGGGACTTATTTTCGGATTTTCATTTGTCATAAGAACGCTGAGTAATAACGGCGTTCATTAAGCCGTCCTCCAGTAAAAAATTCTCAGAATGGAATGGAGGGGAAAAAAAGCCTTGGCTTGGGTTCAAGTCATTAAATCCAGCAACGCTTTATGGCCTGGCGGTTTTTATTTATTTATTTATTTATTTTTGTTAGCTGCCGAAACGTCTCAGAGATTACAGTGAGGAATATTCCTCTAATAAGTTCCTGTTATTAATTGTAAGTTCTTTATGAGGGATGGTTCTCGCTGTTCTGCAGCTGCACATGCTGGTAAAGGTTCTGACATCCTGTATATAGCATGAATTGTAAAATATATGAGCGATGAAAGACTTGGTGTTGTGCTGTGATGAAACAGAATTAATGCAATCAACGTCAAGTTTAGTTGACGTTTTTGTCTCCTGGATCAAACCAATTTAATGATAATTTTTGAAAAAACAAGATGTTCTACTATTGTATCCTTTTATCTGTCACTTAACATTAATAAGCGTAAAAAAAGATCTAAGAAGCCTCAAAATGTGAATTCTTTACAGGTTACAACTTCTCAGGCGCTGACAATGGAGGCTCCTTCCATAAATGTTACATCCCTTTCGTTTGAAGCTCATGTAGATAATATCACCAGGATAGCTTTCTTTCACCTTAGAAATATTGCCAAGATAAGAAACATATTGTCACTAAATGATGCAGAAAAACTAGTTCATGCTTTTATCACCTCTAGGTTGGACTATTGTAACGCCTTACTGTCTGGCTGTTCAACTAGGTGTATAAACAAGCTTCAGTTAGTCCAGAATGCAGCAGCGAGAGTCCTCACTAGAACCAGAAGATACGAGCACATCACCCCTATCTTATCTACACTGCATTGGCTCCCTGTGAAATTTTAAAGATACTACTTTTGACATTTAAAGCACTAAATGGTCTCGCGCCACAGTATTTGAGTGAACTGTTAGTGTCTTACGATCCGCCACGCCTACTTCGATCAAAGGATGCAGGCTGCCTGTCAGTACCACGTATTATTAAAACTACAGCAGGGGGCAGAGCTTTTTCTTACAAAGCCCCAAAGTTATGGAATAGTCTTCCTATTAATGTTCGGGACTCAGACACAGTCTCAGTGTTTAAGTCTAGGCTAAAAACTTATTTATTTAGCCAAGCATTTTTGTAAATAGATTAACCTTAGGTAAAGGAGCAGATCTGGGGGACTCATGGACGTAGAGTATTCTGGTGAACTGCTATGTTTAGATGCTGTCCTCCCCACTCTCATTGTTCACTCAGGTTTGTTGACGGTCAGGTGATTGGTTGCTTTAGATCTCAGTTCCCCCTCATGTTTGTGTTTCCTTCTGGCTCCTCCCTTTTAGTTATGCTGTTATAGTTAGTCCTGCCGGAGTCCCTGCTTGCACTTTGCACTAATATACATTCACCTTATACATGTTGACTGTGACCAGACCTACCTGTTATCTCTCCTTATTTTCTGTTCTCTCCTTTTCTGCTCTCTCTCTCTCTCTCCCTCTCTCCTTTCCCTCTCTCTGTCTCTCTGTCGAGCTATACATGTTCGCTCCTGAGTTGCCAGTGATCCAGACCCCTCTGCCCTCTGGAGCCGTCTAACCCGTCCTGGAGTCCTGCTTCTGGTTGGAGATCTCGTCGCATGGATGCCCCGTGTGGTCTGCCTGGATGCGTTTGGTGGCTGGGGATGGTTTCCATGAAGACTGTCCTATCATCGATTGATGCTCTGGGGACCTGTGACTTCAGTTGTTCGATAGCTCAGGACTGGAATCTCCTACAGTCTACCTGAGCCTCCGGGAACAAACTGGACTCCTTTTAATTTAAATTTTAACACATCTCCTGTTACACTGAACTTCCACTACACATTATTATGCTGATCATTCTCTTCTATCCGTTATCACCCAGATGAGGATGGGTTCCCTGTTGAGTTTGGTTCCTCTCAAGGTTTCTTCCTATTACCATCTCAGGGAGTTTTTCCTTGTCACCGTCGCCCTCGGCTTGCTCATCAAGGACAATCTTATCATTTTGATTCATACACATTGCATACAAACTTACTTCTTTTTATTGTGTAAAGCTGCTTTGCGACAATGTCAATTGTTAAAAGCGCTATATAAATAAAATTGACTTGACTTGACTTACAGTAATTGACAAATTACGCACATTTTTTATTATCCATACCTCCTGACCAATCAGAATCAAGAATATAACAGCACTGTGGTTGAATGAATAAATACCTAATAAATAAAGCTTATAATAACGTTTATGAAAAAAACTATTTCCATTGTTGACTCTTAAAATCTCCTGCTTATAAACACACAATAAAGCCTAGTTATTAGATGTATAGAATGTTAGAATGTTGAAAGTCACTCAACACACGTGATTTGCCTTTACTTGATTAATCTTTTTTACACTTGGTATGGAATGTTATATTTTATGTTGATTTGCAACCTTAAGGATCATTGCTTTACTGGTCAATTAAAGTTAATCTATGTAGCTTTTCATGCAGTTAAATGACTGACATGGGACTCCTGAGGCTCCAGCCACAGCGACAAGGAAAGCTACATGAACACTTCAGTGAGTAAAACCCCTGATCCTTGAAAATCGTCAGATAACTTGTCGCCAATGTGTGGAAGAGATGCGTCTGTGCCACGTCGTCCGTACAGTCCGGACCTCGCTCATTTTCACATGTTTTGGCCATTACAGTGGAACCTTGGATTACGAGCATAATGCATTCCGGAAGCAGGCTCGTATTCCAAAACACTCGTAAACCAAATCGGATTTTCCCATAAGAAATAATGAAAACCCAAATTATTCGTTCCACAGCCTCAAAAATAAATACATAAAAATAATTAATACACAATATAAAGTAAAAATAAAACAAATTAACCTGCACTTTACCTTTAAAAAAAGTAAAAATAAATACAGACAGGTAAGTGCTTCCGTTTGTGCGCGCAGGTGTGTGTGTGTGTGTGTGTGTGTGTGTGTGTGTGTGTGTGTGTGTGTGTGGAATTTGCCCCTTCGCTCACCTCGTCTTAACCAGTAAAACTCTTCCTCTCTCCCCCAGCATTGCTTTTTAAGTTTCACAAGAAACACACACACAACGGAAACCCTGAATTTCACTGTGAAAAAAAATTAATCGGCACTTTACCTTTGAAAAGAATCGCGACAGAGCAGAGTTTTCTGTATGCGTCAAACTGTGGGTGCGTCTTAAATCAACCGCTGGACAGAATGACAACATTACAATGATTTGTAGCACTTAGATCTCTGGCTGAAGTTTAATCTGCACCATCAGTGAAATCTAAATATTGAGTAAAAGTGATGTTATGAACAGTTATGTGTGGGATTTAATCATCTACTTTAAAATAATCTACTAATGCGCTACTGTCTCAATGTAAACAAACACCTGCACCAATAGATATTAATGAGAAAAGATAAAGTGAATATTTTGACTGGGATTAGTTCATATTTTCACTTTGGCTGAAATAACAGCGCTGAAGTGGTAGAAGTGAATTTTAACACGCTGGAGTCGTTTTAGGACAAAACCTCATCTTTATCTGATCTACTTTTTCCATTTCTCATCTGTGATTCTCTCTCCGATTACCGAACAGGGAGTGTGTTTGTATTTGTCTGAGCACCAAACAAGTACAACTTAGTGTAAACAAGGCGTCAGATACTCAACGTTACAGTATGTGATTTCTGTCTATTAATACGTTAATAGGACATGTACATTATGTACGTGGGCTTCAACCTGAAATAATAATATCACTGATTACATTAAAGATCAGCAGATTAGTTTTATTATTATCTTTGGCTTATACACCTGTCTTACAGTTGGACATTTCGCCAATAAAAGAACATTTCGGCTCTGCTCTGATCTCGTTGTAACTGTAAGTGCTTACAGGACGTCCTAGGCGCTGCGCACTTCACCTCGCCATGAGTCTGGACTCGGTTAACGACGGTGTGTTTGCGATTAAATCCTAAAATCCCCAGCGTTGTGACGGATGAACAACAGTTGGACTTTACTGTGTAATCCATCTGTTAGCACTGTAATCTCCTGGATGTGTTCCATACAGCACGTCTCACACTTTACAGGAGCGTGCAGGGAGTGACTGCAAAGTGACTCAGGAAGCTGCGCGGTGAAAATAACGCCACAGCTAACAGAGTAAAGTGCACCAAGAATCGAATGTCAGTTACACATCAAAGTGTCTATCTGTTTACATCTCACTCTGTGTCTCTATCAACTGATTATTCGGTGTCTGTCTGTCTATTGATCTGTTTATCTGTTTTTCTATCAATCTGCCTGTCTATCTGCTTTTCTGCCTCTTTATCTATCTGACTGGCTTTCTGTCTCTATCTGAATAATAGTTCATGTCTGCTGTCTGGTTATCGCCTATTGGTCTGTCTGTATGTTTGTCAGCATCTTTGTGTTGCTTGATTGCACGTCTCCCTGTTTATTGGCGCGCTTGTCCTTCTACTTGTCTGTTTGTTTGAATTTTTGTTTTTTGTTTGTCAAAAGGTTGACATTGTGCTGACATTCATTTGGTGATCTTACAGATTTTGGGACAATCTTTGTATTAGGTTTTGTTTTTGTAAATTAGAATGATTATGATGAAATGACATCAGAACACATTTGACTACGTGACAATGGGATAACGTTGGCAAAAACGGCTTAAAAACAATATTAATACCAAACCGATGACCTGAATGGGTCTCGACCTCTGGCCAGTACGGTGACCATTGGTCGCCTACAACCCTGACCACTAGGGGGCATGCCGTCGTGTTGATCACACCTTATTATAATAGATGCGTTTAGAGCTCCGATTCTAAAATTCGAAAAACTGTTAGAAAAACTGTCGAAAACTGTTAGAAACGTAAGGGACCATAGACGCAGGCGGACGTTGTTGGAACCAGTGTTAAATGCTGCAAATAAAAGCCACAGTTTTGTTGTTTTGAGATTGTATTTGCAATGTTGTTTTTGGCTTGTTAATTAAACATTATCTCAACGTCATTCTAAAAAAATAACATTGTCCCTCCAGGGGATGCCATCGCAAGGTTGTTCAGCTGTAGTACAACGATCCAAAGTTAGAAGTCTATTGGTAAGTCTTTCTGTTTAACCTGCTTCTCTCTGTCTGTATACAGTATGTATGTCTACTGCTGATGATTTCTGTCTTTCTCAATCCTTTCTGTCTCTCTGTCTGCCTATCTACATTTCAGTCAATCATCATCTCTCTCTCTGTGTATGTGTGCCTATCTGTCTGTGGCACGTTTGGCTATCATTGTGCCTCTAGTTTGGTGGTCTGTTGCCTTGTCTGTCTGACTTTCTGTCCATTGTTATGCCTGTCTGGCTTTTTCTTGAGTACTGTTTGCCTTTATTTTTTGTATCTATTAAATCAATCAATCAATCAATCAATCAATCAATCAATCAATCTATCTATCTATCTATCTATCTATCTATCTATCTATCTATCTATCTATCTATCTATTCATCCATCCATCCATCCATCCATCCATATTATTTCTCTATTAATCTGGTTTCCTGTCTAGGAAACATGCATTAATCTATTAATCTTTCTACGCATCTAGGATAGTTGAACCTTTATCCTAGATACTGTCTGTCTGTCTGTTTCTCAATCTATCTATCGTTCCACGGAGGTGTAATTTCCTTACACAGTGACTCATTCCATTTATCTGTGATTGATGCTAAACTATTTATTAATTTGTTTTACTGCTTATTTATTGAAGCGAACAAAACTAGCTGCTATGGGCATACCCCATTCCTGCCTCCATTAGAGAATTTTTCCTTTCATGAAGCCGAGCATTATCAGGAGTTTCTCTCTACTTAACTAACTTTAAAAAAAAAAAAATTTTTTAAAAAGCTTTAAAAAGATGAGATGGCCAAATGGTTGATATGGTGAGATTTTACAGATTTAACTATGTAGTATATGTGTAGATATAATTTACAGTATACAATAAAAGATTTAATCACTGCACTCCTTTTCCTCATCATCTCTTGCTTTCCTCAATTCATTATGTTTCTTTCTCTGAGCTGAGATAAGGACAAGTTTTTAAGGATGAAGAGAAAGAGGATAAAAGGAGAAATATGGCACAAGCGATAAAGAGAGACGGAAAGGTCCAAGTCCCTCTCACCATGAGAAACTCACTGTTCATTTCGTTCTCATCGCCCTAGATTCTTTTTTGTAAGGAAGATGATGCTTACTTCTTCGCATCGCTCGGTCTTTCCAAGCCTCTGTTCACTCCTGAAATCCCTTCCCAAAAGAAAAAAAAAAGAGAGCAGACGGATGAAAAAAAAAAAAACGACGGCGAACTCCGTGTTCGGGAAATTGTATTTTTAGGGGCTTTTTATCGAAAGCTCCGTTATTATCTTCCCCGTTTCTCTCTGAGCAGGAGAACATGTCTTTTGTATCGAGGCAATCAGACGCCGCCTTTCCGAGGGACGAAGTGAACCTCGGAAAAAAAAAAAAAAAAAAAAAAGTTTGAAAAAGTTTAGATGTTCAGTTTCTGATTATTATTATTATTTTTTTCATATTAGATGCTCATATTTCTGCTCAAAATGGTTGAAAATGATGAAATAATCAAATAAATGTTTTAGGCAAAAATTAAATGCGCATAATGTTCTGCTTCATTAAAATGTAACAGATTAGTCACATTTGGAAGGAACGGAAAACTGAGTGTTGTGCTATTATATAAAAAAATATATATCTGTTATGGTGAAGTGGGATGAAAAATCTCCTGCCCCACAGCAATTTGCCAGTAATTATCATTTTTATTTATTAAAGAACATTGCACTCTTTTTCTCCAAGCATAATTATATTTAATGTGTAACATCTGTGAAACAAGTTATTTTCCTGTTATAACCGCTATAAACCGTCAGTGCCTTACTGGCTTTTCTCTTTTTCTCTGTCTTAAATAATAAAATAAAAAAAACATGATGTATCATCCACCCACCCATCCATCCATCTATCCATTATCAATACCATTCGTCCTGTTTAAAGCAGGGCAGACCTACAGGCAAGAACACCAATCAAACTATACGTCATGTCTCTGGACTGTCGAGGGAAACCTAAGTACCCAGAGGAAACCCATTAAGCAAGAGATGAGCATGCAAACTCCACACACACACACACACACACACACACACACACACACACACACAGGACCAGCGGCAAGATCCAATCTCCTAACCCTCATTACCAAATTGTCATGTCCGTCATTCTGTCACGACCTAAAGGTGAACCATATTTGTACCATTTCAAATGAGGAGCAGTTTCACAGATTTGCCCTGTTGGTGGCGCTAGACGATTTAAGGTACATGTTTCTGACCTAATTGGATTTCAATGTAAAAAATCACTTCACATAGCGTAGATGATGAAGTAAACCGGTTCTTGTTGGGGTGATTGGACTTTTGCCGACCCTGCGAGCACTGCGGCACTCAGTATATGAAGCGCCAGCTTGTTCATACTTTCTTTCCTTTGCTTTTTCATAATTCCCACTTCTCCACCTCCCTTCATTTTACTTTTATCCTGTCTAATACACTCATCTGTGTGATTACTTGCTTTTTGTTTAGTTTAGTTTTTTTTTGTTTTTTTTTTTCAGAAGAAAAGTTAAAAACCCTCAAGCACTCCTCCAGAAATTGCAGTAAACCTTAAGGCGTGTGTCATCCAGCCATTGCTCAAGTTGTCACTTTTTTTTTTTTGTCATCCCCTTTTCATTTGATATTCAGCACTGGGGTTTGGGGTTGTCTCTGTGTGTATGAGTGTGTGTTTGTGTGTGTGTTTGTAAGTGAAGCATCATCTGTCTTTGCTACCCATCAGCTCCTTGGCGTGTAATGCAGCTATAAATCATCAAGTGTTTTATTTAAAGTGCAGGTCAATCGCCTTCCCGGGTGAGTTTCACACTAGCGACAAATGGCTCCTGGTGTGAATACAGAAGCAGACTTCTGTAATCAGATTTATTTTATTTTTATTTTGGGGGGGGGGGGGGGGGGGGTTGTTAGTTTTGATACACTATCATCAATGATAGCCAGACTGCCACGGGTAGGATAGGACTTCTTATCATCGTGTCGCAAGTTTGCATCTCATCTCTTAAAGTGGATTTCTCATCCGTATACGCATGGCGAACGAACACAAGAGTGTAGCGATATGTTGTAAAAATGTCATGAAATGTAATGAGCTTAAGCATCAAAGAATCTGGAATAGCTATCTATCCTTTTTATCCTTTATCCCGCTATCGTTTTTTCCCTGGTCAGGATAACGGAGGGTCTGGATGAGGAGGCATCATGCATACGCATACACACACAAACACGTGTTCACATCTAGGGTTAGTTTAGAGTCATCAATCCACCAAAGGAAGGGACTCTACACGGAAATCCAGGGAGAATTAAGAACCAGGAACGTTGGAGCTGTGGTGCAGAAAGACTGCCTGCCGATAGTTGTCGACGATTAATGAAAAACAAATCGAGAAATGTTGTCAAATTCTAATTTAATGAACAGCGAGCTTACAGTACGCTATAGTTTACCGCAGCTTAGATCTTGAAGAGATCAACAGGGGTGAAAATCAGAGGTGAAAAACATTATCTCATTCTACACCCGACGGTTCTGCTTAAAAGACCAACATTGGCATAACTTCTTGTAAGTCGCTCTGGATAAGAGCATCTGCCAAATGCCTAAATGTAAATGTAAATGTGGTGATGGGGTTTGACTCCATGACCTTCTGAGAAGCAGTTCAACATCTTAACCACTCAGTAAATACTATACTTGAGTATCATCATCTTATATTTTATTTATATTTGTTAAAATTAAATCTTTAAATCCTTTTTACCTGGAAAAAAAATACATACTTTGCTTCACATTTTCTTAGACTTTTAGTCTAATGCGACAGTAGTATGGGCATTGGTGGCTCAGATGGTTAAAGTGCTGGGTTACTGATCTGAAGGTTGGGGGTTCAAGCCTCGCCACTGCTAAGTTACCACTAAAGAGCAACGTCCAGGTGCACTGTATCCTGGCTGACCTTGTGCTCTGACCCCTGCTTCCTAACTGGGATATGTGAAAGAATCACTTCACTGTGCTATAAGGTAAATGTGGCAAAGAACTGAATCTTAATTTGTTACAGATCATGAAGACCCTTTTTTTTTTTTTTTTCTCACATCCAGCCAAAGACCAAACGTCACAACTCAATCAATTAGTCTCACCATATCATCCAGTCATTTCAGTTGAGCATCCAGTCAAGTTCAACAATTAAAAAAAAAAATCATCAAGTACCTAGTCGTAATGTTAACCATGTGTGTTTGAGTATGGACAATCCCCCAACGTACAATGCTGAACATGAACATGAGCATGAGTGTCCTTGACCCGACCTTGTATAAATGCAGCATCTCTTTTTTTTTTCCACCATAGAAGGTTTGAACACTATCTAGTTTGAAAAAGGTACTTTGCTCAATTAAACTCTTCATTTTTAACCAGGTTCCATAACGTTGGATGAGCATTGTAATATGTAAGGTTGTGTTTGTAACGTTGTGTTTGGGTCGTTCATTCCATGTTATCGCAACGTCAATTATAACTTCCTCTCGGTTGTGTGGATTGTCCCAGTGGTAAACGCCATCGCAAACGGTTAGAACTATACTACAGTGCTCGTGTCCACATTCCCAAAGCACATCTCCCATGATAAGCAGGGTTTTTTGTATTCTTTTTGATTTAATATTACTGTAAATTGCTGTTGTTTGGTGTTGATTGTAATATGTATACGTGAATTCGACTCACTGCCAACTCGCTCACTGTTTGTTTAATATAAATTCATTAGTTTAAAGCATTTTGGTCAGATATTTCCACTGTTTACTAAGTAGCACAGTAGTTTGACAGCAAAATACAAAGGCATAAATGCGTGTTTTATTCTAGCTTGGTTTTTTTTTTTTTTTTTTCTTTTTCAAATTGGTTAAAGCTATAGGAGTCAACAAGGCCAAAATAATAAACCAAATCCACTTCCTTCCCTCGCTTTCAAGCCAATCCAAACCCAAGGGGGAACATATTAAACGTAAATGGCAACAACTACAACGTCCAAACCTATTTACAAGTCATGGATAATGGTGTGTTATTTACAACTAATGAGGTTACACCGTGAAGTGTGTCCTGGCTCCCAAATGCAGCAAAAAAAAAAAAAAAAAAAAAAAACGACATCCAAGGCGTGTAGAAGTTATGATCTTACAATACCAAGGATGTAACGCGGATTATCCATGCTGTTAATTAAGCCTTATTTCCAACCACAGATTAAAACTGAGAAAGAAAGAGGGAGTGATTTTGAAAAAGAGCAAGGAAGCAAGAAAGGGAGATGAGAGTTATCAGCAGAAAGAGACAATGAGAAAAATAGAGAAAGCGAGCAGATGGAGAAAAAGACAAAAAGACAAAAAGGAGACGAAAAAGAGCAGCAGAGAGACAGAAATAAAGGAAAAGAGACAAGAACGAAAGAAAACAAGAGAGTGATAGTAAACCCATGAGTGACTAAATATTCTGTCAAAATTGTTTGAGTTATAATAGTGTAAATTTCGTGTAATTTTGCAAAACGCTATAAATCCACCTCGCGGGATTTTGTCGCAATTAATAAATCAGCCTGTAGAAATGTATGTGTCCTTTGTATAAAAAGTGATCACGTATCACTTAAATGTTGTAGCGTTCGCAATCTGCTTAACCTCCTTTTGTAAATATTGCCTTGAAGTGTGTCAGTGAAGTGTGTCTGTGAAGTGTGTCCAGGCTCCCAAATGCAGCAAAAGAAAACGACACCCAATCAATCGCAAAGCAGGAGGTGCGTGCAAGGCGGGTAAATGTGGTGGTCTTCAAATAGCAAGGATGTAACAGGGATTCTCCATGCTTTTTAATTAAGCATTATTACTGTCAGGGATAAGCCCTAGAGGGCGCCAAAGCGCCCTGTGATTTGTGTTGTAGTTTTGTTTCATTTCACTTCATTTCCCATTAGGCACCTCGGTCAGGTGACGTGGGGCGCTCGCCTGAACCGAGTTGGTTATTAGTTTTATTATAAATAGTTTGGTTTCTTTGAGTTTCTTGTCTTGCATCTGTTTATTTATATCCGTAAATGTCTGTATGTTTAGTTCGTGTCCTTCTGTGTCTTTATACGTGTTTTAGTTTCGTTTTTCACATAAAGTATCTTTGTTTTGTTGAGTCCCTGATCTTTTGTTATAATAAAAGCATCGTTTCCTTTAAAACCTGGATCCCTGCGTTTATGCCTCGCACCCCGATTCATGACAATTACCTGGAACTGATTAAAACTGGAACTGTTTGTGCGCCATGAGAGAGCTAGCCAGTGTGTGGGAGTTAGCCATCGGGAAGCATTAAAGTTTTATAATGGTTAAAAAGAATTGCCTTCAGTGTTTACACTTTGACTTCATGAAGTAAATGCCTTCAACCACCCAAGGCTCCGTATAAAAGCCATGAAGTCTGTCCCTGACAAGCTTTAAGTGCATTTCTGTCCCTTGTGGAAAATGACTGAAGCGCTTAATAGAGCCCGAATCCTGAGGTCGCCCTCGCTCAGCATAATCGATTGTAAAAGCTCTTTCCTCTCACGCCTTTCATTAGTCACACTCGAACACAATCAATCTATCAGGATCAGAGGCTGACAAGCATTATAATAAACACACACACACACACATACACACACACATGCACATGCACACACGTTAATGTTAAATATTGCAGTTGCGCTCCAATGCTCCACAGTATAAGCTTCGAATTTCTCATGATAAGAAACTCATCTTCCAGAAACGAATTTACGTTTCAGTATTACGCTTTAAGAGATCAAAGCACAAAGAGAGAAACGGGTCAGAATCGTCCTATACCTGTAGAGAGACACAGTGTGGGACGGGAGACGGGAGACACATGTCTGGGGATTTTGTTACTGGAAGTCAAAATGTGTCTGCATGCAGCGTCATCTGAGATATTCAACTGGAAGGGGTCAAATGAGTCCATTTTCTCCCCCCAGAGTCAGGTTTATTGGCAAGGTCATTCAAAAGGTCAGGGGAATAATAAGAGAGAGAGAGAGAGAGAGATGACAAACTGATTTACAGACTATTCTGTGAATATTTTCTTCGATAAAAATGCACAAGTGACAAAATAGTTCGTCAAAAATGTTTGGGTTACGTCAGTGAGAATTTTGTGCAATTTTGCAAAACGCTATAAATCCACCTCTCGCAGTTTTGCATTTTGCATTTGTCTGGAAATTGTATTTATCTCATTTTGCAATCGAAAAGAAAAGCGCATAATAAAGCATCACTTAAAATATATAGTTATCTGTCATTTAAAATATTCAAAAAAAAGAATGAAAAAACATAACAGGTTCCAAATATAAAAAAAAAAGTCTGAAATGGTATTTCTCTCATTTTGCAATCAAACTGCTTCTATTCATTTGTTATAGAAAAATAGTGAATGTCGTTGTCATTATACAATTTAGCCAAAGCAATGCTAACAGAAACTGTGACATAAAATATGACTTATTAAAAATAAATAGTTACCCGTAATTAAAAAAATTCATAGACTTAATTAATGAAAAAAATCAAATAAAGAAATAATAAATAAAGAAATAAAAATGTAAAATAAAAAATAAAAAAACAAGGCCCTGGAGAAACAGTCATGCTACAGATGTGAATATTAGAGACAGGTAACACAGCGATATTCATATCACCAGATTGTAGTGCTTTTTAAAAAAAAAAATTTATCGTTTTTCCCGAAACACGCCGCACTGCTGCGCTGACTGTCACGGCTTCCTCTCCGTGTGTAATATACGGTTTATCAGAGTCACACAGAACGGGGAAATGCATTATTCATTTTATTCAAATCGTTCAAGGACTGCATCTCTTTAATGGAGTTAGATTTCAGCCAATAGAGGAGAAAATGTGTTCCATATTCTGAGCCTCTGCTTTCACGACCACCAGGTTTCAGGAAGCAGTTCTTTCTCCACTTCATCATTTTCTGGCAGTATTGACATTTTATTTGCTTTAATTTACGCTAAATTCATTGCCGCTAACATTCAGTGGGCTTTCAGGAACGTTTTCACAGCTGAGTTAAATGAGTAATGTGAGGATTGAATACTGAAATTGTCCACATCTGTATTCAAACCTCACACTTAACCGCATACAGGCTGGGCCATAAGTATCCGGACAGCGCACGTTTTGGTACCTTTGTCTCTCTACACCGGCAAAATGGATTTGGAATCGAGCAGTGAACAATAAACGTTTTTGTGTACACGTTCAGCTTTAATTAAAGTGGTTTAACAAAAAACATTGTGGGATTTAAAGAGTTTTTAAAAAGTCTTAAAAAATAAAAAATCTTTTAAAAATGAGAATTAGCTGATAAGTAGTGGAATAAGATTAGAGACAGAAAGAGAACGACAGACTGGGCCACAGAAAAAGACAGAAAGAAAGAAACCGAGACAGAAGGAAAGATAGACAGACAAAGAGAATCACAGAAGGGGACAGAAAAGAGAGGAAAAAAACCTAGAGAGAGAGAGAGAGAGAGAGAGAGAGCAGCAAAGATGAACAGAAACAAAAGAGACTGATAGAAAGAAAGAAGTGCGGAACAATAATGAAGAGACCGATAGGGAGAAGCAGAAAGGGATAGAAAGATGGAGATTGAAATGAAAATATAGAGAGAAAAATGGAGATAGAAAGAAAGCAAGAGAGACAGAAAGAGAGCAGAAGAGAGAGTCATAGAGAGAGAGAGAGAGAGAGAGAGAGAGAGAGAGAAAGAAAACAGAAAGAAATCAATAGAGAAGAGATGGAAAGTAAGAGAGATAAAAAGATAGAGAGAGAGAAAGATAGACAAAGAGAATAACAGAAGGAGAGACCAAAAAAGAGAACTAGACATATACAGAGACTGAAAGAAAGCAAGAAAGTGGGAAAGAAGGAAATGGAGAGAGAGAGAGAGAGAGAGAGAGAGAGAGAGAGAGTAAGAGCACAACAGAGACGAACAGAAACAAAGAGAGACTGATAGAAAGATGAAGCAAGAAGGGGAGAACAGAATAGAGAGACAGTGGAGCAGGGACAGATAGAAAGACTGAGATTGAAAATATAAAGAGAAATATATGGAGAGAGAAAATCAGAGACAGAAAGTAACAAGAGAGACAGAAAGAGATCAGAGGAGGGAGAGAGAGAGAGAGAGAGCAGAGTGAGACAAAAAGACAGAGAAAGAGAGAAGGAAATACAGCCAGTTGTGTCTTGTTTCCTCATTAATTAATAAAAAAAAAAAATTAAGGCCTTACCAGGTTTACCAGAAGATGGAAACCCCTAGAAGTAGAGAACGTTCTGTACTTTCACTGCAACACAGATGGATAATCAACGAAAAAAAATCTACTAGTCTTTGTTTTTAAGCCACCCAGGATCTTCTCAAGGGGAAAAAAAGGAAAAGTTCTTAAAGGGTCGAGTTAGTAACCTGACCTCGGTGCAACTGAACTTTGTTTTTTCACTTCCTGAAGACAAAACTGAAGGCAGAAAGACATACAGTACAAACACACAGCGACTGAAGGCAGCTGCAGTAAAGAACAGGAAAAGCAGCTCAAGAGAGGAAACCCAGCATTTGGTCCTGGTCATTCAGGAGTTCCAGAATTCAGGCAGTCATTGAAACTAAGTATTAAAAATAATCCTAATATTTGTAACTGTGTTTGGATTTCCAAACATTATATATCTTTAACCTTTTATGTTAACTGGAAGAACTAAAGAAAAAAGGCTTCAATTCCTAAAGGTTGCAATATTTTTTCGCTAGAACTCCTGAATTAAAGTTGCAGGTCTATATTTTAACCACGTCTTGACTGCTTCATTCCAAATGAGGGGGGGGGGAAAAATTCTGTTGATGTCCAAATACTTATGGACGTGATAATAGTTGCACTAGAAAAGCCTGCTACCTAAAGCCGGGCCTCCCTGGAAACCGTCGCCATAGATGAGCCGCGCGCTTCTGAACACGAGCCTATTTAGCCTGCGACAGTATTGCGTTTAATTTCCCGCTTGTATTTTCACATTTGCAAAGCGTCCTTGGGTGCGAGAGACGCCGCGTAGCAATAAATTTTTTCCGTAATGCTCTGGGCTTTCAGCACTTTCTGTCTCCGTTCATGGTCTTGGCACTGAGATTAGTAACTCTGACCTCTGGTTGTGCATTCGTCATCCTCCTGGGAGCAAATTAAACCGGAGAAACCTTGCCACCCAAACAGACCTCGGATCAAGAAATCTGCAAATCACACGTCGGTTTGGCATAAAGGCTTCGTTCCGGATTGTTACACTTCATAGTAATGTTTTGTTGTTCTTCTCGTTGTTGTTCTTAAATTCTCCAGTGTTTTGTCTTTGAGTGATTTTTCCCTGAGATTTCAACAGCTGATGGAGCTGCACTGAGGCAAGAAATAGAAAATGCACAGGATTCCCAAAAGATTCTCTACATTACAAAATACATACGTTTTTTTTATTTGTTCATACGGTCTTTAACAGCTGTGCTTGTATTTCATTACAAAGTTGAAGTATACCAGCATAAACTTTCTAGAGACTACTTGTTTTTCATCTAAATAACAACAAGAACAACAACAATAATTAATAAATAAATAAATAAATAATATTTCTAAGATTTTCCAGAAACTGGAATTGAATTTATTGCATGTTTTTTATTTTAATCTCATAATATAATGATGACTGCACAGCATTTACAATAATATTTATTTTAAAAACGTATTGAAAAAATAATACAATAATAGTATTTAAACTCAACTGTTTTTATCCCATTATACATCCGAGTTAAACACAATATCAAGATACATCCGATTTTTATATATTCAGAAGGATCTGCCTGCACCAAGCAAAGAAAACAACTAAGGATATTGCTGAAATCTCTAACATTGGGTTAAAAACTGAAAAACATTATTAAAACCTGGATGGTGAACCAGTGTGTAGCCTTAAGGAAACCATTTATCAGTGTGGTGAATCAGAAAAAAGTCTTCAGTCCTCTAATGTTATGTGGCAATAAAATGAAGTCGACTGACCATCTGAATGTATTAAATCAAAGCAAAAGGTTGTCCAATGGGTGACTTTTTTTTTTTTTTTTTTTTTGGTCAGACAGTGTATATTCATTTGGGGACAAATACATGCCGATAGGTTTGACACACACAAAACCTCAGGGCTTTTTATTCAGTTAAACTCTTACACTAATGGAAGAAGGTATTGGATAAAAGATGGATTACCTCAGAGCGATAGCAATGACAGAGCTCGGGTGGATCTTAGACACAGCAGTGGGGACACGCCCATGAGGTACTGTAGCGTTTATCTGGGAACCTTTTTCAAAGATGACAACATCTGAAATTATGCAATTGCAATAAAAAGGACACAATATGGACAGAATGAAACACTTCAGGATTTTCTCTTCAACAGCCAATCAGAAAGTGTTTTATTCTTCTTATACAAACAAAAATGTGCATATAATACCAATGTTCTGTTATGTAAAGAATGATGTCATAATTTATATTAGTGTATAGTTATATTTAAAAATATATATATGAATTTAATAAATATCCTAAACAAAGTCTTTCATTATGTGGACCGAATTTATTTATTTATAAATTGGATAAATTGGACCTGCAGTACCAATTGTCGATATAAGATCTGTTCCATCTTCCATTTTTGTCTACAGCCCTCTATCTGTTTTCCTGATGGGTGCCAATAAATATGCATTTCATGTGAATATTTCCCTTCTATTATTTTTTTTTAAATACATTTTCTTTTACTTTGTTTTATTTTTGTCTTTGCACTTCTGCAGCCTCCGGCAGAGATCTGTGTCACTATGATGACAAAACTGCAGTTCAGAAAACTGTTGAGAAGGTTATTAAAGTCCGTTTTTGGCCATAATTAATAAATCTGCTTTACAACTGTGTAATTACAAGCTGGTTATAGTGTGTTTTTTTTCACACATCCATGCAGTTTTCAGGGACATTTTCATGGCTTTGTAGAACCACAGATGGACAAATTACGTCTTTAATTATACTTCATTCATTATAGTGGTTGTTGCATTGAAAGCCCTTTAGTAGTTATGGAAGCCATTACAGTGCGTAGGAAGCTTTTACAGTCCCAGATGTTAGGGTGCTCTTGTAGTGTGTTTTATGTAATATTATTAAAAAAAAAAAAAAAAAAAAAAAAATAGATTTGCTATTATACTTGCACGAAATTCTCTTTTTATACTTTGTAATGTTTTATATGTTCATGTTTACTGCATATTTATTTTTGTCAAAAATCAGTAATCAAAATGGACACTGTTACATTGTTTTGATATTTGAACATGTACGATTTCCTCTTTATGGTCTACTCTTCTGGGAAGGCTGTGTGGATTTCTGTTCATTCAGTTACATGAGCATCAGTGAGCTCAGGCGCTGATGTCGGGATGCCGAGGAGGCTCCAGTTCCAGTTCATCCCGAAGGTGATGCTTCAGTGGGGTTGAGTTCAGTCAGGGCGCTGTGCAGGACACTCGAGTTCTTCCGCTTCAACACACTCTTAACACACCATGTCTTCATGGAGCGTTGTCATGCTGGAACAGTTCCCCAGTGAAGCGGAATGCCACAGCATACAGAGACCTTTTACAATTTTATGCTTCCGACTTTGTAGTAACATGAATGCTGGCGTGTGTTAAAATGATCCGTATGAATTCCATCGTAACGTGTGCTTTAACTAGGACTGCTCCGATCAGGATTTTTGGGGCCGATCACCGATTTCCAATCACTAGAAGCTGTATCGGCCGATACCGATCACCGATTACAGGGTCTACTTGAAGCCTTATCATGAAGCATTATTATTTATTAAACTATATCTAACAACAGTGTAAATGAAGTATTGAAATTACAAGAAGAAGAATATGTGTGACACGTCAACTGAAAACATAGCAGCCTGTGCTCGGTTAGTAATTGGAAACAGCTTAGAGCTTAACAAACAAAACTTTCCTGTAGATTAAATAATAAAATAAAATAACAGACAAGTAGGACGTGAGTCGACGGAAGTTCTGCAAGGTCCTCAAGCATCCGTGGGGACCGACAAAAAAATTAAACATGTTTAGTTTTTAAACATGTTTAATGTTTAGCAAGGAAAGATGGAAACGTAATCACAGTGCCAAACTCGCAGTGAATCATGATGAACCGAACTTCCGGCCACCGAGCGAAACCGCGTAGGTGAGATAAGGGAATTATACCGACAGCTGAGTGAGTGGCTGTGCGCGAGTTGCTGAGCTCTCCCGCTCTCTTAGCGCTAGCCAATTTTGAAAACTGCTCATGTTCCTTTACGTGACTAACCTTCAAATGTCTGATGAGGTTCGTGGTGTTAAAATGCTTTGGGTGCTTCCCGCCTCGTGGAATTGTCTTGTTACACAGGTTGCAGATTGATAATGCATTGTCTTTTTCACACAACACGTAGAATTTCCAGACCGCTGAAGCCATTTTAGCAGCGTGCAAAAAATGTCCCGCGAGTTTTGCGTCATCTGAAGCCAATCAAACTTCCCGAAGCTATTATTGGTCGATTATGATCGGCGACCGATCAATCGGAGCACCCCTAGCTTTAACTTTACTTTAAACATGCCTGTGTGTTTCCAGACATGGAATTAATTACTGACTTTATTATCTTGACCACTTAGCATTGGTGGCTCAGTGGTAGGTTTCCTGGGTTCAAGTCCCACCCAATGGATTCCCAAACACTGGACCCATTTCATCCATGCCTGGATAAAATAGGAGCGTTGTGTCAGGAGGTGCAAACCAGCATAAAATCCTGTGCCAAAAATGTGTGCAGATCAGATGGTCCGCTGTGGCGACCCCTCAAAAAGAGCAGCTGAAAGACTAACGACAATTATCCTGACCACTGTAGCATTCTGTTAACAGCGTAATGATTTCTGATTTTCTTGTCACATTGTACAGTTATACCCATTAAATCAATGCGTAGTGGAAATAAAAATAAATAAATAAATTGAGAGAAAGCTAAAATCTGCTATGTATAAGCTATAAAATCATGACCCTATAATGCCCAAATGCTAGTGTTAATTAAATTGCCAAAAAAAAAAAATGTCTACCCTTTTGCTCCGTTCAGGGAGAAAAACTGCAGCACTACTTGATCGAAGACGCTGTTTTTGTTGATGAGTTTCCATAATTTTCTCGATCAGCAGCATTTCATAAAGTGGACTCCACGACCCGTTAAATTACGCCTCTCCAAACAAAGCGCTCCGGCAATTAAACAGTTTCCTGCACGGCAAACTAATCCGTCCAAATGTCTGCTCCGTTTTCCTTTTTTTTTCTCCTTTTTTTTTTTTTTAAAGTAAAGGCAAAATGAAAAGCCTTAACAAAGCCAGTAACCTGATATGGGCACAACAGCACTTAGGAAGCCATTACAGCCCCAGATGTTATGCTAATTTGCAATATGCAGGACTATTATGCGCACTTGGTACAAGAGTGCTTGGCTAAAATGTTCTGTGTCAACATTTCGAGATGCCATTAGCTGTCATTAGCCGTGATTCACTCCACAGCTAGTGAAAAAGTGCAATTCGATGCAGCGGCTCTCAGAAACACATGCAACTTGGACAGGGAAAAAAACAGGATACAGAAGTCCTTTATACTCTCATCCAGAGATGTACATTAGCTGCCCATTAGTCATTCATTAGACACACACGAGAGCAACGCATTTACTTTAGAAAATCGAATTTCCACATGAATACGCTGAAATTCAGCAGCATCGTTATTTACTTTGTCTGAGCGTGATACACGGACAATATGTTTGGGTTTTAGTTTTAATTCTTTGCTTATCACTGAGTTTTGGAAACGTATTAGACTGCGTCATCTATACAGCATTTTTCAATACTGAGAAAAATGTATAAATACGTATATTTCTCCCTGTATTTCAGAGTTGTAAAACCACTAAGCAGACTGAAATCGAGCTAATTTACTCCGGAGTAAGATAACTTTATCTCGCCAGCTGCGGGGTCCGGCAATAAAGTTGGCCAGGAGTGATTAAAAAACTCCCACTATAAACCAACCAGTTTAAAGTTTTCCACTTTTTCATAATTGAATATTTAATATTTTGCGCTCCTGGAATTTACACAAGCCATGTAATTATTATCACTGAGCATCCAGGGCCCTGTTTATGAATATTAATGACTAGTGGGCGATCATAAAATGAGCTGTAAGCTGGAAAGGCACGGACAGGGATTTATTTGAAAAAAAAATATGTGCATGATTTCTTTGAGTACAACTCCTTAGAGATGTGTTTCATAAACTCAGAAATCCCTGAAAATATTATAAAGTTAAAAAAAAAAACTCCAAGTAATTATAACAGCGGGATTCAACTTGGACTAATTTTTCATTTCTCTAATTCAAATTCCTGAACAAAGTATTAAATGTATAAACAGCTACTAGAAAAAAAAAATTTTAGCACTAGTAATGATGTTGTTCATAAATGTGTTGAATGACTGATCAGTGTGTGAGAAAAAAAAAACAGGTTGAATGTCTGGAATCTGGAATAGGCGAGTTTAGATTGAGTAAATGGCAGACAGGTGTTGCGGCACTCGAGGAACAGGGTCACCCCTGTACTACTGGTGGGAGAGTAGTGGGTGTCATGAATGTTCATCCCTTACAGAAAAACATATAATACAATATATTAAATAACACATTTCCATATACAGTGGAACCTCGGATTGCGAGTAACACGTTTTGCGAGTGTTCCGCAAGACGAGCAAAGATTTTTAATAAATTTTGACTTGAAGAAAGTCTTGGTTTATGAGTACCGAGCATCATGTATCACGCATGCGCTTCTTTTTTTGATGCCAAGCATCACGTGATCACAACTAAGCCAACGGTTTTTCTCTCTCTTGCACTGTGGAATTGTGGGTAATCGTCTCCCCTGCTGGGTCTTAGTGCTCGTCTCTCACTGGTATAATCAACATCCGTGCACGCGTGTACTGTTTAATACTCTGTTGCGATTCTTTTCAAAGGTAAAGTGCAGGTTAATCTGTTTTATTTTTACTTTACAGCAGTGATTCCGTTAGTCTGTGCTCAGTCGAGTGTCATTAGACAGATTTCCCTTTTTTTCCAGTAAAAGCGATGTTTCCGATGTGTGTGTGCGTGTGTACGTAACACAAGGAGAGGGGAGGAGCTAATTCCCCACACACACGCGCACACACGCACACACACACACACACGCACGCACACGGGCGCAACCCCACACACATACCCAGCGTTTTCGCACACAAACGGAAACACTGTCAGGAATTATTGTTACTTTTTTTTTAAGGTAAAGTGCAGGTTAATTTGTTTTATTTTTACTTTATATTTTGGATTAATTATTTTTATGTATTTATTTCTTTGGCTGAGGAATGAATAATTTGGGTTTCTATTATTTCTCATGGGAAAATTAGATTTACGAGTGTTTTGGAATACCAGCCCGCTTCCGGAAAGAATTATGCTCGTAATCCAAGGTTCCACTGTATAGGAAACTAGTGCTTATATTTATTAATATATTGCAATACATGAATGGACCATGTACAGCAATGGAGGTGTGGTCTAAGGTCCCTGTTTCACTGTTTGTTGCTTTATATGCAAATAATCTACACTGTAAACCCTAATGCTCAAAGTAATGAAACACATTGAGTACTGTTAACTTAAATAATTGCAATTAGGTCAAATTAATAGACCTTTGTGAGTATTCAGAACTTTTTTGTCATTTATGAGTTTGTAGAAATGACACTTTTCAAGTTAGCTGAACAAATTTGATATTTTATGTAATCGTAAGTACTTACCACTGCACCACAAGTGCTCTATAGATATTACATGGGTAAGTGTTTCACCTGCCATGCGGAAGGCCTGGGTTCAATTCCCGGGCCGGATGGTTTGCAAAACATTTTTTGGTTCAACAAACTCAAAAATTTATAGTTCTGTTTACTTAAAATTGCAAACATCATTACTTTAAAAAAAAAATTTATGTAACTGATTACCTCAAATATTTTGAGTTTTGTCAACTTAATCGGGTTTACAGTGTATATATACACACCCCACTCCCCCTGCACACACTTGACTTGTTGTGAAAGTGCATTCTTCTAGCCAATCAGAAAGCAGATAACTGAAAACAGGGCAGGGACAGGGCCAATTTAAAACACCAGACTTGAGCTGTTTCGAGGAATTTGACCTAGACTAGGGTCTGTATAAATCCCTTGCCCTATTTGTCTCTTGCTTGGAATGACACCATACCAGGTGGGAAATTTTAATAGCATGATCAAGTACAGTTTTGGACAAAATGTAAATTATGTTATATTTTGTCCATGTACATACTGGAGACAAATGTGAAAGGCCAAATTGATTATAAAATGACTTTTGTATAATAAAAGCCATTAGAATTGTGCTGAGTAGCTATGGCAGAAGTCTTGACTCATGAGCCCTACAATGTCAACTTTGCAATACAGGAATTTAAACTCAAAACCTTCTGATCAGCAGTCCAGAGCCCTAAGCACTGCAACATATTGCCCACTCGTGGCCGATTCCCTTATCAGCCACCATCAGACCATCTATTAAAACAGCAGTATTTGAAATGGCTTTGTTGAGGATGAACATTTCGTTGATGAGGAACAGGAGGCGCAGAAGCAGCGGGGCGACGATGGACGGCGTGAGACTGAGAGTGAAAATGCACTGTGGATGTGACAGAGCGTGCATAGTCATCTCTGATGAGGTATGATCTCTCATGACATATCTTACAGAACCTGTCATGAAACACAAGGATGCTGCTGGGGGACGTGTGAAGAGTCCTGAACGAGTTCAGAATAAAACGGACAAAAAGAGAAAAGAGAATGAGGAAAGAGAACGAGGGAGAGAGAAGGAAAGTGTTACAAGTTATAATGTAAAGTGTTACATCTTTTACTTCGAATCTGTTGGTCTATTTGGGTTTTAAATGACTATGATTAATATTTTTGATATTAATACTTAGTAAACAGACTCGGCATGTACACCATTGCCTCTGCATACAAATTAAATCTGGTCCTAAGGCGAGTTCTTAAGGTGAAATGTTGTATTGTGAAACGCATTGTCCCATTGGAAATAATGTAAATGTAGATAATCTGTTCCAGCCACCCAAAAATTTTACCAATGTTACCAATTTCCAACACTATAATTATAATTTTGCATATAAAAACCATCACAACATTTAGCAAAGACATAAAAGATATAAATAGACAGTAAACCTCATTTAACCTTAATTTATTATTCCTCTGCTGCTTTAAAAAGCCAACTAAAAGTGGCTCCATTTTCTTCTTGATACCGTCCTTGATAACATTCTTATGACCCATGGTGCTATTTATCACTAAATCCACAAAAAGTATGTAAACTCGCTTGGCTTTCCACTGAAACACAAAAGTTTTAATCAGCTTCCAGACACACGTGCAACTTAGCTGTTTTGGCTCGATTCGTTCGCCAAAATGCTTCGTATGCCAATAAGGAATTTTTTTGGTTGTAAAAATGTGATGACGTTAACTTGGCTACATTACAGACAGGACTAACTTTGATGAAATTATGTTAGACTACATGACACTGGATAACACTGATTGAATGATACGATATTGCAAACATGACTTCGACTTCCAACTGAAATACATCAATGAAATGCTTTCTTACAAATACCCGATGCCCTGAAGCAACACAAGAACCCGGATAATTGGGGGAATGTTGACCGCTGACCCACTAATCCACCAGGGACCCTGCTGCTGAGGATAGTAAATGCACGACAGAATAACTCTTCCATGTCAAAAAGCACTAGACAGCTACAATTTACCAAACTGAAATTACACGGCAGTAATATTGTAAATAAATGTTGATATTTTGTTGTAATTGCAACAATGTTTTTGGGTCGTTCACTCAACATTATCCCAACATCATTTAACAAAATTATTTAAACTTTCAAAAACAAGAATGGTGCAATGTTGTGACTTTTGCCACAACCTAATTCTAGCAATGTCATGCAGTGTTAGGGATCCCACTGGGATTATATTGTATTCTAAACCAACCTACTTGATGCATGTGTGTTTAATTAAAGGGAAAAAATGGACCCTTTAATTTTTCCATGCATGATGCATTGCAGCGCATTATAGAACAGAACATCATTCCAAAACTCTAGTAACGAAAATGCCCAAAACCCAGACCGAAACCGGAATTTATAGTAACTGTAACTGGTGCCGTAATTGCACTTATACTTAAGGCAGTAAATTATGTGCAGCAGTTTCAGCCATAACCGAAACCAAATCTACGTCTGATGCTACAAGTATTATTTACGTAAGGTGTAGTGCAGGACAGTTTAGATGGAGATGAACAACTTCTATTCCAAAAAAGTTTTAACAGTATGCAAATTAATAAAACCTAAAAAGAGTCTTATGTAGAATAACATTTTCTCACCTTATACTACTATATATTGAAAACTCTACAAGAACACATTATTTGATTGTGATGATTTAGCATGTGAATTTAGTTGTTTCCTGAAAATATGTGAAAATCATTTCAAATCTGGCGGATGTAGCATCCTCTACACAAAGTTGGGACAGGGCCAATTTAAGACAACAGGGCCAATTTAATAATGTGATAGAAATTACAATAAGGTGGGGAGAAACAAGTGTGAACTAATTATATTATCGTGTACAAGGAGTTTCGGAGAGACTTTGCAAATGACTCCTTTTTGGTTTTATTGCCAATTTCCATACTCTCCCAATTTTGGGGGGAACTGGGGTTATTATTCTTTGTGCACACGCAGCAGTGACGGACGCACGAACACACTGTGGGCCTGATGATCTGATCCTGGAGAGCATCAGCCCAAGCATGCAGTCCCCGACACGCCCCCTCTCCACCTCTATCACAGACATAACTGCATGGTGACACGCTGAGTCAGCAGCAGATACGGGCAGTCTTCACTCCTAAGTGTGAAGTAATTCATATTCCACAATGACATGGGTGCAAATACTTTTCAGACTGTGACCACTGTCAAATACGGTGACCTCCATATGACCAAAACTACAGTTAGGTTGAATAACATGAACCTGATTACGGCTGTAACTGAAACCTGGAGAAACTACAATACTGAAGTAATTAATCTATGGGTTCATGTACCTCTTCCTCTAGCACTCTGGAAGGTTAATTGATGTCTTCAAGATAGAGAAATGAAAATTATTTGTAAGTTATCAGCTTAAGTACATTGTGTTTGTATATTGTTGTGACTTGAGGTGAGATCCAGATTAGGTCACATGTTATGGAAAAGGAATGGAGAAAACCAGTTAATTCCAATGGGTTGTCGTTAGTCTTTCGGCTGTTCATGGCAAGGGGTCACCAGAGCGAACCATCTGATCCACACTCAACCTGGCACAGGTTTTACGCTGGATACCCTTCCTGAAGCAACCCTCCCATTTTATCTGGGCTTGGGACCGGCACTGCATTCAGGGGCTGGAGTAGGGAGCACTGGGTGGGAATTGAACCCGGGCCTTCCACATGGCAGGTGAAAAACCTATCACCGAGAGGTTGGGGGGCGGGGGGGGGGGGTTTAGACAGAAACCTGAAAAATAGCAAATATTTAAACAAAATATCTAAAATATGTAGCCTAACCAACATTCAAAGAGAGCTATAAGAAAAGTGTAGAACAATGATACTAACAATAAATAGATGATTTTTGCTTTCCAAATTCATACTTTTTTCTTTTATAGATGTACGCTGCGGCTCAACTCTCAATGTCCTACGCTTTTTTTCTACACATCATCCATTTCTCCTTTTAAATGGCTGCAGAATAGGCCGAATTTGATTAATTTTTATCTCCGCCTACACACTTTTATCTTTTTTTTCTTCACCCCATTCAAATTCTGGCACAGCTACACTTCCTTAAAATGGCCTTTCTTAATGTATGATATTTTCCACCGCGCAACAAAGGGACTCTTTATTTCCTCCAGTTTCCAAGAGAAGGGAAAAAGTTGTACTCGGCGAGAAGGAACAAAAGGGCTCGGTAGGACGGAAGGAGCAATGAAGAAAGGAGAGAGAGGGAGAATAATAAAGCCGATCTGTCTATCTCCTCAAAAGAAAAAAAAAAGTAGGCGACTAGTTTGCCTTTTTATGAGTTTCATTAAGAGCATTCAAATTCTGTCCTTTTTCGTGCAACTCTCTGGGGTGAAAGTGGCAGAATGGAGGCGGAATATAAAAGTACGTTTGGCTTGTGGAGGTCAGAAAGAGCCAGGAAGATGCTGAATATACTTACAGGATATTGGTGTTTATTGGTTTTTACTATATTGTCATATACGTGCTGGGTGGCACCGGATGTGGCTGCAGGGCAAGTACACAAAAGCAGGAAAAATGAATTAAGGAAAGATCACACTTTGTGTCACTTTCCTGTGTGCAGTCAAAGGCGCAGAGATGAAAGAAAACGCCATTTTTGTTCTTCCATCCATCATTTTAATCTGTAACATGATAGCACGAAACATGAAACAGGAAGTAATGCAAACAATTTGGTTTAATGGTGCAGGCCAAACCATTAAGGTGAACCAGAGATGTGTACCAGAACTTTCACACTTATCTGGGTCAAACTCTAGGTATAAGTGCAAGTGTATAAATTACACATTTCACATTAATAAGCTCAGCCTTTATTTGTCACATATACATTACTGCACAGTGAAATTCTTTATTCTTTTCATATCCTAGCTTTTTGACAGGCAGGGGTGAGTTATATACAAGGTCATACCAGGAACAGACAGGATTAAGAGCCTTGCTCAAGTGCATAGCAGCGGCAACCGTCCTGGCAGAGCTGGGGCTCGAACCAACTACCTTCTGATCAGTAACACAGAGCCTTAACACACCGAGCCAGTGTACTCGTACCGTGTACTCTCTTCACTCACTCACTTTCTAAACTGATTATCCTGTACGGGGCCTCAAGGCATGAGGCTGGGGACACCGTGGATGGGCTACCAATCCACACACAGTATGGAAATTTGGAAATGCCAATTAGTATAATCAGAAAGTTTTTGAGTGGTGGGAGGGAACCAGACTACCCGGAGGAAACCCAGCGGGCACAAAGAGAAGATGCAAACTCCCCGATCATGGAGGTGTGAGGCCACTGTACTACACTAAAATTCAAAGGTTTGTGTTCTACGGAACTCCAAAGTGTTCAAAATAATTAAAAAAAAGAAAGAAATAGGACATGCTGAAATAAATAACTTTATGAATAAATGAGACACAGATATGTAACACGATAATGATATTGTGAAATAATGGAACACATTTTGAAAAAAAGCTTATTATTGTGAAAAATATTGCTCTCTGCTATATAAATTTACTTATCATTATGAAATAATATTTCATGGTCATTATTTTTCCCAATAGCAGAGATTATTGCAGAGGCATTTTATTTAATTCCAGCTGTTTTTATTCCAAAATGTAATTTCTTCAAAGTCAGTATTTATTTAAAAATCCCGTTTTCCCCCGATGGCCTATTTATTTATCTAATTTTGAACACTTTGGAGTTCCATAGTGTTCTCCCCTTTTTCCTCAATGTGATTGTTAAAGTGCTCTCATAATAGTAATAGTGAGTGGACTCACTTGCAGGACTGGAATTTTCTACAGTTTTTCCTACGGAGTTCAATAATGAACTGGATACCTTATTAGCTTAAATCTCCTGTTATACTGAACCTCCAGCCTCCTAACACACAGTATGAGTGCAGATCAATCCCTGCTATCCGTTATCGCCCAGATGAGGATGGGTTCCCTGTTGAGTCCGGTTCCTCTCAAGGTTTCTTCTTATTGCCATCTCAGGGAGTTTTTCCCTCAGCACCGTCGCCCTCAGCTTGTTCATCAGGGATGATCTGATCATTAAGATTTATACACATTCTCTGACACATTTCGTACTAATTTCCATAATTTTCTGGAATTTTAAACATTTACATTAAAGATTGTCAGTAACTAGACCCAGGTGCTGACCTGTAATCATTGTGGATTTTTGTGGAAGTGCACTAGTGGACTGAAGGAAGACTCCCAGGCTGAGCATTTCTCTCATCCACACTCCCGTCCAGTAGGGGGTGGTATTGGATTGTTGTGCATTGTTGACCTCATGGCATTGGCTGCCTGCTCTTGTGCAAAGTTCGTACGTGTGGTTTCAGTATTAAAAACTGCAAATGTATACAGTGACAGAATGCTGAACTGAATGTTGACCTTTTGGGCATTGACATATTGGCCTTTTGGGAATATTGACATTTTGGGCATTTTTGTGCATTTTGGCAGTTTTTCGAAGAGGTTTCGGGCTGGAAATCACCAGCTATATCTGGCAACACTGATTGGAAAATCACTCACAGTTTACACAACACGCTCTCGCCATCTTGCGTCATGAGAGGATGGATGTAGGATCGAGAGCGTAAATAAATCCTGTCTATCCACATCTCCGCAGATCAGTGCGTTTGCTTTGTCGTGTTAATTGTTGCCTTGTATATTGAGATTTTCTGCGCGTTTTTTTACTTGTTGCCCTTTCAATTTTGTTAAACGGTGTTTAGTAGGAAGTCGGGGCCTTTTATTTTGGGTTTAGTTAAAGTCCATGTTTAGCCTGGCAGGGTTCTGAGGCGTAAATCACTTTGCACCAAGTAGGTCTGTTTGCAGCTAAATGTAAAACAAGCGCCCTAGTTGTCTCACCACCATTTTATTTTCTTTATATGCCCCAACGAATTTCATGGTTTAACCGAGTCAATCAACCAACTATATCTATGCTTAAAATCTTTTGCAGGCAAACTTTTTATAACAAGGTCTGTGCACTTCAGCTTTTAAAACGGCTGCATGATTTTGTCCATGTAAAAATCTCCTAAGAATTTCAATACATTTGAAGGACAAGGGTCTTAAGTGAAAATGTTTTTTTTTTTTTTTCAATGTCATTTTGTCAGAATTGTCATGGATAGGTAAATGGCTTGAAATGTCGTGACTTCAGTTTAATGCAGTTGCACTGATTTTTGTCATGATTATGAAATGTTCAAGTATCGTGTCTATTATCCTGTTGAATTATTTCAAGGTGACACCAGGGTTACTGAAAAACTATAAATTGTGTGAACATACAGGGATTTAAAATAAACCTTTGATGGTCTGATGTAACTGTTCAGGTTATAAACGCAATACATGAACTTTTAGAACTCTTTACTTGGTGCAGCAGGTAGCGGCATCGCCTCACACTTCAGGTACACGTCCTCCACAGGTCTGTTAGGGTTCTCAAATTTCCTTCCGTTTAGAAAAAAACTGGTCTTATCTACGTATATACTCACGTTGCACCTTCAGGGTCCGGGTTCGATTCTCGCCTCGGGGTCCGTGGTGCTTGGTGGGTTTCCTCCCACATTCCAAAGACATGCAGATTCGGCTAAATGACGTTCCCAAATTGCATAAAGTGTGTGAATGAGTGTGTGAGTATGCGATGGACTGGCACTCTGTCCCAGGGTGGGATAGGCTCCAGCCCCCAAACCCGCAACCTAGCGACCCTGTATAGAGAATAAAGCGGTATAGATGGTGAGTCTTTGAGTGTATTGTAGTGTTTGGATTTGCTAGCATACTAGTATGTTATTAGCATAGCTTACTAGTTTGTGAAAAACAGCATGCTTTTTAAATCCTGAAGCCTCTTCAGATTGAGGATTTAAAGAATGCTACTGTGGGCTAATTAGTACGTTATATTAAATATTTAAGACTTTTATAAGGATAATCTGCCCGCTATGTAGGTCAGACAGCAGGCTTTTGACGAGAGTAAATGCGCTTTTCTGGACCGTCTGTAGTGTGGCTACAGTACATTGGATTCTCCAAATTAAAATTAATTCCAGTCTAATTTTTAATGCTGGAATGAAATTCAGCATGTGGATTAAAATGCAAGCTGGCGTACGACATGAAACACCTGAATACAAAGTTTCCTCTTTCCTCTGCTTTCCAGCTCACTTCACTCAAGTTAAATTTCCTCTCATAAATTTTCATTTTACACAGGTAAAAAAAAAAAAAAGTCAGAGCTGGAAATCAATAAAACGGTGTGATGTGCCTGGCAAATATACAGTCCTTTATTTTAAATCACTTCTTTAAATACACAAAAAACGCCGCAGGCCACGACGAGCTCTAAGGCGCTACATCGAATCAAATGTACATCACTGAGGCTTTACGCTTCACCTGCTACCCTGAAGTTTTAATACCTGTAATTGTGTTGGTGTGAAGTCGGGAATAAACCGTTGTCTCATCTACAGTCTGTTCGCAGAGAATGTTGTTCGTTTCGATAACTATTTATAGTAGAGCAAAGCAGCGAGTGTGCAATGTGGAGACACTGCTACTTTTATAAATGATATAAAGAAGTCGAGCGATGTAATCAAGCAAGCAATTGTAACTAATTACATTTAGTTACGATTTCAAGTCAAACCTGGATTCACTTCTCATGAATAAAGGTGTAAAACTTAACACCTGACATTTATACGGAAGACTTCACGCGCAGGATGGTGATGAGACTCTTGAACAGAGTAAAACATTTGAACGGTGCAAACGTTTTAAAGAAGGCCTGTGAATGCCGATCGCGGCCGAGGTGACTCGGAACCCGCTGCAGTCGTTCCTGTGAACATTTAGACAGTGGAACGCCTAAGGAAGAGACGCACCTGTGTGTGTGTGTGAACTGTACACACAATCGTTCACTAACACCACTTGCACATTACAGGACCTCAGCTGGAAGTTTTGCCACATCCCCAGTACAGTCCTTCAACATTCTACCCTGAGAATGAAGAATGAGGAGGCTGAACTCTAATTCTAAAATCACCCCTGATGGGAGGGTTTTTTTTTTTTTTTCAGTAGTTGAGTAGATTTTTTAACTAGTAGAAACATGATTTTCCTAGTCAAAGAATTATTAAACTTAATGCAAGCAAAACTGAATGAAAATTTCAAAAAGTCTCAGTGACCTGAAACAAAAAAACGGATAATAGCGGGTACTTTCTCTGAATAATAATCTCTTGAATTTAGATACATTTCGTGCAAAAGTTGCTCAAAAATAGTCCTTCAGTAATCAAGGTCAGTGAGCGAACAAGTAGAGACCGAGTAGAAATCTCAGTGTGGTTCCTCCGCTCTGTGAAAAGTAAAGAACAAGGATTCCCTGAGAAGCTACGAACATCTGCCAAAGAAATACACACACGAGCGCAAGCTGTAAACATCACACTTTCTCAGACCTACAATATTGCTATCAGTCACTTATCACAAACACACACACACATCAAATGTGCATAATTCACACACCGTCATCCGTTTGCTTTCAGCTGAATGCTAATGAACAACAGGTTCGACGTTTACAGAAATACAAACTCGCAGCAGGTTCCTGTGTGCCGGTGATGTTACTGTGCTGTTCACAAACCCACCTGTGCTTGTAAAATGCAACGCAGCTGCCTCGTTTGCTTAATATGCTCGCAGAGCGCCGTGATAATGTGACATTACAGTAACGGGAAAAAAAAAAAAAACACCACGACGAGCTAAAGTAAAGCTCATTAATCCGTGGAAAAGCTTCTGTCCTTCCACAGCTGCCGGAAACGGCACGGGGATTAAGAAATCCATAATCATTTCAGGTTCAACTTTTTGTTTAACATGTAAAAAAAAAAAAAATCACAAACGCACATCAGGATCCATCAAAATAAAGAGCTCTAAAGTAATGTTGGACAGCCTCCTAAAATCCATCCGTCAAATGAAGTCCACCTTTATGGTAATGAGACCAGAGCTATGGAGCAGGAATAAATCATTCTCACACTCATGCTGTTAGAGGCATTGATTTGCTGCTGTGAATCTTTTTCCCATAACAACAATTCCTACTTGTTTTTTTTTTTTTTTGTTAATTGAGAAGGATCCTAATATTAATACTGTTTTCATCCATTAATCTCTACATTGCATGTTGAGAAGAAACAGCTCTACACATTTATTTCCTCACCTTTTTATTCCTCTGAAGTTACTGAACACTGGAGACTCCTTCCATACAGATTACATAAACACCTTATAGGCATGTTACTGCATTTCTACTGACCTGCTGCACACCATGAGAGTGATAGATAGATAGATAGATAGATAGATAGATAGATAGATAGATAGATAGATAGATAGATAGATAGATAGAAGTCTGTTAAAGAGAGGAAAGAAGAAAGAAAAAAGAATGAATGAATAAAAAATGAAAAAAAAAGTTAAAAAGAAACATTATTTTAAAAAAGTTAAAATCTGTTTGCTATTCGAAGAAAAAAAGAATAAGGAAAAGGGGGACATGAAAAAAAATGTGAAAGAAAGAAGAAAGAAACCACACACCTTGTGCATGTTTAAATGAATTTATGAATGTATAGGAAAGTGTTTCTTAAATAGTTTAATTTTAAAAGGAACAAGGATAAAGGAAATAGTACGTAAAAAAGACTGAATTAATGTGTCAGGGACAACCTCTGGAGGGCGCTCTGCATGCATGGATATTTTGTGTTTCATATCCTAATTAGCTCCTGTTCTAATTCCAGTATCTAGTTTAATGTTTATTTTCAGTTATTAAAGTTTTAAACATCTGCAAATACACCGTGCATGCAATACAATATCCTCACCTACTGTTTATACCGCTTTATCCTGAGTCACACACTACAGGCAATTTGGAAACACCAATTAGCCTAACCTGCATGTGTTTGGACTGTGGAAGGAAACTGGAATACCCTGAGGAAACCCACCAAGCACTGAGAGGCAGGAATCCTCACCCTGGACCCTAGAGGTGCGAGGCGACAGTGCTAACCGCTACACCAGCAGTAATCAGCAGTACAATATCCTGACAAAAAGAAAGAATGAATGGAAGAATAAATGAATGGAAAGTCATTAAATCAATGTTTAAATGGTTAAAATAAATATAATAAAATAAAGATAAGTAGAATGATAGAAAAACAACTGAACAAACAAACAAGTAAATAAAAGATTCAACAAATGGGTTGAAAAAAAAAACAATAAAAAATACAAATAGAAAGTTATTCTTTTTAATTGATGGAGGAATGAATTTTCAAATTAAGGAGAAAGATGAAGAAACAAAGCATTAGGAGAGGAAGGAAATATGAGAGAGAGAGAGAGAGAGAGAGAGAGAGAGAGACGGATTGAACAAGAAACAATTGTGTAAAGTGAAATGGTTAATGAATTTCCTGAGAGAAGAGAACGTTAATTGTGTGTGTGTGTGGCATTAAGGTGTAATTAAGTGAGGATGTGAGCCGTCAGTCAGTGTTTATGGCGCTCCTCCTCTCCTCTGATTGCTGTTAATTACTGTGAGACACGTTACAGCGCGTGGCCATGACTGTCTCTCACAACACGGAATGAAGAACGGAAAGAAAGAATTAAAGGAGGAATGAGAAAAAGGAAAAGCTGATCAGTCAAAGAATACCAGTAGTGGCTCAGTGTTTACGGGTCTGAGTTACTGATCAGAAGGTCAGTGGTTCAAGCCCGTGAGCATGACCCTTACGCGTCTCTGCTCCAGGGGGCGCTACATCATGTACGAGCCTGCACTCTGACCCCGCCGAGTCCTAACGAGCTGGAATTATGTGAAGAGAAGAGCTGCGCTGCGGTGTTCATGTACTGTACATGCTGTCGTCTTCAATGAAATGAAAAACGACAGATAGAAAGACAAGAAGTCTCGCTTTGAAATAATCAGAGAAGCTGAGAAATAATATCGACAAAGAAAGAATGAATAAAAATAAATTTGGATTCTACATGACGAGGAAATGAAGAAACAAGACGAACAAAGAGTAAATTAAAGAATTAACGAAAAAGAAAGGGGAAAGGGAAATGAATGAATGAATGAATGAATGAATTGTCTACAAATAAATAAGAAAAAAAGAAACAAAAATAAAGAAGGAACAGAATAATGAATGAATGAATGAATGAAGGAATAAATTAATGAATTGCTGGAAAAGTAAAGAACTGAAATAGCTAATGATTAATAGAAGATTTGAGGGAATGAATGTGTGCAGAAAAAACTAATGAAAGAAAGCAAATATGCTGTTAGTGGGAAAGAATGAACAAAAAATTTTGAATGAATATAAACTTATTAAGATTAATAAAGATTTAGATTAATAAATAAATGTAAACACAAACGAATGAAATGAAACAAAAAAATGAAATGAAACGAAATGAATAAGGGAAAGGTAAATTAAAAACAATTGCTAATCTCGGAAGTAAAGAAAAATACATGAATGAAATGAATGCAGAGATAGAGGCAAGAAAATGATGACAGATGGAATGTCCAGATGAAAGAGTAAAGAAATAAACTAATAAATAAAAATAAAAAAAACAAAGAAACAGATATGCTACTAGAGAATAAATGAACTATTGATTAAATATAAAGTAATAAGAAAGAAAGAAAAAATTAGGGAAAGATACAGAAACATATGTCTTAATATAGGAATAGTAATATGGAAATGAAAAAAAAACATCCAAAGAAAGAACAAAAGGATGGATGGATATAAATAAAGAAAAAGCCAAAAGTATCCAGATATTGAAGAAAAAACTATGAATGAAAGACTTTATTACTTAAGAATGCTTATTAACATGATTTATTATCTCAGCTGTGTTTAGTCAATAAAAATAAGCAATTATTTTAATTCGCTGATTGTTTCTGTTAAATCAACAACCAACAACACTGGAGTGTAAGGATAAGAGAGCGTGTGCCATCCGTATGTGTCATGATTCAAAATTAGCTTAAACAAATACAGCTAGCTAATGTTACTCTGGCTACTTGTTTACTTTTTCAATTATTAACAACTTTATAATATTAATAGCTGACGTGTTTTGAACATGAAATAGAATTCAATTCAATTCAATTCAATTTTATTTCTATAGCGCTTTTAACAATGGTCATTGTCTCAAAGCAGCTTCACAGAAATGAAAAGAAGACTTATGGAAATGTATATATGTGTAAGAAAAATGTGACTAGATAATGAGATTGTCCCTGATGAGCAAGCCGAGGGTGACGGCGACAGTGGCAAGGAAAAACTCCCTGAGATGGCAACAGGAAGAAACCTTGAGAGGAACCAGACTCAACAGGGAACCCATCCTCATCTGGGTGATAACGGATAACAGAAATTGTATAACATCATGTGTGTTATGCAGATGAAAGTTCCATAAACAGAAGTTAATTTAAATTAACACAAAGTCCAGTTCAGCACAGGGACGAGTCAGCAGGTGCAGAGGGCAGATGGGGGTCTGGATCACTGGGAGCTCAGGAGCAGCATGTGTAGATCCAAACCAAAATGAAGAAGAATCCAGCTGGAGTTGGTCTTTCTCTGGATGCCTCTGGGTCAAAGCAGGGTCGGCCTCTGTCTACTGAAGCTGGCACGATCTCCAGATGCCTCGGGATGGGTGGAAAAATAAAGAGCAGGTGAAAAGAATTAGCGTGGTTGCCATTCAGGATAGATGTACTGGAGTATCAGGTAAAGAAATTAATTATGTGTACGCCAGATTAAAGAGATGCGTCGAGTCTACTTTTAAACTGGGAAACTGTGTCTGAGCCCCGAACACTGTCAGGAAGGCTATTCCAAAGTTTTGGAGCTAAATATGAAAAGGCCCTAGAAGATTCAGAATATAGAAGATTCAGAATATTAATCAAGAACAGTTGTAGATACTGATGATCAGCGCTAATGTCAGTTAGCGTTAGCTTACCCCGATACCAATGCTCTGAAGATGACTTTTAAGTCCACTTTGAATGCTTGATCACATATTTCTATACATCTGAACACATTTTCGAAGCCACAATGAAATGAACAATAAGTTCATCAACCAAAGAAGTAATTTTACTCTTGTGTGTACATTACTTATTTACTTACTAATTTACAGTTTTAGTGGCTAGATATAATTTGAAAGCAAGCTTTAACATGTTGAACTTTCTTTTTGATTATCTACCACACACATCCTGCTGCTATACACACTCGGTCACATACTCTCTCTTTCTCAAACACACACCATGCACGCACGCACACACACACACACACACACACACTCACACACACAGCCTCAGGCTCAGAGGTTCCTGCCGTTCTCGAGTGTTTCAGTGTGAGCTGCTCTGTTCTCACTCAGGCACCACAGCGGGATACACAACTCTGGGTCACCAGCATGACATCTGTTTCCCACATATTGCAGTCGTAACACATCGGCTTCCTTTTCCTTTGAGAAATATCTGATCCGTGAATGGGTTTGCAGTTTAATCCCACCAAGGGCGTGGCTTTTTTTTTCCCCCACTGTAACGTATTGGAAAAAATTCCCAGTCTCAGCATGGTGTGTAAACTGGTGCGTGGTTCTGACACATCCTCAGCCTCCAGCTGTATCACTCCAGGACATGATTTATCTCAGCTAGATATTTTCTCATGATCTTTTTCAAAATGAATTTAGTTTGGATCTATTTCCTGAAGTATTTATATAATATAATACCTCTTCAACTCTAACCAGGCCGTTACTAAGGGTAAATTAATATATACAGTTCATTAATCATAAGAGTTAGCATTCTTTATCCAGAGACGTTCATAAAACCCTGAAACATCTCATTAGCAGATAGCGACACCCACAAAACACCATAAAAAGAAAAGCATAGAGACAGCTAGGAGCATGAAATGAAGTATGAAAGTAAATCAGAAGTGAAGGTTATTTTGACCCACTTCTGTGCCAATCATTTTTTATAGATAGATAGATAGATAGATAGATAGATAGATAGATAGATAGATAGATAGATAGATAGAGGGAGACTGAGGTCAAATCTAAAGTAACATAAAATGTTAATTTCACATGAAAAAAGAAAGTGAAAGAAAAGAAGGAAAGAAAGAAAAAGCCTGTTTGTTAAAGAGAGGCAATAAGGAAGAAAAAATATATAAATATAAAATATTATCAATATTTTACAGCAAGACTCTCTATATGTTACTCAGGATATGAGCATCTGTTAAATACTGTAAAATTAATCTTGAGTGTAAGTCGTCCATTTGAAATCGATCAATTTGTGATTTACCTTAGTTAGTCTTCTTATCTGTACATTTACACACACGCAGGATATCAACATTTTGTTCCTAATCCATGTGATTTTTGTGATTACTTAAAATCTTGCGCAAACCCTCATTTGAATAATTTACAAATAAATCTGTTCATATCCACCTCGATAAATCAGTCCCAAGTTACACACGTGAGACATATGCTATTAAATGTGCTTTTAACATTTTAACGTCAGATTTTAAAAGGAACCTATTTTGCAAAAATTCCCTCTTAAATTCAGATGGGTCTACAGTTTGCTGAATAAAACAAAGAACATGAGAAAATAAATTAAAATTTTCCTTTTTTGCTGTTGTTGTGGTTGTTGTTCCAGGGCTTAAACATTCCAATTAGATTTTTCCACTCAGCGGTACCTCATTTACACAGACACAGAAACAGCGCACTCAGAAGAGGAGTGAAAATTAAGAAGTTTAAGGTATTTATCTCAACCTGGGAGGGGGGGGGGGGTATTTTAGGCTGAGCATTAACACACACACACACACACACACACACACACTGGGGGAGCTCTAAGAATTGTGTTAACTTGTTACAGAACTAGTCAAATACAGGACCTTTAATGTTAATATGTGTGTGAGGCTAATGGTGTGTGTGTGGATGGGTAGGTGTATGCATGTTTAATTATTTATTTTCAAAATTAATGGCATTTAGATAATACACCTGTATATGTGAGTTGTTATAGCTTAGCATAAAAATATATGTATGCTTATATACTGTGTGTGTGTGTGTGAGAGAGAGAGAGAGAGAGAGAGAGAGAGAGAGAGAGAGCAAGCCAGAGGAGAGGTATAGATAATTATATAAGGATCTCACTTTAAAAATGCTTTTCAGACTGGTGTGAATAAAAAGTCACGCTCTTTAAAGAAAGAAAGATGTGGATGAAAGTGAGAGAGCAGAGTTTCAGCTTAAGAGTCTGCAACTTTAAGATTTTGTTTTTAATTGTGGCCAAAATCTAATTGAAGAGATCCTGTTTCAAAGGAAAGTGCATGAGCGCCCCCTTTAGGACAAAACACACATTGCTGTCTTCCAATAGTCTGGTATTAAGACTCAAAATTATATATATATATATATATATTTATTTATTTATTTATTTTTTTTTAAGAGACTAAGCTGTTTGAGTCAATCTAATTTAAATGGAGGTAATGAATATTCTGTCTTAGTTTATATGGGAACATTCGTATGATTATGACTGTAAATTATAGAACGTGATAAGTTTCCATTCCGGAGAATGGCTAGTTCATAGTCCGTAATTCACTTTATAAGTATATGTGTGAATTCATTGCTAATAATAAGTATCAAATAAATCAGTGCTGAAATAATAAAAAGACATAACACAGTGTTATAACCAAATCAGTATCAGGTGTTAGGAGTGAACGTTTTGCCATCTGAGTAAAATAATAAGCCATAAAGCCACACATTTGATATTCAGATCAGTTTCGAATTCATTTAAACAGTATAAATCATTTATAATCTTTCCAGCTTGTGCTTGATTTAACATAATATTATACCTCACAGCCGCTGAAATCTACCTTCTGGTTGATCAGACGGTGTTGATGAATTTCTTTTGATGAACAGCAGCTGGAAATCACAAGGTTTATATGAATGCTCTTGTTTTATGACGTCATCATTTCCATAGTAACAATAGCTCAACAGACAGGGGTGTGCATGATGAAGTGCATTAAAAGTTTTTTTGTTGCTTTTTGTATTTTGTTTGTAAGCAGAAAACATTTATTTAACACTCATGGAAGGAGTCTCCAGTATCAGGGTAAAGCTTTCAGACTTCTTCAGGACAGAGGAGTTGCTGCAGCTGCTAACATGACAATCTGTGTTTTGTTTTGTTTTTTCTGTCTCATTAATATTATGAAAAGAAACAAAAAGAGGGTGCTGATGGAATTATAATGAATATAATCATATTATCTTGTTAACAATAATGTTTAATAAGAGCAGGAACTCATCTCTTCTTCAGACATTCCACAACATAAACCCGTAACTCTAAATGGATGAAAATGATGACGTGATCTCTTTGAACAAATATCAATGATCATTATTGGCTAATTACTCTGGCACAAGAGGGGAAAAGCACATTATTTGTAAATGCTGTTATGGGAAAATAATCAGTCTAAAGATGATAACAGTAACTTTGCTTCATCACACCACCCTGTTATTGATTGTTTTCCTATAAAAGCATGAAATGATCTGGTTTGCTTATCTTGAGTATCGGGATTAGATCTAGATTAGCTGAAAATGTCTATTTGGTTTACGTAAGTAACCGATTGCTTATTAGCAGTTTAAGGCAGCATTCACTTTACCAGTCTAATGTGACACAGATCGGATTTGAGTCATGTGACTTGGTCATTTGACTTGAATGAGAACGGGCAGATCGGAAGTCGTGCAACTCTTTCTGCACATGAGTAGGATGCTGATGTCATCAGTCAGCACCGGCAGCGCTGAGGTTACATAGCACTGCTAGCAACAGTGAGATTAGGCGTCTGGCTTTCTTACTTCTACTGCTAACTGCCCGCCGTCCTCCAGAGCAAAACCCCCAAGAAGATTTGTGTCTAAAATCGCATTTGTTCTTCAGAAATCAGAGAATGGTCACACAAACTTCTTGTGTTTTAACCCGGATAACGGGAGCAAAGACTTGTAGATGTGCATGTACGTGTCGTTTCAGATGACAGGTGCCTCCACATTAGAGTCAAACAAAAGTCACTTGTACTTATGAATGTGAACAGTCGTGACATGCAAGTCCGATCTGACCAAAAAATTGGAAATGAACAACGTGGCTTGTAATGTGAACGTAGCCTAAAGAGATTGATCTATGAGTGTGGGTGTGTTTGCTTTTAATTAAAAATGGTATTTTACACAGTGAGGCACGGTGGCGTAGTGGTTAGCACTGTCATCTTGTACCTCCAGGGTCTGAGTTTGATTCCCGTGTGGGTCTGTTTGCATGTTCTCCTCCGGTTTCCTCATATCATATTTAGATTTCTGTCTAAAATAAAAGCATTACACTACGAATGTAAGTGCTAAACTATGTATTTGTTTCAGATATGAGACATATGCTCTGCCATGCAGTGATCAAAACAGCCAATTGTGTAACAGCAGTGCAATGCATTAAAATTATTAGTGCCCTAGGTGATAATAATCTCTAAAGCAGTTCTCCAGTTCTGGAGGGTCAGTTTCAAGCACAATTTTGGTGATTCTTCTACTCAACCACTGCTGATTCAACTAACCTGTGATTTACTAGGTTCAGTGGGTGTGTTTAGCTGCAGGTGACATTGTGTTTTGTATTGAGAGGAGGGAACAGGTGGAGGGAAATCTAGAGAGGTGGAGGTATGCTCTGGAATGAAGGTTAGCTGTAGCAAGACAGAATACATGTGTGTGAATGTGAGGAACCCAAGTGGAACAGTGAGGCTACAGGGAGCAGAGGCAAAGAAGATGCAGGACTTTAAGTACTTAGGGTCAACGGTCCAGAGCATCGGAGAGTGTGGAAAGGAGATTGGAATGAGTGGAGAAACGTGTGAGGTGTGTTGTGTGATAAAAGAGCATCAGTGAGAAGGAAAGGAAAGGTGTCCGAGACAGTGGCGAGACCAGCGATGCTCTACGGCCTAGAGACAGTGGCACTGAAGAAAAGACAGGAGACAGAGTTGGAGGTCGCGGAGCTGAAGATGTTGCGGTTCTCTCTGGGAGCTACAAGGATGAATAGGATCAGGAATGAGTCCATCAGAAGGACAACCCATGTTAGATGTTTTGGAGAAAAAGTCAGAGTGGCCAGATTGAGGTGGTTTGGACGTGTTCAGAGGAGAGAATATATTGAATATATTGATAGAAGGATACTGAGGTTTGAACTGACAGATAGGTCTGACAGGTCTGGAGAAAGACCAATGAGGAGATTTATGGACGTAGTGAGAGAGGGCATGAAAGCTGTTGTGACAGAACAGGATGCAGAGGATATGGAGGCAGATGATTCACTGAGGCAAGCAAAGGAGAAGAAGTGGGTGTTTTTAGATGTTCGTGAATCACAAACTGGGCTGGACGCTGACCCTCCAGGACTGGAGTTAGAGATTCATGTGCTAAAGGTTACACAACAAAGTAAGGGGAAATTCTAAAGGATTAAATGTTCTGTTGATGAGAGAGGACAAAGAAGTTTGGCCAGACTGGTCAGGAACACAGAACAAAACAGTAATTTCCACTTTTTTCATCTCAACACTAGGAATCTAAAGCAACAAGCAAACTCAAACTGGACTCCTGAAGAATGTAAAATTACTATCTGATCTGATAGAGGTACGGTCAGAATTTGGCATCAGCCAGATCAATCAATTTTCCCAACGTTTCAGACTCATGGTGATGGTGGGGGGGTGAAGTGGTGTCTTGGAACACGTCTGGCACAATAGTACAAATCAAGCACCAAGTGAATGCCACAACTTATCTAAATATTGTTGCAGACCATGTGCATCCCATTATGGCCACAAAGTACCATCTACCAGCATGATAAATCCAAATGAACTTCACAGAGTCGAAGTCCTATCGAGCGTCTTTGGGATACAGGTTGGAAGCATCGAGTCATGAATGTGCATCAAATGTATGATACAATCATGTCAACATGGACCAGAATCTCAAAGCAATGCTCACATCTCAGAGGAATACGTGCCATGAAGATCTGAACATGAGCAAATGGAGGGCGCAACCAGTATTAGTACAGGGTCTGTAATAAGCGCAGCCAATCTTTTCATGGTTTCAACCCCAGCCTGTGGAATTGATTGGATTCTGATGCGTCACTTGAACGAACTCCCTGATAATCTGTTGCATGAAAGAATGCTTGATATTTTACGGTTGAGTGCTTCCACTTTAGAAGTTCACTATACTACAGAATTTCATTACAGGTTTTCACACATACAGGAGCTGATAATGCCGCAGGCGATATCTTACAATCTGTCACAGGGCTACATCTTGCACGTCTAATTAACACACACCGATAGCTCGCGAAAGGACGGATGTTGACGGCGGCGTGAAATTAAAGATGCATAAAGATTACATATGGAATATTCAATCACGTTCACTTCAAAGTCACAATCCTGAGTAAAACTCGTCAAAGATTTCTCACAGCTTGGCACAGTTCAAAGTATAAAGAGTGTTTATAGATCGGGAGAAAAAAAAATCCTTCAAAGCGCAGCGCTTCTTCTGTTAAATTGTCACAGATGGTGAGTTTGTCTCAGACGCACTGACAGCATCTGTGTTTATTTTGTCATTATGTGTTCATCTTGTACAACTTTTCCAAGGCGACACTGCTGCCAGAAACTGTTGCTAATGGAAAATTTACTGGCATAATTAGATTAGCAGAGACCAGCGGGAATTTCACCAACTATTTTTATTTATGAAGATCATTTTCGTTGAGAAATGGCCTCCGTCTAACACTCTGAAGAAAGCAAAAGGATTCTGATGAAGACGGACAAAAGAGAAGCATATAGTAATATATATATATTCAATAGATATATATGTGTGTGTGTGTAAAGAGCTGTTTATTTAATATTGATGGAAGGAACCGACAGGGTCAGTGTTTTGTCACAGTTTGCCACAGTCAAGAGATAAAGCTGTAGCTTTTCTGCCATCTTCAGGACAGAGCAGGTTATACTTATAGTTCCTTGTTTGCCTCTTAGTTTGCTCGCTTGATTCTTCGTTGTCTTACATAGTTGGTTGGTTGACTTGTTGCTTACTTGGTTCTGTGCTTGTTTGGTTGCTTGATGGTTTGGATGCTTACTTTCTTTCTAGCTTGATTAGTTGGTCTGTTAATTGTTTGCATGGCTGTTCGGTTGGCTGGTGTGTTGGTTGTTTGCTTGCTTGAGTGACTATTTGGTTGGTTTGTCAGACAGTTTTTTGCTTCTTTGCTGGCTTTTATGGTTGGATTTTGGTTGGTTGGTTTTCTTGTTCCTTTTTTGTTGTTTTTTTTAATGGTTGTTTGGGTGTGTTTACATGGTAAGAAGCTTGTGAAGGAATAACATTTTATGAGTAATAAAATAAGTGAGAAAAGGAAATAACTTTGTACCCCAACATTAAAAGCATCACAAAAGTGTGATAAATTAATAAAAATGCAATAGTGGGCTGTAAAAGTATGAGGAATACAACACATCAAGACATGCCTTTTCAGGAAAATAATCACCTTCAGATTGGTACCATTGCTCATTACACCACTCTGTTGCTGATTATTTGCCTGACACCGAGTGTGTTTCTTTCCTTTTCAGTGCTTTTCATGACCAGTGTTTCCTTCTGACTGTATTGTTGAATGAATGCACATTTGTTTCTATTTATTTATCTATCTATCTATCTATTTTCTAACTTGTTGCCAATGGAAGTGTTCACACTTGTCATGCCAGGAAAGCAACCTTTAAAGTAACCTTTGAACCTTGAGAGAGAGAGGTGATTGAAATTCCTGGTCACCATGTGCCTTGCGGCTCTTTTGTCTGCTACCATGAGTAATTAATTACAGATTGGCAAAAGCTTTGGTTTTCTTTTCTTCTCCTGATATAAAAAAAAAATAAACATGTCATTTTACCTCAGAAAAAAAGGTTTACAGAAGGATGAAGCTCTGAAAAGGCACAAACAAGTCATTAGTTGCTGTGTTTACACACACTGGAAAGTAGAAGTCCAAAAAGCAATGACATATTTTACAGAATACGCGAGCAAATGTCACGTCTCTCCATCACTAACTGTTTAAACAGCACTCTGTTGGAATGTCAGGATTTTTCTCACTTAAATGCTCTTGCTCCCCCCCCTCACCTCTCTCCCTCTATCTATCTATATCTTTGTGTACGTGCAATGATACATTTCATCACCTCTCTCGTCTCACCGTCTCCGCTCTCCTGGGAGGATGCCGTAAAACTTGCTGAAGGTTTCATCAGATACATTTATAAATACGGGCCTAACAGGTGTCCCAGTCCCTCATGTAATCTTCAGCAATGCACACACACACACGTGCGCGCGCAAATAAACTATATTCTATATACAAAGTCACAGAAGGCAATTTGATGCTTCAAAATTCACAAATCCATCACACACTCTAACACACACCAGTGTTTCTTCTTTTTATAAAAACAGAACTATTGTAGTTTCCCTTCACAGAAAATGAGACGATTACTATTTTTAAAATATTACATATAAATATTATGAAAAAATATTCTTCTATAATTTTTTCAAAGGAAATACATTTAGAATTGGTGGCACGATGGCGTAGTGGTTAGCACTGTCGCTTAGCATCTCCAGGGTCGAGGGTTTAATTCCCTCCTACGGGTCTGTGTACATGGAACATGTTCTCCCCATGCTCGGTGGGTTTCCTCCAGGTACTCCGGTTCCTGGGTTTCTCCAGGTACTTAGGCTAACTGGTGTTCCCAAATTGCCCATAGTGAGTGGGTGAGTGAGTGGGTGGGTGGGGGTGCCTTGCAGTAGATTGATACTGTGTACCCCAGCTTGTGCCCGAAGTCTCCTGGTATACGCTCCGGACTTCAGAAATTTTGAAGTTTCTCTCTCAGCTCTCCATTCACTGGAAATAAGGCAACAAGTATTACTTATTATATTATATTATATTACAGTACAAAATCAAGTTTTATTTAACACTTAAGGAGAACATCTCTTGTTTGTTTGTTTATCTGTTTTTGGTGAAAATGTAAACAATAATGGGATAAGAGCAATAATTCATGAGTAATTTTTGGTTGTCAAAATGTTGTGGAAATGTTAATTTGCCAATGTTACAAAGGCTGGGACACAAATTTTTATGTCTATAGTTTATTCTGTCCACATGGTCAAATATATTGATTATTTCTGTGGCAGTTACATAAGGGGTCGGTTTGCCAGCTCGAATCCCGATTGTCATTCACACACTACGGGCAATTTGGGAACGTCGATTAGCCTAATCTGCATGTCTTTGGACTGTGGGAGGAAACCGGAGAACCCGGAGGAAACCCACCGAGCATGGGGAGAACAGGCAAACTCCATGCACATAGACCCCGAGTTTGGAATCAAACCCCTGACCCAAGACATGCAAGGTAACAGTGCTAACCACTAAGCCACCATTTGTATTGGGTTGTTCTTACCCAGAAGTCAGAATTAATTAAACAAACTGCCTCTGCGACAAGGTAGGTACGCACTTATTTATATTTATGTTGCTCAGTGTACTTATTGGTGTGGCCTGTAAAGGATTGGCACCTCGTCCAGGGTGTACCCCACCTTGTGCCCCAAGTCTGCTGGGATAGGCTTCAGGTCCCTGTGACCCTGTGAGGGTGTGTGTTGAATCAGTCATTCAACATCACAAGTTATCCCAACATCACAACACAACACTGGCCGGATGTTGTGTTTTGGATGGATGACATCGCAACCTGATTAAACCTACCTGTATAGGACAAGGTCATACAAATGTTAGAGTTCCTGCTGGTGATGGTAAATGAGCATTGGTGGATCAGTGGTAGAATTCTCGCCTACCATGCGAGCAGCCGAACAACCATGTCAGTAATTCTGTTTCATCACTCCACCTCACAGATGATTATTTTTCTTTAAAATTTAAATTAATCTGATTAAAATGAGACATTTTTGCATTTGTTCATAATTAGTAATCATTGTTGCAGTCCTCTTATACAGCACTCCTTCAGTTAACGACTATAAATTCATTCACATAATTTTTATGTTTCCTTGTCTGAAAAGCATCTTTGAAAAAAAAAAATCCCAAACTAACACTAATACAGCGTGTCCTTGTTCAGTCGGACCATCTTCTGTAATGAATCAGTTTGATATCGAGTGCTGTCGCTACCTCGCTGAGATGTGATTATATAAAATGCTCCTCTGTGAGAAAGAAAATAATATGCTATAGACAAAAGCATGGCTCAGTGACACGTAGACTTATCTTGTATAATCGGAGCCAAGTCAACAGAAGGACAAAGCAAAGGTCATCAAGGCTCTGGGCTGCAAACAAACAAACACACAGAGAAACGCAAACAGCTATCTAATCTGTGCACCTCCATCGATCATTGATCTCCTGTTGAAATCTTTCTTATCAGAAACAATTGGTTGGTTCATGTCTTTCAGAGGCAAAAAGTAAACACTGGGACACACAAGGTCATGTCTCGAGTCAAGTGGAGCATCTTTACTCGCACAAAAGAATCACGTCCCGGTGCCTTTTAAACCCAGAAATTTAGAGCCAGTATTGATTCAGTGGTTAAGATTATCTATCAGAAGGTCAGGGGTTCAAACTGCAACATGCTGCCACTGTTGGGCCCCTGAATCGTGTCTGCCAACCCCAGGCTCTGACCCCAGCTTCCTAAGCAGTGATACGTAAAATAAAAAATAAAAAAAAAAAGAATTTCATTCTTCATGAGTTGAATAGCTTCTGTCAATTTTTTTATTGTCCACTGATGGCACATTGGAGGAGGAGTCGTGCTAGCCTTGTTCCTTCTTAGTTGGTAACTGTCACTTATAGGGGAGACAACCAGGGACTCCTTGCTTCCTGATGAAAATAACCATAAGAGCTTTCTCATCATGTGAACTATGAGAACAATGTTTTGGAGATACAGTACACATTCATCCATTCATTAATATGTTCATTTTCTTTACTGCTGATCCTATTCACGGTGTCTATCCAAGGCAACTTTGTGCACAAGGCGGGGTTCACTCTGAGGTACACCCTGGATAGGGTGCCAATCCATCATAGATACACACCACACATTCACGCCCTACAGTCAATTTGGGAACATCAATTAACATTTAAGAGATGACAGATTGTGAGGTGGTTTGGACGTGTTCAGAAGAGAGATTGTGAGTATAATCTGTAGAAGGATGCTGAGGATGGAACTGCCAGGCAGAAGGTCTAGTGGAAGACCAAAGAGGAGATTTATGGATGATTTATGAGAGAGGACATGAAGTTAGTTAGTGTGAGGGAAGAGGATGCAGAGGACAGCATTAGATGGAGACAGACCCCTGTGGCGACTCCTGAAAAGCAAAGAAGACGGAGAATTCGAGTAATCTGCATGTCTTTAGGCTGTGGGAGGAAACCAGAGAACTCAGTACGGGAAACAACGTACAATGGCCATGCACACAGACCCTAGGTGGGAATCAAACCCTCCAACCTGGTTGGGATTCAAGGTGGGAATCAAACCCTTGAAGCTTAGTGCTAACCAATAGCCACCACGCCACCTTAAATCTTTAATACAAGGTGTGAATAATTCTGTGAATAATTAGATACATAGATAGATGGAGTTTGCATGTTCTCACTGTGCTGGGTGAGAAATTATTGAGAAAGAGAATATGTTAAATGGATTCGATGATATTTAGAGCTTAATCCTGTAGGATTAAGGGACTAACTCCTGTGTCAGGAAACATTTTGACAAATTCGTCACCACTGTAAATTTTTCCCAGGAGGGTTGCCAAAACTTTTGCACCTGCAGAACATTACACATTACTCAAACACGCAAACAGCTCTTGCAAAACCCTGGCGTTTTTGCGTCAATACTGTTCACATGCATACACACAAGTGCACGAATCCCCAAGCAGGCACTGATATTATAAGTGTAAAGTACAGTACAGTGGAACCTTGGATTATGAGCATAATTTGTTCCACAAGTGGGCTCGTGTTCCAAAACACTCGTAAAACAAATAATCATTTCCCATAAGAAATAATGAAAAAACAAATTATTCGTTCCACAGCCCCAAAAAATAAATACATAAAAATAATTAATACAATCTATAAAATGAAAATAAAACAAATTAATCTGCACTTTACCTTAAAAAAAAGTACAAATAAATCCTGTTTCCGTTGGTGCGCACAGGCGCTGTGTGTGTGTGTGTGTGTGTGTGTGTGTGTGTGTGTGTGTGTGTGTGTGTGTGTTGAATTAGCCCCTTCCCTCGCCTCGTTTTACAGGAACACTCCCTCTCCCTACCTCGCTTTTTAAGATTCACAACAGACACACACAAACACACACACACACACACACACACACACAACGAAAACACCGTTTTAACAGGAAAAAAAGAAATCTCTCTGACCTGGCGAGAGACTGACGCTCGGTGTCCAAATAAGAGTCGTATGTGTGATATATACTCGGTGCTCGTAAACTAATACTTGCTCGGTTTCCAATTAAAAAATTATTACAAATCTTTGCTCGGTTTGCGGAACACTCATAAACCACGTTACTCGCAATCCGAGGTTCCACTGTATGACTGTGTATTTTAAACATCACACACTATCAGTACATGTGAGTTATTTGTATTTTTCTCGAAATGTACTGTAACACTCAGACATCTTCACCTCCTACTCATCCCCACTCACTTCTTCATCTCCTCCTGATCCTTCTATTACCTCTTCATCTCTTGCTCCTCATGCTTTTTCACATCCACTTTCTCTTAAGTCTTCACCTCCTCCTTATCCTCATCTTCCTTGTCCTATTACTTCACCTTCTCCTAATCCTTCACTTCTTCCTATTTCTTCTTCACATCCTTGTCTCCCCTCTTTCCCTGCTTACTTTTTCCACTTCTTCGTCCTCCGCTTCCTCCTCTTACTTCTTCACCTAGTTGTCTTCATCATCGTCTTAATTCTTCACATCCTCCTACCCCTTAGATTTCTGTTACTTCCTGACTACCTTGCACTGATCCTCCTCTTCCTTCTTCATCCCATTGTCCTCCTATTTCCTCCTGTCCTTACTAATCTCTTCCTCCTAATCTCTTCATCTCATCCTCCTCTTAATTCTTCACCTCCTCAACTTTTCCTCCTCTTCCTCCTTCACCTCCACCTCATTGTCCTCCTCTTCCTGTTAATTCTTCTCATCCTCATCCCCCTCAGCTTTCTGTTCCTCTTTTCCATTCCTCACCTCCTGAAAAAAAATTTTTTTTTGCCCTCTGTTCCTCTTAAACGTCTTAATTTTTCACCTCATCCGCCATGTCATCCCCTCGCCCTTTTACGTCTTCACCTCCTCCTTGTCCTCAATTCTTTACATCCTTCTCCTCATACTCATCTCCTCCCTCTTATTACTCCATCTTTGTTCTCATCTTCCTCCTTCCTCGTTGTTCCTTTGGCAAAAGTTGTGTTATAAATTTACAAACCGGGTGTATAACAGCGACTGTGCATTCGGTTTGCCATAGCTGCAGCGTGCATTGGCTACAAATGGATTCAGAGACTCAAGAATTTTATTTATTTAATAGATGTGCCCGAGTCTTCGTTCACATGGAATTTAAATTGCACACTCATAAGTGCGTATTAAAAAATGTACATCGCCATCTGGTGAATTTTGAAATTAACGAATGATTTTTTTTCAAGGTTGATAAAAGGACATTTCTCATTTAAAATTTAAATTAGCATATCTTCTCTTCCTGTGGGCCGATTGTGATGAAACTAAGCCTATATGTTACCTCAAGCTCGGCCAAATACACCTGTTAAAACGTCATTAAAATTCCTTCAGTAGGTTTTACGTGATGTGTGCACAAACAAACAAACAGAAACAAAAATTCCAAAACCATCTTCATGTGTTTTATTACTCATCTTGCGTTCCACCAAATATTTTTTGGCAAATACCTTCATTGTACAGACACGCCCACTGTACAGTTTTATTATGTGTATAGGTTTGTTTGTTTATTTATTTATTTGGTCAAATTAAATCTTAACTCGTTGTGTGTTTGTTCATTTTATACCAACACTTTGTGTGCACCAATACTCATATATGAATAAACTGAGTTTCCCACATCTCACACACACACACACACACACACACACACACACAAGCAGCATGGAGACATAAGAATGGACGAAGACATTCGCTTAGTCACATACACACTACATGTTTGTGCAGACAGAGCAACTTGCTATCAGATGTATCTTTACATCATTACCACACACACACTCACACAAACACACACAAGCAGCATGGAGACATAAGAATGGACGAAGACATTCGCTTAGTCACATACACACTACATGTTTGTGCAGACAGAGCAACTTGCTATCAGATGTATCTTTACATCACTACCACACACACACTCACACTAACACACACTAACACACACCAACCTCTGATATGTATTGGTTTATCTGCCATCTTTTCCACAATACGGTGGATTTTTATCATTTGAGCAAAACACACAGGTAGTAATTGCTTTGTGTGTAGGAATTGATTTATGCGTGTGTGCCTGTGTGTGTGTGTGTGTGTGTGCCTGTGTGTGTGTGTGTGTGTGTGTGTGTGTGTGTGTGTGTGTGTGTGTGTGTGTGTGTGTGTGTGTGTGTGTGTGTGTGTGTGTGTGTGTGTGTAATGAGGGGTGTAATAGGGCAGCTGAGTCGCTGCTGTACATTTATCAGATCGATACCTACTGCAGTGTGTAACAGAGCTCACTGGGAGAAAGCACGACATCAGGGGCAATTTTAAGAACATCAATGTACATAAACACACACACACACACACACACACACACCTTGGGGGTTTGAATTGCTTGCTTATTGGGTTTTCTCTGGTTACTCCTCCACAGTACCAAAACTGGCATTTTCAAATTTCCCAGTGTGTGTGTGTGTGTGTGTGTGTGTGTGTGTGTGTGTGTGTGTGCGTGTGTGTCCTGTCTTGTACCCTGAGTTCCCTGGCATATGATCCAGGCCCTCTGCAACCCTACACAAAATAAGTGGAATGGAAAATGGACAAATGTATGATATAACTTTGTGTGTGTGTGTGTGTGTGTGTGTGTGTGTGTGTGTGTGTGTGTGTGTGTGTGTAGATGCCAGCAGAAACTCTTTCAGCCTTACATTTCAGCATGCCCTTGATGATTTTCCCCCAGGTCTCCCTCAGGTAGAGTGTATCACACACTTCACATACCACTGTCCACTTCCAACAGATACACACACACACACAGACACACACACAAACTACATCAGCAACCAAAGGCAAATGTTTTCTCAGAGATGAACTCACACGTTTCTGTACAGTGGGTTATGGAGATAGATTCTATTGATTCGCTGGTGTTTGTAGATGCTGCACAAACACCACGTGCGAACTTCCCCGCTTACCTTCGCACACAAAAACATTCACAGATGCTTATGCACACACTCTTACTGCAAACCAGGACACACAATTCTCAAAGCTCCTAAAGACAACTCTCTTCTTTCTGTCTGTAATCCAATGGAAAAAACTCTCTTAATAAATCTGTAAAGCTCGATTTGCAAAACATTTAACCCAGAACTGAACGTCTAAGCCAAAAGTGATAAACTGAAAATGCTTATGATTTAAAGCAGTGAAATACAAACAAAGACTTGTTCATAGCCAGGTAACTACAGTATGCCAGCCACTAATGCTTAGAGAAATCAAAGCCACAAAACTACATTAGAGCTCAGGAGTATGTTTAATAGTAAAAGTATGAGCATTTATTTACGAAGGTGAAGAGAACTCAACAGCTGTGTAGCCTTAAGGAAACCAGTTATCAGTGAGACTAATTACAAACAAAGCTTTTTAGTTGTTCCTTGTTACACAAGGCTTTGGGGACTTATAATCAATATCACATCCCGTGCTGCTTATAAGAGTCCGAAGGCTCGTGAGGAGGACACCGAAATAGGAGTGTGTTAGAGTGTTCTGCCCCTCATGACGTGTCGTTACATCATCGTGACCAAAAGAGGTAGATGAAGTGATGCTGTTATGATCTGGGGTTGCTACTGTGGGTCAAGTTTAGGTTCTGCAACATTATGTGGCCGAAATATGAAGTCAGCCAACAACCCGAATGTACTGAATGACCAGGTTTTACCATCTAAGGATTTTCCATGCACATATTCCAAGACGGTGATGCTAGGATTCATCACGCTCAAGTTGTGAAAGACAAGGACAGGGACACAGAAACAGATTTAATTAAGTGGATTGGTATGCTTTACATTGTATATTCGTGATTCATGTCAAAGGCGTATAAGACTCACCTCTGTTAGACTTAAGAACAAATCGGATTTACGAAGATGCGGAATGGAGCTTGTTCGTAAGTTGGGGACTACCAGTACGGACATCTGTGCGTACGTAACTTCTACACAATAAAGCACAATGGAGCTAACCAATGAGAAAGTAGACGATTAGTAGGTCTTCCTTGCCATGGTTGAGGGTTTGAATATTTCATGTGCTTTGAGTCGACATATTGCCTCCGTGCTTGGAGGTTTTCCATTGGGTACTCCAGTTTTCAAAATCATGTATTATAGGCTTTGATTGGAGGCCTATAATTACTTTTGAGCAGGTATGATTGGCTTTTCCAAATTGTCTGACGTTGGAATATTCAGCAATGTAACATGCCCTACAGAAATGACCATAGGTGCAAAGTCATTGCAGTCAACTTTTACCTACTTTTAATGAATAGATGGATGGATGGATAAACTGCAATACCTCATAGTTTACTGTATTGTACAAGATTAACTGCATGTTAATACAAATATCAAATTAGCCAATCACACAGCAGCAACTCACAGCTTTTTCAGCTTCTTTATCTATGATCAAGATGATCTACTGAAGTTCGAATGGAATTCCTGAGGAGCCAGAGCTGCCATGATGGCACAAGAGGCACCTGCAGTACACTAGTTTGGGCTTAATGGTTTGCATTTTAATGTTATATATGAAATAATAAAGACAATAAAGATAAAACTGAAACTTCCATAAAAAGAAAAGTGGGAATGCTTGTGCAATCTACAGTAGATATAGATAAGGGATGGATGGTTTATAATCTTTCCTCATCAGTGTGACAGTTTTGTGTAATTTATTTGGTCTATTATGTTGATTTATTAGACAATTTTAATAACAATACTACATTCAATGATTGTTTATTCATATATCCTAAATGAATAGGCAAACACACTTACTGCATGATGTCTCTAATGCCTCTAGTTCATTTAGGTGTTTCTAATGAAGCTGCATGATTTCTTGTAGTGTTAATTTAGTCAACAAAAATAATGACAAAAATAACAACTATTTTCATGTGACTAAGAGGAGACGATTATGAGACGTCACGGAAATCAATGAACAATGACAGTGACGAAATCAATATTGTTGACAAAAAAAAAAACGAGACTAAAATGAGGTTTAAAAAATATATAACTATTTTTTTTATATATCGGTATTTTCGGCAACATATAATTTTCGTTACAATCCACTGCGATATGGTGTTCATTCATTACAGCACAAGCAGCTGTATTTCCCGGGTCACAGAGCGTGGCATTTCAGAAGGAATTTACGTGCACAGTGACGGGATGTTAGAAGCTCAGTCATCTTCAACTCTTCGTCATCACAGCAGTATTACTCAGACCAAAGAGAAGAGAAGATATTTGGGCTCATTTTCTTCATTTTGAACCAGAGAAAAAAAAAAGCTGATGTGTCATAATATCATAAGGGGAAACGGTGGGGAAACACAATTGTTGGGAAAAATACCAAAAACCTGAAGAGACGCATCAAGGCATACCATAATAATCACCCAGTTTTACAGCCTCTTTGTGGTAATTATCTTACCACATGTTAACATAATTATATTATGATGTATTTTATTTAATTTCATAGTTAAACCCAGAGGTGGAAAATGTAACGAATTACATTTACTTGCGTTAATGTAACTGAGTAGTTTTTTTTTATTTATTTTTTTTGTGCTATGTAACCTAGTCACTTACATAGTGCAAAGAAAATGTTCAGGATTGAATAGAGAGGGACACAGATCATCTTATACACAGAAGATAAATTTATGGCATAGATATGGCCGTGCAAAATAAAATGAAAAAAAAAAGGGTGTTAGAAAAAGCCCACTCTTACACCCTATACACATCTTTGTGCCACTTTCAAAAAGCAGTTCCTGTTTAACTGAAGACATAAGTTAACATTACATACCTGGCGTTTCCATTGTGTTTTTTGCTTCTTACCATACACTGCTTTACACTGCAGACAGACACTGTTACTAGCAGGAGCAACACTTCTGTAACCTGAGGTCAGTCCATGTGCTGGTTGTACACAGTCACAGCTACAGAAAGATGCTTATTGTGTGTCCATCCAGTTTAAAATGACCAAAATTCAGACCCTTTCCATCCAGAATCCAGACCCCTTGCTTTCTATCCAACAGGTGGCTGATCATTTTAACTGTCACAACTGATTTTTTTTTTAAGAGAGAAAAATACAACATGAGCATGATAACACAATAGAATAAACTACTGTATATCATCATCATCATCATCATCATCAATCACACTAATGACCATGCATAAACACAACAAAAGTTTTGTAATGTCATACAACAAATTTTAAAAATACTGCTTGAGGCAGTATTTTAGCCACCGGGAGCTAAAGTGTTTGTGCTACATAACATCACAGAAAGCAGTGTTCTAAGCTAACCAAAAAGTGAACCAAATAGCTACCATGAGCCAAATGTCTCCAAAACTGGGTAAAATAATTTGGAATATTTACATCACAGCTAATACTGACAAACATCACATAAGGCATTAGCTTAGCCACCGGGAGCTAGCAGGTTTGTGCTAAGCTACATAAGGCAGTATGGTAGCATGAATAGCAGTGTTTCCTACATGCTACCCTACACTATGTATGTAAAAATTAAATAATATGACATTTATATTATCAGAATAAGGATTATATGAGACTTAATAACTCACCCATGGTAACAGCTTGCTGGATGGATTCTGGTGGAGCAAATAACTCTTTAAAACACACCCGTTCTCTGTCGGAATTTCAGAGTTGTTCTGAAGAAAAGATAAACTCCTCCCACTGTCCAGAACATTCTGTAGAGCTTCAGAAACCTGTACAGCGCTTGACATCTTCCACACGTGCAGGAAACTCATTGAATCTATGTGTGCGCGCGCAGGGGGCGTGGTCTTGTATGTAGAGTGCTTCTACAGCTGTTTTCCCTGTGAATAGCATGTGGGCGTGTCCTGCCTCCGGTCATTATCAGATAATGAAGTGTGATGATTTCTCTCTCTCTCTCTCTCTCTCTCTCTCTCTCTCTATATATATATATATATATATATATATATATATATATTATTTCTCATGTCAGTGTGTGTATTCGCAGAGTTTCTGTTAATTTCAGTGACTAGTTTCAGAAAGATATTCACGGAGACAGAGACGGCTGAAAGCTCACCCTGTTTATCTTCTTTATTTTACAAAAGCACAGTGTTTTGTTCATATAGTGAGTATACATAAATAAACGTAGACCCTTTACAGATTCAAATGATGTACTACACTTATATGATCAAAAATGACGGAGCATTTTCAGTTCTTTTTATGGTTACCAGGAAAAAAAATGCACTTGGACCCCCGGCGGGTCCGCCGACTTCTAACGGTTTTAAAATAGAACCCTGAACCGTTCTTTTGCTGTCCGGCCCAACCCTAGACTGGGACGTAACGCCATATTTAAGTGAGCACTTTGATTTTCAAGCACAAGAAAGACAACAGCTTTATTATGCAAAGGTGTTCCTGCAGTTAACTTGAGATTTATATCTGCTCATCTTTTTTGAGATACGCTAGAATGAATCCCACCCCCGCTGTTAAAAAAAAAAAAAAGTAAATTTTTCATGCGCTACTTTTTACTTTTACTTGAGTAGATTTTTATAATGGTAACTGTACTTGTACTTCAGTAAAAATTTCACTGAAGTAACAGTACTTTTACAAAATGTTAGTACTCTTTCCACCTCTGGTTAAACCATTGCCAAACACATTAAGTTAATAGGTTAGCAAATGATTGTAACCCATAGAAGCTACAATATCCCTACAACAGTCCATGTGGGTAAATTCATATTTACAAAAAAAAAAAAAAATAATAAAAAAATGTTTTAAAACACTGTATTGTCCATACTGCTCATATTGTTTTTAGTTTTAAAAAGTTGTTGTGATGGTTAAAAATAAATATAATTATCTGAAAACATCTGATTAAAATATACAATTTTAAGTGTTAAGATAATTATTACAGTGAAAAAGCTTTAAAAATGGTTTTGCCTAGACTAGATTGACCGTAGGGTTAATTAATAATAATAATATTGCTAAAATGTTACGTTTTCATTGACTAAAACTAAACTAAAATACTTACAGCTTTGTTTGACTAAACCTAGACTGAAATCTCCAGACTTTTAGTCGACTAAAACTTGACTAAACAAAAATAGGATAAGATTGACTAAATATGATAAAAACTAACAGGGACATTTATCCCGGCACTAAGACTACGACTAAAATTGAAAATAGCTGACAAAATTAACACAAGTTTGTTATATCAATGAGTATATCAATGTGATAAGTGTGTGCGATTTTGTTATGAATGTGTTTAGATGAGTGTTTACATGAGAGTGTTCTCGGTTTTCAAGTCAGTGTTTCATTTTACTCATAATTCATTAAGGTTTTTTAATGTGTCAGCGGTTTAGAGAAACTGGCATGGACAGGCATTGTTTCTGAAAGCATGTTAAAGCAACAAAAAAAAAAATTTAATGAACCTGAAGAAATTCATTAGACTTTTGAAATATTGTTTTTTTACATGAAAATATTTGCTTCATGTTTTTTTCTCTCCTTTTTTTCTTTTATAGAGGAATACTAAAATTATAATATTTGTATAGTTTCCAAAATTCAGGTCAAAGGTAGCTTCTTTATCTATGAAGTCAGTTCCAAGTAGGTGATAGTCTTTACTAACGCACACACTGAAAGGGGTGTGAGACTGGCAGTGGGCAGGGCCAGAATGACCTAACGTGGGGGATTTCCTTTGTTGATCAACAGATTATAAGCACTTAAATTCTCTCTCACAGTCACACCCACACTTATACACGCTTACACACCTTTACACACACACAAACACTCTTCTCTTGCCTTCACAAGACTGTGTACCAGATCGCCGTTCCACTTCGGACTCTAGCAGTGCAAAAGATGCTGCAATCTCTGGGTTACCAGTTCAAGGTGAGTAAAACAACAGTTCAATAAGTAAATAAATAAATACTCTTTTAACATTAATTAATAGACTGAAATGTTTAATGTAAAGTGTCTAAATGGTTTTAATATTCTCATGTAAAAAAATTATGAAATGATTCCTCGTTTTTCTATTTATGTTTTTTTCTTTTAATTTTAAATAAAAAAAACTGCAGTCAAATATTAAATAATAAAATTATACCAATACATAAAAAAAAATTGCACAAGTTTTATTTGTTTGTTATTTTCTTTCTTTTTTTCTGTAATTTATTTATTTACTGACTATGAATTATAATTCATTTTTGTTTTTTCATCATTTTAATTGTTTTATTTTTTCTTACTGTTCATTACATTCTTTATTTTATTCTTAGTTCAGCTATTTTGTCTATACGTTTTAATACACGATGAGGTAGAATATACAACATGCATCATAAATAATAAATGAATTGGATACTGTAGGTTTCCAGGTTTCTATATGTTTCTTCTTAAAACCCATCGATAAAATGTTTCAGTCTTATCTCAAGGTTAAATATCACCTCACATTGCAGCGTATGTCTCTGTAATGCTAATTAGCATTTCTAAGCATGCTTGTTCAGGTGCTAATGAGAGGTTTTGGTGTAAATGATAAATACTCTTTGTCTTTATCAGCTTTTTGTTGTTGTGCAAATGAAGTCAGCGCACATCGTCTTTGTTCTTTGATGGTACAACACTTAGTCAATGTCCTGTGTATCGTATCTTTAAACCGAGATATCGTCATGAAACTAGCTGATTGCTGATTTGAACATTGTGTAAGTGTTTGTGCTTGATACGCAGGATCAATAGTCAGGCGACGTCGATATGAATGCAATGCAAGTGATGTAAGGATTCTTCTAGAAGCTTTACATCACGTCTTTTAAACCCCCCGACTTTAGTCCTGAGCATTTCATTGTAGCACAAAGCTAAATAGATAATCAAAAAGTAATTACACCCCATAATTTGTTGAGGTTTGGGTCTTCTGAAAGATGTATTTTTGCAGTTTGAAGATCTCTTCAGAACAACTTTCAGAAATCTTCTATATGTAGGTTATTAGCATCTAAATCTTAGCTGCTTAAAATTGTAACACATTTTGGTTACACATTTGGTAATCTTTTGGATATCTCAATTTGTTAATTCTCCTGGAGGTTTGCTAATAAGAGCTGTTAGCATGAACCTGTACTACTGTCAGAGCTGCTACGAGAATTAATCAACACCTTCTGATCAATCAGAATACAGAAATATCTTTTTAAAGACATTTTGAGTAAAATTTCAGAAGAATGTTTGAGTAAAAGTCTGTAATAGTAATAATGAAGAATATAAATGACCTGAGAATGGGTTTAATTTTATTGGGAAATTGAGTAAACAGAACTGGGAAATGTCGATCTGGATCACTTTAATGAGGCTAGCACTAATGTTCTAGCAGTGTACAGTAGACACACCAGGGAGAACTTTTTTCACACAAATATCTCTCATTTGCAGTGTTCAGAGTTTGACCTTTGATCATGCATGGTCTATATGCAGTTCTACATGCAGAGGTATCGATCCTTCAGATAACGTCCTGCTCATGCAGTTAGAAAACATATCTGTGCAAATCACCAAAGTATGATGTGGGTGCCTGAAGATACAGTACATCGATCTTTACACTGAATATACAGTAGCTGCTCCGCTGAGACGTCAGAGTTTGCATCTGTTGCTACTTTAGCTCTGGAGCTCTAATGCTAATGTAGCCTTAGGTACTGGAAGGCACACTTCCTATCCTCTGTAAACATGGGACAAGCCAAATTTCCCCTCAGGTCTTCAGGGTCAGCTGATACTTCCAGCTTGCAAAACCTTAACTCACTCTTCCTTCCTTCCTTCCTTCCTTCCTTCTTTCCTTCTTTCTTTTTGTTCTGCATCCCATTATTTATTTCTTTTTTAATTGCTAGTTCATTTGTTTGTTTTTCTTTCTTTTTTCTTCTTCATCCCATTTAGTATTTATTTATCATTTATTAACCTTATTTTAAGTTCATTTTTTATTTGTTCATTTAAGGTTTTCTCCTTCTGCGTGTCTTCCTTCTTTCCTCTTTTTCCTTCAGACATTCTTTTAAATTTTTCTTAATTTTTTATTATTTGTTTGATTAATTTTCCCTGTCTGCTTTCTTTCTTTCTTTTTCCCACTTTTATTCAATAATTACATTTATTAATATATTTGTCTTTTATTTGTTAATTTTTTTTTCTATATCTACATTCTTTTCTTCATGCATTATTGTTTTTTTCTAAATTTTTATTTTTAATCATATATATTTTTAAATATTTAATAAAGAAATTAATTCAAATTCAACTAACTTTATAAATAATATTAATAAAAAATAACAATAAACTAATTATTTAGTTATTTTGTTTGGTTAATTTCCCTGTCTTTTTTTCTTTTATTTATTCATTTGTATTTCTTTGTTTGATCCTTTCTCTAGTTCATTCATTTGTTTGTTTTAGTTTTCTACATCTCCATGCCATTTTTCCTTATTTCTTTTCTTTCCTCCCCTCTTGTCCTGAGCCTCTGGCTGATGGTTATTCTGCACTAAAGCACTGGCCACAGGGAGACAGTTGGTGTGATTGGTGGTGTGTGTGCTTTGATGTACTGGCCAATAGAGCAGTGTGGTTACTGACCCCGACTGGGAGGGCTGTGTCCGTGTGTGTGTGTGTGTGTGTGGGGTGGTGGGGGTTTAGTGTGATTGGTCTACGTGACCCACAGCGCACCCCGTGTGAAACGGTCTGTTGTGAGACGCCACGTTACTTCTAAAAACACAGTGAAGAAAGGCGACATCAGCAGCTCGGTCATCTCTCTGTCAGAGACATGGGTTAAAAAAATCAAAATCAAAATAAAAAACCCGCGAAACGGGACGGCGTGGCAGCGCGCGCGACACGGTAAGCTGGAGATGAAAGCAATGAGCTGTTACATTGTATCGGCTGCGAACCACGCGCCTCTCAGGGTGTTTGTTTGTTTGTTTGTTTGTTTGTTTTTGACATACAAGAGACCAACCAAAGGGAGATATTTTTTCATTGGTTTTAATGGAACAAAAATGACAAAAAGGTTGAAATCTCAAACTGTAAATACTGCAGTTAGACTCAGAGAGGCATAAACACACCGCATCAGTCCATTAAGTGCAGCAAATGTAGCTTCTACAATGAACTGTATAGATCTCCTTAAAATCGACTTTGCATTAGAGCCGTGATATTGCATGTAATAACCTTACATTACAATATTAATATTATTGCCAAGTAAAGTAGGCTTTTATTGTCATTTCAACCCTTTACAGTTTAGTACACAGGACCAGTGCTGCATACAACATAAATTAACAAAACTAACTAGTTAACTAAGACACCTAATTAGCTGACTAAAGACAAAACAAATAGACCGAAGAAAAAAAAAAAAGATCTAAGAACTATACAAAAGACAAAAAGACAGCATAAAGTGCACGTACAAATGTACAAACAAGAGCAACAACGCAACACAATGCAATACTCTACGAAAATAATAATAATATTGTAATAACTTGAGCCACGCTTAATATTTTATATAGCATATTTAAATTTTATATACTATACGTTTTGTTGCACTGCACTAAACTGCAACTCTTGCTTTAGGCCTAGTAAACTAATCTACTATTATTAAACCTCTAAACTAAACATCCTACTCTTATTCATTCATATTTGATATATTTTACTGGTACTGTCACAGTTTAGTGCTATACAGTAGATAGTCAGCTGATCCTGAGGACAAACCTGCTATTCAACTTGTATGTACATGATAATGAATTTATCGTACTTAATATAGTGTGAAGTTAATATTTGAAGAGAGTTTGGTCAGCATTGCGAGCACCATCCGCTCTAACTCCGCCCCTTCTCAAATCAAATTCAAATTTCATTTGTCACGTGCACAACCGTACACAGTACGATATGCAGGGAAATGCTTATACGACTGTTTCGTGACCTTAAAAAGGAAAAATGAAATAAAATAAGAAGGTAGGAAAAGGCAAATTGCACTAGGAAACGAATGTAAAATATAAAATCTACACGTGTACTAATATACAGATATATAGAAAGTTATAATGTAAAAAAAATATCTCACCCCCGTCCCTGGAAGTGGGCCGACCCAAGACCAAATCCCCGGGCCGTTTCTTTTTTTGGTCCCAATCCGCCCCTGCTAGACCCCGAGGCACCGCTAGCCCTGCCCCCGTGGAGTCGCGTGTGTAAGAGGAATCTGAAAATGAAGCTTAGTAAATATCCGGATCGTCTCTAATCCAGTGTGTGATGAAGGAGATGAAAAACAAATAGTAAAACGAGTGCAAGGTGCTAAACCCCAGCATGGCATCAGAGTGGATTTGACTCCGTAATGAGCAGCAGGAGAGTTCAGCTCTTACATAAACATGACTCGCTTGATACGCGACTGCCTGAGGAGACGGACGTGTTTAACACCTGATGCGATTCATAGATCCTCGTCATTACAGACAGGATTTACAGCGTCGGTTCAGGAATGTTTTATTTCTCTGTAGTTATCTAATTATTACTTTACTTTGCTTAGGAGATAAGAACATAAGGAGAACCGAGGAAACTAGTGAATGCTAATAAGAACTGCTAGCTGTATGTGAAATGTGTAGTGAAATGTTAGCTGTATTATCTAACAGTTTTGTGGAGTAACTAAAGACTAAATCGCTCAGTTAATGTTACCACTGTAAGCTTGATTAGTTGGAGAGTTTTATTCCTCTTGTACAAACAATAATTGTACGGTTAAATAAATAAATAACTAAGATAAAAATAAAAAAAAACCTTTATTAGAAAGTCTTTATTAAGGAAGAATGCTGTGTATTTGTTGCTTTTCTTTAGATTGCAACTTTTTGTTTATTACAGAATAACATCGTAATCTTTTATGACATCATAATTTCTAGCTATTTATAGTTTCATTGAAAAAAAAGCTAGTTCCTGTTCTCGGTCCCCCACACGTCAAAAACACAAAAATGCAGTTTGTCCAGTCTGACCACAACCTAATACTGGAGACTCCTTCCATAAATGTTAAAGACACACATTTCTTAATATAACTACTGCCAACGCTGCTTTTCTGGTAAATTCATCAACCTCTGCTGACCAATCAGGATCCAGAATAGAGCTCTGTTCCACAGATGTTTGTTTCAGCCTCCCACCTGTCTGTGTGTGTGTGTGTGTGTGTGTGTGTGTGGGTGTGTGTGTATTGCTTTATTTAACACTGTTCCTGATTCCATAGAAACCCACTTGCAGTGACACACATCCCCGAGGACATGTGGTGTGTGTGTGTGTGTGTGTGTGTGTGTGTGTGTGTGTGTGTGTGTGTGTGTGTGTGTGTGTGTGTGTATGCTAACTCAGAAGTGATAAATGCACTGTTTTTACAATTCAGCAGTGAGAGACGCACAGAGAGAGAGAGACATTAACTTCTCCTACACAGACGATAAAGAAGGGCTTTTAAAAATGTCAGCGCCACTGTTACACCAACGTCAGAGAGAGAGAGAGAGAGAGAGAATGTGAAAGAGAAAGAGTGAATGAGAAATGATGAAAGGACAAAAAGAGGAATGAGGAAGGGAAAAATACTGAGGATGTGGTGCGGTGAAGAGAGAAAAAGTGGAAGAGAGAAGGGAGAAAGAAAAATGATGAGGCGTGTGAGTTGATGGAAAGAAGGATGGATTATAAAACAAGTCAGTAAAAGGGAAGCAGAGAGAGAGAGAGAGAGAGAGATCAGTGATTGGTGAAGAAGAATGTGAGGTGAGAGAATGATGATGAAGATGAGACAATATAGATATAGAAAGAGAAAGACGATGATGAGGAGAAGGTGCAGGATGAAGAGGAGGGGAAAAGCTGGGTGGATAAGGAGAAAGGGATTAGAAGGAGGATGGATGGATGGATGGATGGATGGATGAGGAGGGAAGGAGAAGGAGGATGGATGAGGATGATGTGAGGGGAGGATGAAGATGAGGAGGACAAGGATGATGATGATGATGATGATGATGCAAAGGGGAGGAGGATAAGGGTGGATGAAGAGGAGGAGAAGGAGGATGATGATGGATGCAGCAGTGGAGGAACATGATCATGATGAGAAGAAGGAGGAGGGGAAGAGAATGCTAATGATGAAGGTGATGATGATGGTGATGATGAAGGTGATGAGGAGGATGGTGGTGGAGAGATGAATAATAATAATAATAATATTAGAAAACTAATGATTTCTCATTTTCCGATCTTGTCCCCGTTTCGCAGATGAGTCGTCTCAGTAAAGCAGACTCGACCTCCTGGTTACAGGGAAGCGTTGAAGATGAGGAGGATGACGACGAAGACTTCATCGTGGTGGAACTGCAGAACGAGGCTGAAGAGAAGCTGGAAGACGAGTGGGGAGTCTGGGACGTGCCCCGTCTGATCGGACTCGATGGAGTCGACATCGTGTCTGAGCACAGCAAAGTGCTGAGCGCCACACAGATACAGCAGGTTATTATTATTATTATTATTATTATGATTATTATTTAGTAAATATCGCTAGACATGTGAATGTAACTTAAGATACAAACGTGTGTTTGTATTTAGCTCCTTCAAGAGCTTCCTGCTAGTTTACAGCTGCGTGAGTGGATGTTAGCGTATCGCACTCAGAACCACGGCAGCAGTTTGAGGACGCTGTACAGAAACACCAACCAGCTGGACACCTGCATGATTGTCCTCGTTAAAGACACTTACGGACAGGTGAGCTTAACACACACACACACACACACGTACACACAGAGGACATATGAACATGCTTTTTAAAAAGGCTGGGTAACTTAAATAGACATGAGTGCAAAAGTTTGTGCACCCTTAGTACAAATAAAATGTAACATAACTAGTCCAGTTGAGTTTCTATATACAGTAAGTCCCCTACATACGAACGAGTTCCGTTCCAGGAGGTCGTTCGTAAGTCCAATTAGTTCGTAAGTCCAACAAACATCGTTTAGGTACTAGGTTGCTAACACAATCGGCTATACACTTTATATTACAGTATAGTACTGTACTGCTATTTAGCAGTACCAGCTTCATCGCCGCTGCTTTTGCGCTTGCTTGCAGACATCCTGAGTTTGTTCTTCACTACTGTACTCTATACAGTACTGTACACGGATCCACGCTGCACGCACGTCACAATGTACGCCGGACGTGTGATCTAACTTCTGCGCATGTTCGTACCTTCAAAAGTTCACAACTCGTCAGTCATAATAATTTTTTTTCCCTCACCACAACCTCCCTCTATTTGTGATGGTCAAATATTTATGAAAATATTATTATTATTATTATTATTATTATTATTATTATAAGTAGTGATAGTGCTTAGTTTGTATGCAATATTTTAACTCTTTTTATTACTTCTCGTCTGTTGCAGGTATTTGGTGCTGTTTGCTCCGCCCCTCTCAGAGTTGGCCCCGCCTACTATGGCACAGGACAGACTTTTCTGTTCTCATTTTCTCCACATCTACAGGTGTGTTTCACTTCCTTTCCTTCTTGCTCTCCACCTTTCTTAAAATTCCTTGTCCTTTTATTGCATAGTAATATCTTAATATGTCTTTATATTAAGGTTTACTTTTACAAAAAAGACATTAACGTTAATTTTAATAACTAAACACATTTCTCTTTCTCTTTTGAATTAAAAACTCTGTAAATCCATTCACATTCTCATCAATCTGTGTGTGTGTGTGTGTGTGTGTGTGTGTGTGTGTGTGTGTGTGTGTGTGTAGGTGTACAAATGGACGGGCCTCAACTCCTACTTTATTAAAGGAAGTATGGACTCTCTGCTGTTCGGAGGAGGACTGTAAGGACAATCATTTTTACACTATATACAGTAAATCAAGACAGTGATATATAATGCAGTGTGTGTGTGTGTGTGTGTGTGTGTGTGTAATGTTTTCCTGTTCCCTGTGTTTCCTCACAGAGGCCGGTTCGGTCTGTGGCTACACGGCGATCTGCTCCACGGCCGCAGCCAGCGATGCGAAACCTTCGATAACGATGTGTTGTCCTCAGAGGAAGATTTTATGATTAATGAGCTCGAGGTGTGGGCTTTTGTGTGACTGTTTACCTCATTTTACTTTGTGATCTAAAAAAGAGAATCAGCTCGACCTCAGCACCGGCACGGGCACGAGCTCGGGATCGGCCTGAACCAGGCAGCGATTTCACACGGATGGAATTTGATGTCTCTGATGATGAGCTTTCACGCATGCTAACACGCATCAGGAACCATCACCACGTGGTCAAGATCTAAAATCACATCTGAGAAATTGCGATGATTTTTGTTTTGAGGATCGGCGTAGTTCGCCATTAGAGGGAGCTACAGCCAAAGGAAAAGGCAGATCTTTATGGATTTGAGAACAGAAGGCTTTATGCACCTTGAGAATCTTAACTCATGTTAAATCAGGTCATAGAGGATGCAGTGGGAATCAATCTGTTATAAATGTCTATGTGTTTATATTAGTTGTGTTTAAGGTTAACACCAATGACATCACAAATTTAGGGTCACATGACACCCTGGAGGTGTGAAAATCTTTGTGAATGATATTTGATGTTTTATTTTCCTAATGAGAACTCAGTTTTACAATCTAATGGTTTTAGTGGATTCCAGTACAGCTTCTGCTGCTATTAATCTCTAATTAAAACCCTATATTTGTTATAGAACCTTATATAATACATGTATCCAAGAATTATTATTTACTTTTATTTTTCTAGATGTTCTAGATGTAAAAAATCTACAAAAAGCAGAGTTTTCATTACAGGCCATTATTATTTTGTTATATTATTAGCGATATTACATATTTGTTTCAAAATTTTGTTGATTTGTCTCTAATAAACTGATATATGATACTAAAAAAAGTTATCAATTTTTCAGTGCAAAACTTTGCACCATCTATACTTTTTGGAAGGATATTGTAGCATTATCAATTTTTGCAATTTTGTGAGTCATTTAGTGGATTTTATTTAACATTAACATACCTCGACCGAATGGTAGAGAAGGCCCAACCAGGTAAAGTTCAACACATTTTTTTATATAATGACTCAAAATGTGCTTTCCTAAAAAGTTAAGCATATTGTTAGAGTTTTAACGAGGTGTTATGTATCTTTTTTTTCTTCTTCTCCAGTGTTTTTTTTTTTTTTGTCTCCAGTTTTTTTGTCTTCAGTGTTTTAATGGTCTATTGGTTTTCCACAGTTTCTTGGTAACATGACAAGCGGTGTGTTTTTACCTAATCAAGTTGAAGATGGAGAAAATAAGCGATTTTGGCATCATTGAATATATGTAACCATGAATAGATTAAAGGGAAAAAATAGGATAATTTATTAATAAATTAAACAGTTGTTGTAGTTGTTGGAAAATTGCTGGACTTAAAAAGAATGAAGACTTCATAATGTGTTTTTATTTTATAGAGAAATAAGACTGTTTTCATGTAACAGCTTGAATGTTTTATTGCTTACAGACTGTACAAAACCATCAGGAACAAAAACAAAATGTTTTTTTGCGATGGTGTCGTTCTACGTTTTATTCCAACTGTCTTTACTCTCTAGGAAAAAGGCTGTCTTTCTGATTGTCTCAAGTCAAAGAAAGCATTGTTTTCTTGTCAAATGTCTAAAAGTGACAGGAAAATAAAATGATCGGAATAATTTAGAAAGAAATAGTGCTCATCATCATCATCATCATCAGCTGTGCTCTGTGTCATTATGATGATAATGTACTGAAAAAGTCTTAGTTCAGTTTTTTCCCCTCTCTTTTTGTCCTGTGCTCAGAAAATGGAGGTGTGTTTCTGATCAATCATGTGTCACTTCATAGCAGATGGTTTGCATAAATTAGTGCAGGGATCATTCTGAAGGATATAATAACTGTTCCAGCTAAATGGGGTAATTTGCAGTCATGCACAGTAATCTTTTTTTTCCCCCCCTCTTGTATCTCGTGTATGAATTTATTCCTGAGCAAGTTCCCTTACACGGGTTGGAAAGTCACAACAGCATGAAGATAAAAAGCCGTTAATGAATGCTAATCATGGGAGCTAGTTTTGTGTTCCCTGGAATGTCTGCAGGAGCATAATGTCATTGAAGTAAGATCAACTTTTTAAAAAAAATTAAGATTAAAGACTGTATAGAGTACAACTTCCATAAATCACTGCACATTACACGCTTACTGTCACATGACCCTGAGCACCTGAGTCACGTTGTTTAATTGTCACCGGTATTTAAGTCACATTCATGGTTCATGTCTCACGTTCAAGCCTTACTGTCTCTTATTGAGCTAAATCCAAAATTGTGATCATTGCTAAAACCCAGTAGTTACTGTAATGCAGGGGTGAAAGCAGTTTTAAAATTCTTACCGGTACTATGGAGCCAAAAGCTGATGAGAATAAACCATGGAGGTGGTGGACAGTTCTGGAAATCTCGTAAGTTTCTCTTTATGTCTCCATCTTTTCAGCTTTAGCATAGCCTCAGCTAAGTGACTGTTCCAGAACTGAATCCCAAATCGTATTAAATGGAAAGCTAGTTCACTATGTAGGGTGTACAATCCCTCGTTCCACACACTCAGTAGTGCCCTTGATATTTACTTTTTAAATGTAAATACTTAATTAGAAATATTTGGGGGGAATTTCATTTGTTATAAATGGCGCCTGCAGTAACCTTACCGTCCACTAGGATAGGACTTAGGTTTCCGACAATTTGGGAAACAATGTTCTGCCTGTACTGAAAAGGTGGCGTTGGCGTATTGAGACACAGCATGTGACGCTGATCATGATGACAGTGGACTGTTTTTATCAGTGCTCATCAACAATCTGCATGAAATCCAAACGGAACGGGATGTTTCAGCTTTGATGTACAGTATCTATATTGATAAACCTTACACATGTATATAAAATACATAGGCGAGTGTATGAACAAGGGTTCAGGTTTTTCTAATAGTGTACAGTGCATCAACTATTTACTGTATTAAGGTGGCAAGAAACATTGTTTTTGGGAACTGTGGTATTTCAGTGTCTCTGCACCCACAAGGTAACAGTTATAAAGAGAAAATTCACGGTGAAAATCGAACTTGGCTTGTAATTTGAGGCATGAGGTTCAGAAGATGTATTTCAGGTATTTAAAGAGCTATTTTAGTGTGTGAAGACAATGCAGCGTCATTTGTCGAATATAATGCATTAGGCCACGCCCCTTTCAGTGTGACTGACAGGTACATAGGCCACACCCCATTTACTGTGACTGACAAGCACATAGGCCACACCTCTTTCACTGTGACTGACAGGCACATAGGCCACACCCCATTTACTGTGACTGACAAGCACATAGGCCACACCTCTTTCACTGTGACTGACAGGCACATAGGCCACACCTCTTTAACTGACTGACAGCCACAGAGGATGTTATAAAAACTTCATACCGTTCCTTTATAAAGACGTGTTTGTGAATTGCCCATGTATGAATTCTCAGTGGGAAATAACACACTTTATTCCACATCATTAGCTCCACCTATTCACTTCCTAATACATTGTATTTATAATGACATGTTAATTCTCACTACAAGGGAAAACAAATGCTAATTATGGAGCTGCAGGTGTTGCCCGTAAATCACACTCCGAGCTGCTACGCTTAGCGCAACGGCGTGATTTCACCATGGAGGGCATTTACACGCATCGGGAGAAGAAAATCGTGTTTTCGTCAAACTGCATAACTACATAATTACTTCATAAGGTAGCATTAAGGTTACAGGTTTTTATTGTCATTATCATGGCTCTGCTTTCACAATCATAACACAGTGTATTAATAAGGCGTATGATCATGCACGGAATATACTGTAGCAGACTAACATAACAGTAAAAAAAAAACAAAAAAAAAAAACAGGTAAATAACAACTAATATTATCAAAGAGTGGGTGGAACAAAAAACTGTAGATTTCATATCAGATGAAAAGAATGACTTCTTGTAGTAAATTAAAAAAGAGTGGGATTGGAATTTGAACATAAAAAGAGACTTAACTGTACTCATCACTCTTTTTTTAATTACATTTTTATTAAACTATATATATATATTTATGTGTGTGTGTGTGTGTGTGTGTGTGTGTGTGTATTTCTCCATTTCTGCATATTAAATTCAATTACATTGTGTACTTTATACTTAAATTAGCTGTACAATGTTATATGATAAAGTGAGGAAACACACTTTCTGGATGCATATTGAAAGTTTTGAAGATGGAAATTTTGGTGTTTATAAATTTGGGCTAAACAGGCTACAAGCCACTGCGACACGTTTCCAACTGCATAATATAAAACTACGATTGTATAATAGAAACTGCAATCTGACTAACATTGCAATCTAAGCTAACATTGCTAGCATTGCTTGTTTCTGGAATTAAGAAGTTTCTAGAATTAAGACTCCTTTATTCGTGCTGAAGTCATGTGATTTGTACTTAAGTTTAACTGAGGACTCCAATATAATTAACTAACACACCTGCAGTCATGGTAGCTTGCATCTAGTTATCTTAAATTGATTTTCGTTGTTAAGGTCTAACCCACCACAGTTTAATAACCAATTAAGTAATCCAGTAAATGAATTACGCAACGCTATGCGAGTACAGTGGCACCTTGAGAATTTTCGCCTAAAGAATTTTCAAAAAATTCGCCACAGTATACGAAGCATTTTTGGCATATGAGCGACCGAGCCGGTTGTGCGTATGTCAGGGTGCCATTCAAAACTTGTTTGTGTCAGTGGAAAGCCAAGCGAAACGAGTTTACAGTTTTTTGGTGGGCTTTTTTTTTTGTTGTTGTTGCGTTTTGTGCAAGATTTTGTGAAGACTTAGCACCATGGGTCCCAAGAAAGTTAAGAAGTACGTCAGCAAGAAGAAAAAGGAGCCGCTTTAAGGTTGTTTTTTAAAGGTGTCGCAATTAATGATTAATCCACAATCATTCAACTGTAAGAAATGTATGGTTTCTGTGAAACATAATTACTTGTTTCCCCTAATTATGAAAAGTTATGAGGAGACTGAAAACTAGCATGTTGCATTTTCATACTGTTTGGTCTCTTTTCTTTATAAAAATCTGATGGGTTTGTTTTGTTGACGTCCCCATTTTCCAACATTCGCACATGCAGATTATCTTACACCATGCGAAAGATCTTGTTCTTTGTGTTCGCTACAAAAATAATTTGTCTGTGAAATCTGCAAATCGAGTCTTTAAACGTTGTGACCCATCAGACGGACTTCCTCCGTAATCGGGGTAGTTCTCTGAAACTGTGCCCAGGAGACAGGGTGCTTCCCGGGGAAGAAAATCCCGTGTTTTCCCTGGTAAATGAACCTCTGTGGATCCGATAAGAAATGGAACTGTAGTAAACCGAATCAACATTACAGCCGGGTCGAGATGGAATGAGGCTAGGGCACAAATCAAAACGATAACAGCAAGAGCAGAGAGAATTGAGACGCGACCGTTGATGAACCGGACTCGGAGGGCGAGGAAGAACTGGACGGCGGTAGCATTCGTTCGCCGGAGACGGGATGAGGTTCGTGCAACTCGTCCCCTCTTCCATGGGCAAAAAAAGCGTGCTGTGGCTGTTCTGGTCAGCGAGGGAGCCTAAGTTGCGTTCTTTCCTCTTCAGTGATGCTCGTTCCCTTTCTTCTTCTGTGTTCATGGTGAGGAAACGCAGCACCACCAGGTTGAGGAAGGCTCCAATGACCGTCAAGCCCACTAGAATGTACATGAAGCTAAAGACGACGTACGGTGTCCGTTCCTGGAGATCACCTTTCTTCTGCAGGGCGACAAAATCACCGAAGCCGATGGTAGTGAGCGTGATGAAGCAGTAGTAGTAGGCGTGAAAAAACGTCCAGCCTTCGAAGTGCGAGAAAGCAGCCGCACCCAAACCCAGAGTGCCCAGGCAGGACAGGAAGCCCACGAGGACCATGTTCTCCATGGATATGCTTGTACGCCGGAAACCGAGGCACTTTTTCCCGCGGTGGAGCAGGAAGCGCACAAAAGTGTTCATTCTTTCACCCAAGCTTTGGAACATGACCAGAGTGAGAGGGATCCCGAGAACAGCGTAAAACATGCAGAAGATTTTCCCAGTGTCCGTACCAGGAGCTGCATGGCCATAACCTGCAGGGGAGGTAAAAACAGGAAGTAAACATTAACTCATGGATGAAGTCGGCTGTAAATCTCTCCATAGTCCTTTAAGATTATTATTTGACAGATAGTATGAGACTGCAATCAAATTTTGTCTGAATTCTGTAGCAGTTATGCAACGATATACGTTCTCCATGTCGGATTATACAATGAAGATCCTCTTACTATAAACCTGTAATTACAGTATGTGCTTCCGTATATACTGCGTGTGTCATTTATTAATGTAATCCATACATTTGCTTTTGGAGAAGCCTGATACTGCCTGATATATATACAGTACATGAAAATTCTTCATTCTCAGCTATCTTCACTTCAACACCGGTTTCAAGATACTGACTGAACCAGGCCACCTTCAGCTCACACACAAATCTACTTACACACCTTCTCTCCTGTATCGTATCAACACATTTATCTGTATACAATGCACAGACCTCAACCATGTGAAAAACACTTCAGAATCAGAGGCCATGGATGAACTCAGAGTTCCATCTACTGCTGAAAGCACGACACGTTGCTTTAAGATCTGGTGATGCAGAGGCCTGAAGGAAAGCGAAATATTCTTACTTTGTATTCAAAAGCAATTCCACATAAAGGTCTGACTTCAGACACATATAGAAGAACATCCAGACTCTCACTGCCCACGAACCAACAGCAAATGTCCCTCCCACCCATCAACGCCTTCCTCCGTGATTAGCCCAATCACGTTTTGACCAAGGACTGCTGCAAATAATGCTCCTGGCCCCATACACAAGCTTGTACTCAGGACATGTCCTGGACACCTGGCATAGATCTCAACATACATCTTCAAACAGTCAATGAACCAGGCAACCACTCCAACCATGCCTGAAGAACCATCAAACTGATGCTTAAGCATTCTGCTGCAGTGCATTTGAATGGCTTCTATATAGTTGCACTCACCTCCATTGTGATGATGTGCTTTGAGAAGCTGGTTTGAGTCATCTGCTACCTACACTGGACTCCCACCCATTTGCATAATGCCTGAACTGATTGACAGAGGATGCCATTTCCAGTGCATTCACCCATCTTGGACAACAAAACCACCACATACAGTACATAAGGATACTTTTCACTGACTCTAGGCCATAACCTACTGAACTGATCACCAAGCTTCATGAACTGGGCATCAGGATCTCCAGATGCATCTAGATGCTGCATAACCTACATTTACATTTTTGGTATTCGTCAGACACCCTTATCCAGAGCAACTTACTTTTTTTAAAATCTTATTGTATATCTGAGCTGTTGAGGGTTAAGGGCCTTGTTTAAGGGTCCAACAGCGGCAACTTGGTGGTGCTGGGGTTTGAACCTGAGACCTTCTGGTCTCTTGTCCAATGCCTTAACCACTTCCTAACAAACAAACCTCTGTCTTTTAGGTTGGGCAATCATGCCCTTTACCCTCATCTCTGATTCTGTCGATAGGGAGGAGATCCATAGCCAAGCAGCATGGTGTTCAACCAACAACCTCATCAACATCAAGAAAACTAAAGAACTTTGGTGTTTACTGGTGGTTGTTGTCCACTATGTTGCACCTTCTAGTCTTGATCCGCGCCCATCTTCCTTTCGGTTTAAATTCTTTTCTCTAGTCCGGTTACCTTAGAAAACCCATAAAATACTTTCTTCCTTGTCCTCTTTCTTACTCACTCACTTATCGTGGGGCCTAAGGCCTATCCCAGGAGACTTGGGGCACAAGGCGGGGTACACCTTGGAGCCAATCCCTCGCAGGACACACACACACAACGAGCAATAAAAGTCTCCAGACTGTGGACGGAAAACATGGAAGGAGAACATGCAAACTCCATGCACACAGAGACAGGAATCGAACCTGATTGGGAATTGAACCCAGACTGTGAAGGCCGTGCCGCCGCCCTCTTTGTCTATTTTCTAAAATACTTTTAACAGTGCACTAAAGAGCTCATTGTGGACCTCCTGAAAACTAAGCATAGCAGATTCCCTACCATCTACTTTGCATAGAAGCTTCAAGTTCCTGGTTGTCCACACCTCTGGTAAATCTTTCCTTTACACTATATTACTTGTGAGAACGGTGCAGCGGCATCTTTACTTCCCAAAGAGACTGAAAAAACA